>JAUNZO010004809.1:0-164178 GCA_031894775.1 Chloris gayana | reverse complement strand
TAGGCTGAACGAGACATTAAATGGTTGTATAGTATACCAGTGAGGATCTATTTTATTTTGCATATGAAAGAAAAAGAGACTCAATACACCTTTCATTCTCCTTTATGAATTTAAAAAAAGTGTCACTATCCTTTCATCCTGATGAAAGACTTCTCTCTTTCATATTAAATATCATACCATATCATCTTTTTTAGTGATATGTCACTAAAAAATACAAATGAAAGGTACACTAAAAATGACCTATGAGTATCTTTGCTGTGGGTGGCACGATGCTCGCGAATCTCTTGGGGGAGGCGGCACCGGCGCCGCACTTGTCTCGGGACGCGGCGACGCAGGCCCGGCACCGTTGCATTGGGCGGTCATTCCCGGCCTGCTCCAGCATCATGTATCTTTCGGCCTCAAAACCATCAACAAGGCAAGGGTGGAGGGGAGGTGCCCCGACACCGGCACCCATGCCCGGCTGCTTTCCTATGCGCACGTTACTCCCCACGAACACCGAGGCCGCCAAACCAATAAGATAAGCCTGCCCACCCACCCCGGCGACTCTTTCCCTTCCTCTTCCTTCCCTAGGCAGAAAGAGGCACTAGTATTTTACTCGATCGGAGCAGCACACTGCTCCCGCTCTGACCCACGCCCGTTCCTGTCTGCTTGTCCCTGCCGGACGGAGCCTAGAGAGATGAGCAAGGACATTGTAATTAGTGAGGTTTCAATTCCATTTCATTCATTCATTCAGCAGCAGCATCAGCTGCTCATGACACTCCCATTGATATCAATTGACCTTAGTCATGATCAAAGTTCAAAAAACAGGTAATCAGAGCGACGATTAATCGATTTGCTAAGTGCATAGCTTTGGTTTTTCTTGAATAACTGGTCTGTCGAAGCAATCGACTCGGTTAACCACCGGTTGTTGAAACACTGATGACGCTCTGTTGCAAGGTACTAGCAGCACGTAAAATGTAAGTAGTATTTGTTAAGATTTTAGAATGTGTTTGGTCATTTGTCTTATTTAAAATAATTGTGAAAATATATAAAAAATACATCACATTTCAAATATATCTAACAATAAATTAAAATATAACAAAAAAATCAATATTTTTGTAAATTTTTTAAATAAAATGAAAGATTAAAGCTAATTCTAAAAAGTCAATAAATGTTTATATTTTGAAACGGAGGAAGTAGTACTGCTACTCACTTTGTTCCAATTTTTTTGTTATTATGAGAGTATATTTTTCCGGATTCAGGAAATATTAAGATCCTGTTCGTTTTCTGCCCTCTAAAATTTAGCACTGTCACATCAAAGAGAATCTTACTATTTAAGAATATTTTCATCAATTTAATGATAAAACCCTATTAACAGATTGGTGCTAATTTTCGAGACGAATCTAATAAGCTTAATTAATTTATGTTTTGCTAAAGTGATGCTATAGTAACCGTCTTCTAATCATGACTTAATTAATCTCATTAGATTCGTCTCAGTAAATTAGTCTAGAGGCCTGTAATTTATTTTATAATTAAATTTTATTGAATACTCTAAATAATAATATTCTTTTTGATGTAACAGCTATAAATTTTACACCCGAACACCCTAAATCTGAACTGTCATACGTGTGCGTAATTGGTGTATTGCGACTTGCTGCACATGGGCTAGTAGCCATCCGATATGGTGATGTGACCTGACGAAGAAGTGTGGACGAGTTTTTCCTCGCCGTTGCTTTCATGCAAAGCTTCCGGGTCCGGTGTCAACCAAGAACCGGCTGGTCGACATGGTTGTCTTTACATATGTATATTCGTTTATTTGGAAAAATAAATACGACCGGCATGGCAACGCTATCTCCAGATGTACCAGCACGATTGCATTGTCGCTCCCTCCTCTCTCTGGTCATCTGCGAGCGGGTGCGGCTCATCACCCGACCATTCTCCACATTTTACTCCCGCTTCACCGTTCCCGTCCGTTTCATTTACACCTACGCGTAGCCTGACCCAGCTAGAGCTTGCGCATGCTGAGCCCATCAATTCTGCCCCAACCATGCTCACCAGCAGAGACCATTAACTCCCTCTTCCTCCCCTTCACTTCACCACTGCTACTTGATGCTAATCAACCATACAAGAACATGAAAGAGAGAGCTTGCTAGTGTGCAGCTACACTAGGATCCAAGATGCAATAGATCAAGGAAGGAAGAATCACATTTGTTAGCAGATGGCTTGCCTAGATCCCTAAACCAAGAGGGGCCAAAGAAGGAGAGGCAAAAGGCAAAGGCAACCCAGAGAAGATGCCAGGATAGTACTGGTAGCAGTTAGGCGCAGCTCCTTGAGCTCCATATTCCCAATCAACGCCCACACAGAGAAAAGAAGCTGTACCACCACAAAAGCAACAGAAAGATAGGGAGAGGAAAAGGAGAGCTACAGATCAAGAAAGGGACATCAACTGGCTTCCATCCAGCTCGGTCATCCATCCCCTTTCTTCTCCACCGCTCTAGTGAAGAAGGAAAGAAGCAAGTCATCCAAAAACTAGTAGCAGCAAGGAAGAAGAACAAGGAGGAGATGGCCTGGTGGGCGGGGACCATGGGTGGCGTGGACATCCGCAACCACCTGGCCCAGTTTGCCACCGGCGGCTCCATGGGCGGCGGCGCCGGCGATCCCACGCCGACGACGCCCAATAGCAGCGGCAGCAACAACCACGACGACTCCTCGGGCGCCGCCGCGCAGGACTCGCCCACAGCGGGAGGCGGCGGCGACAACTCCCCCACCCCGAACGCCACGCCCGGCGGCTCCTCGTCGTCGTCGGGGCGGCGCCCCGCGGGCGGCCGCCGGGATCTAAGAACAAGCCCAAACCCCCCATCATCATCACGCGGGAGAGCCCCAACGCGCTGCGCTCGCACGTGTTAGAGATCGCCAGCGGCGCCGACATCATGGACGCCGTGGCGTCCTTCGCGCGGCGGCGCCAGCGCGGCGTGTCCGTCCTCTCGGGCAGCGGCATCGTCGCCAACGTCACGCTGCGCCAGCCCGCAGCGCCGCCGGGCGCCGTCGTGTCCCTGCACGGCCGCTTCGAGATCCTCTCCCTCTCCGGTGCGTTCCTCCCGTCGCCGTGCCCGCCAGGTGCCACGGGGCTCGCGGTCTACCTCGCCGGCGGGCAGGGCCAGGTCGTCGGGGGCACAGTCGTCGGCGAGCTCGTGGCGTCTGGGCCCGTCATGGTCGTCGCGGCCACTTTCTCCAACGCCACGTACGAGCGGCTCCCTCTCGCCGACGAGGAGCCCGGCGAGGCGCCGGCGGCCGCCGGCGCCGCAGATGGTGGTTCTGATGGGATGCAGCAGCTGCCCGAGGGGTCGCCGCCGGGAGTTAATGGCGCGGCAGGGGCCCAGGGTTTGGGGGACCCCACGTCGATGCCTTTTTACAACCTGCCGCCGAACCTGATGCCCAACGGCGGTGGTCAGATGCCGCACGAGGTGTTCGGCTCCTTCCGGCCACCGCCGCCGGCGTTCTAGTTAGGTCATCGTCATCTCCTTTCTTGCTGCTGGTAATACCTTGTTTACGACAATCCCTTCGCCTAAATGTTGCTGTTTAATTATCTAGATTTTGATGCTAGTTGTCTTACCTTCCTTAACTACTACTCCTATGTAGGCAATGAGAAACTCCGATTTGATCAATGTGATCATATTTTTATTCTCGTTCGTTCGCTGTAGGGCATAGCCAGTGACATTGTCATCAACCTTCTGTTTGTGTTGGACTTTGTCATACAATTTCGGTTTCACTCATCATTTTCCTATGATTTTTTCTCTCTCAATAGTAAGGCATACTTGTTCCATCAATCAATGACTTCGTTGGATAGTAAGGGTTTAAAGACAAACGTGTTAATAAAAGAGATGTGTTTAATTTCAACCGGTTAGAACGAATAGCTGGTTCCTGTAAAATGAAAATATGATGATCCTTGTTGAAATTGTTTAAGTCATGACACATTCTATTTGCCTAACAAGAGAGTATATATATGCACTGTATCAATATTATGTGCTTGTCATGTATGCCCAGCCTAGGGAGGGCTGTTAAGCCCATTAAAAACAAAATGGTAGTCTACATGAAAATTTGATGGGCAAATGACAGACTCTGCAATATTGAGATCTATCGGCATTTCATGCATATAGGCTACTGCCTCAAATTCTTAAATATTTTCCTTCTTGCATGTTCCTTTTTTACATGAAGCCTGAAGATGTTGTCTATAATGGTAAGGAATTAGGTACCTGTATTCTTCTAGCTTGTGAATTTGAACCTAATTACCAAAGCAAGCCACTCATTGAGTGGAAAAGTCTAATACATATATATGGCTTTACAAGTGTGTTGCATTCATGATATGCAATTTTAATTCGGATTAGTAAATTAGGTGTAATAATCTCGTCATGCAAATGTGTAATATGTGTAGGTCACTACATTTTCCCCATCCACTAAGATGCTTTGTAGATATTTCATTTTCAGATATCTTCAGAATCATTCAGAAAAAAAAGTGTTTTCAGACATTGTAGGGGAGCACAGAACTCTTGATCTAAGTGAAAGGACGATGCTAATTATAGTGTTGTTCCTATATTATGAAATTGGAATAGAAGAAATAAACAATTACATGTTCGCGGATGGAAAAACACGTCATGCTTTTTTGTTAGTTGTGCAAAACTGCGTACTTTTGTTGAGTATAGAACTACAATTGGCAGAAATAAGAGCTGCTTCGCGTGAGAAAAGCAGTACATTGAACACATCCAGACAAAGTGGAAGGATTTCTTTTTGTTATAATCCGTCTTACTCCATACATAATTGAGTTAATGCTACTGGTATGCCAAAGTCATATACATGATGAATCAAACATGGTTTCATACATTTCCCATCATAAAAGCTATATATTTTTATAACATATATCTTGAAGAGGTTATGTTTGTTTGATAACTGATTTTGATGTCATTCATAGTTGATAACTTTGAAGTATTTTCCCGAGATTATCCAGCACTGAGTGTCTTATTCGAACAAGAAAAATACTCCTCCCGAAATTCAAGTTTTCATGTTTTACTAATTAAATGTCTGTCTAGGTTTACATTCATCTGATGTAGGAGTACCTAACTGTTCCGGCTTCTGACATATTCACTAACACCAACACATTTAAATCCAAGAAAAATTATGCACGAAGCAGTGCGTGCAATGCCAACACAGCTGGCTAAAAACAGTATGGTATGGGCGACCAACGTAGTACGAACCTTAGAAAAATTTACATTTTGCATATGCGATGGTTGCATCTTGTTTTTCATCTTGAAATTCTGGAGTCCATTTTACAAGGTTAAATAACGGACATCTCTTAGGCCATGGTCTAGAATTTTCGCGCGGCATTGTGAATACAATGTGTTTGATGACTAGTTATCACAATTTATCGACAGTTATTTCTATAATTTTTTCACATATTTATATTTATAGCTCTAAAATTTTACTTCAACATATATAGCTTAAAAGGTTAATTGCAAAAACTACTTCATATCTCACACTGAGTTTAAGATTACCATCCACATGCTTTTGTTGCAAATCCACACCCACCCACTTGCAAAAACACTCCAATATGCACATGCTTAATCCACTTCATGTGTTTTGACTAATATAAATTTAAAATAAATATATAGGTTCACTAAGTTTAACACTTGAAAATTTTTGAATGATTGTTTTCATAAAAGTTATTTTTGAATGATTAATAATCATCTTATTTCATTAATAATTTTTTCCAGATCTCAAACTCTAGGAACATTGACTAAGCTCTAATTATTTTTTTTTTGTTTTCAATTCTATCTAAGTATGAAGATTATATTTTCAAAATATTACTCCCTCCGTTCAACAATACATGTCATTCTAGAGTTTTCAAATTACATGTCATTCTCGCTTTCCAATGCACATTTCTCTCTTCTCAAAACAATATTCTCTCTTTCCATTACACCTCTATCTCTATCTCTCTCCTCGTTTTTAGTACACCTTCCTTTTTTTAGTTCTCCTTAATTCTCGTGCCCAACTCCAAAACGACATGTAAAACTGAATGGAGGGGCTATAAAATTAATACAAACACCATCAACCATTCTGAACGAATGAAAATAGGTTGTATCAATTAAACATGTGTGGAGTGCTCATTTTTGTGACAAAATCTAGTGGGTGGTTGGGTGGGTATTTGCAAAAACAAAAAGCTTATGGGTGGACATCTCAAACTCCGAATGACTTACGAGGTGGTTTTCACGAGTTATCCCTAGGTAAAAAGAAGCAATTCAGGATCTTAAGAATAATTAAAAGGGCCGAGAAGGAGGAATAGGAGGTCATGGCGATCGACACTCCTCCATGTGGATAGGCACCACGCACAAAAGCCCAACTTCGAGCCCATTAAGAAGGAAGAAGAATAACATCACGTGTAGAGTTAGAGGCCGGTTGCAACCAAGCCCAGAACTTGGTAGAGAAATAAAAAAGGAACGAATCATCACGATAAAAAGAGAGAACATATAGAATAATTCCTGATCTAGGGTTTTTCAAGCTAGTGCTAACGATGATGGCGAACACTAATCATCAGCACTAAAAAGGAGCGTGTCGACCGGTGCATCGCCGTGCCGGTCATCACTTGTGCATCTCACATTGTATTTTCTCATCCAGTTGTAATCTGTGCATGGGTTGCAATAGGACTGAGTGAGTAGTTCTCATATTCTCTCCTTTGATGAGGGAAATCTAGTTATGTAAACTCTCAACACTTTATTTTTGTTTCAAATGTTCGGTCTAATGATATGCTTACTCCGTATGTGATAGTGCATGATCTCATATATGAATCTATTTAGTATGGCTAAACGCTAAGTCATGCTATCGATAATCACATAGTATAAGAAACTAGTGGAGAGCTAATAGTCCCTACCACGTGAATGACCAACAAGTTGTTTCTAGCGTTGGGAAACAAGCTAGTTTTGTTACTATTTGTTTATTCTAATGTCTAATCCTCTCTATTCTTGTTTGTTTTTTGTTTTTCTTCCTGTTTTCAGGATGGGCTCTCCAGAATCGTCTCATACGGTCAAAAACCATTCAATGTTGTCTTCAAAATTGTTGATTCCACCTACTTCTAATGGAAAAGCCACAACTTCATCATATGTGCTCAACCCAATCATCATCAGAATGGTTGAGAACATAAAATTCTTTGGAACGAAGGATGAGAATCTGTACACACACTTGCAAGATCTAGAAGTTCTCTATCAGACTTTCAAGCATGAGGGAGTACCCCCAAAATTGGCATAAATGGTTGTTGTTCCCATGTTCTCTCGACGGAAGAGCAAAGGATTAGGAGTCGTTTACCTCTGTACCATTATGAAAGTTGGTGATTACCCCTGTGCCACTAGAAAGTTGTGAGTGACCTGTGTGCCATCCACTCAACTTTTGATTACCCCTATGCCCTTCCATCCAATTGTACAGATTAACGGGGTGATGCAATGACAATTTTACCCTTTTGTAAAAAATGGTAAAAAAATTCAGAAAAACGTTTATAATTCAGGAAAATGTGAAAAAATATGAAAAATTCAAAAAATTCATAAAAAACATGAAAAAGTGTCAAATTTTTTAAAAAAATTCAGAAAATCGTAAAAATTTAAGAAAAACGTGAATAAAATCAGAAAAATTTGAAAATTCAGAAAAACGTGAATATTTCAGAAAAAATAGTAAAAATTCAGAATAATGGAAAAATTTCAGAATAATGTAAACAAAATTCAGAAAACGTGTAAAAATTCGGAATAATGTAAATAAAAATTAGAAAATTTGACATATATATTTTAGACCAAGGAAAAAAACAGGTGTCCGACAATTGCATACGAACATATATGTACATATCATGAAAAAAATGAGGTGCATGATCATTGCATAACAACAAGTAAATATCATCAACAATTAAGCACATTTCACCAACAGATGCATAACAACAAGCTAATGTCACCAACAAATAAGTTCAATAGTTTGCATCACAGAGTCCACACCTAGGCAAACAAATAAGTTCACTAGTTCACCATACATGTCCTATTACATCAAAAGTAGTAGTTGCTCCACAATGACCCTACAGATTTATTCAAGTTCAAGTTTCTTTTTGCTTCTAGTGTTAGAAGCTGGGCTAGATGGGTTGACATCTCCAATTGGAGGCCTCTTTGGTGTAAACTTCTTCCCGATAGCTAGCCTTTTCCTTGGTGTGTCCACTGTCTCTGGAGAGGCTTCACTAGGTTCAGGAACAAGCTGGATGGTGCTCAATTTGGTTTATGGTGGGGTCATTGGATCCAGTTGCTCGACTTTCCGAGAAAACAAGGAAAAGAGATCCGTGAGGTTGTAAATGACAAGATATGTACAAGTGAAAGATCATACCTGCTAGAACTTGTTGGTGGTGTTGCCCCCTTCTTCTTTTTGCCAGCTTTTTTCACTTTCTTTGGCTTCGTGTTGCATTGGCAACCGCCTCATTGTGTGGGAATACCATGCCTCTAGGGGTGGCCACAATAATGCTAGTCTCTGTGGTACTTGGATGATGCTTTCTTCAACCTCTTCTTTGGTGGACCCCTGAAATTAAGTACAAGAACTTGTTAGTTTGCATATAGAAACATGAAAAAAAGAAGCTATGTGTAGCTATGTATGCAAAGTTTACCTCTCAGCCTCAAATGCAGCTATGTCATCTGGATTCCCATTTTTACATATGTACCAATGGTGCCCTAACTGGTGGCATATTGGACATTCATGTTGCTTTTTCTTCCTACTACTACTACTACCTCCCTCCAAAGCTGATTTCATCCTATTCTTCCTCCTTCCTCCGGCAGTTGACTTAAGCAAGGGAGGTTCCATGAAGAAACCATGGGTGGGTTTGGGCCACATGGACTTGTCAGGAAGAGCAGGCACGGAACCTGCATATGCAATGTTGAATTTCTCAACTGAATAGCACTCATCCACATAGTCCTCAAGTTTAGCCCCGATGATAGATGTGATGTAGGCAATGGCATGTTTGCAAGGTATTCCGGACCCTTGCCAAGATCTGCATGAACATGTCCTCTTATTTAAGTCCACTACAAATCGGCCGATAGCTGAACTTCCCTTAGCACAAACTTCTGCAATACCATCGAGGCAAGCTTGTGATTATGTCAATGTCAAGATTGTAACTATCTGCTGTCAACTTCTGCACTATATGAGGCAAGATCTTTCCTTCAAACTTCTTGGCAACCTTTTTTCTATGATTCCATTTAATCGGGAGCATCCGTCTAATAGTATCCAACAAGTCATCCAGGTGCAGGCCCTTCCGATCCTTGATCCGGCAACATAGCAAAGAAAGTGTTAATCTAGGCATACATGGAGGAAAAAAATCAATGCAAAGAGAGAAGCTTACCCATTTATTGAATGCCTCTGCCAAGTTATTGGTAATATAATCCACTTTTGACAATGTGGAAAATCGGCTCCTAGTCCACAGTTCATCGTGATTAGCCTGAAGCCATTTCATAGCCTCCGGTTTGGATGAAGCCATGGCTTGATAATGCTTCTCAAACATGTAAGGGCTCCAAGAATATGCAGCTGCCCACAAGTGATCATTAAAAATATCTCCACTATAATGCTTCTTGAAATTCTGTACTAGATGGTACATACACTCTCTATGTTCAAGCATCCGGAAAAACCTTACTCACCCCTTGCATCACAGTGCTGCCCACAATCGGTGCTGAATGTAAGACCAACTGGGTTGCCTATAGCGTCTTTCAACTTTTCCATAAACCACTCCCAATTCTCATTTGTTTCGAGTCAATGACACCAACAGACTACTGGGTACATCCAATTGTGACCATCAACTGCACAAGCTACACACAACTGGCCCCTAAACCTTCCATTCAAAAATGTACTATCTACTGCAAGATATGGCCTACAACCTCTTAGAAAGCCATCAACACAAGCTTTCAAAGCAAAAAATAGCCTATTGAACCTTATTTTCTTGTTGATGGTATGGTGATCAATTACAACAAAGGATCCAGGACTAGCTTCCTCTAATGCAGCCTTAAATCTGTACAGGTTGTCAAAACTTTTGCCCCAAGGTCCATAAAGTTTATCCATAGCAATTTGCTTACCTAGGTAAACTTTCCTGTAGGTCACATCAATTTTGTGCCGTTCCTTCAACCTTCTTTTCAGCTCTAGGGCACCCACTGTTTCATCTTCCTTCAAGTCATCAAGCACTTGTTCAGCCACCCAATACTTTGTCACTCCTAAACAAGAACCTGCCCGCCTAGTGCTATGACAATTCTGATGCAAGTGAGGGTTCTTTACAATCTGCATACAAAGTGGTATCAATGGTTAGTTCCAAAAAAATGACATGAATGCATACAAAGTGGTATTCAAATTGCATACAAAAATTTTACCTTCACTGTGACGTCATCACTTAAAGTAGCTGCATGAATTCTCCACCTACAACCCACATCCCTACCACTACAATAAACCCCTGTACCGAGATTTATCAGCCTTTTCAATGCCATATTGGAACTCATATTTTGTAGCATGTGTAGCTAAGGCCAACTTAAAAGTATTCATGTCCGAATATAAAGTGCCTACTGCCATAGGCGGATCTTTCATATCATAGTCGAGCATCGGGTTTGCGGGAGGCTCTCTATCTCGTAACCATGTCATCTTCAACTATCTCTTCCTCTATTTCATCATCGGAGGAAGAATCATCATCCTCTACTTCATCATCTAACAATGTTTCTGGTTCGGATTGACTAGTGGGAGGTGGTAGATGTTCGGGAGCAATATCAATATACAAGCATTCATCATCAACACCCACATGCTCATTGGATGGGTTTGGGTTAACAAGGTATTCACTATCTGCAGATAAATTCGGCCCAGATTCTTCTATGCTTACTTCTACCGATTGCCCAATACCAATTTCCCACTGTGATGATTTATCGGGAGGTTCACTACTCAAGCCGGCGTCCATCCTACGAGATGAACAACAGCGAATGCTCAGCACATATGCATAATTTACATATATGCGAGAGCATACATCACAGAGGATATAGCATAGCCTTTACCGAACAAGAATCCGGAGCAGCAGCCGCGCAGCCGTGCGCTCGGAGCAATAGCGGGAACCGGCCCGGAGCAGCAGGAGTCGGGCGCCGGCCCGGAGCAACAGGAGTCGGGGCACCGGGGTTGGAGAGACCACACGCCCACGCCCGACGCGCCCGGCGCGCTCGCAGGACGGCGAGGCGGGGGCCGGCCTCGGCGCGGCGGCCGTTCGGGCCGCGCCGCCTAGGGTTTGGCGGCGGCCGGCCTGCGCCGCGATTCCAGGCCGCACGGCCTCGGCGGGCCTCGCCGGGAGCAGCGCAGGTTGGGCGACGACGAGATCCGAGTGGCCGGGGAGCAGAGGCGAGGCGGGCGGCGGAACCGGCGGCGTCGCCGTCCGGCTCGGGCCGAGTAGCGGCGGACCGGCGCAATGTCTCGATTCGGCTCGGGAGAGACGAGAGACGCACGAGAGGAAAATAATCGTGAAGGGCAAAATTGTCTTTTCCGCTCGTGGGACCCACCAGTCATAGCAAATATTCTGTTAAATGTAACGGTATGTTGGATGGAAGGGCATGGGGGTAATCAAAAGTTAAGTGGATGGCACACGGGTCACTCACAACTTTCTAGTGGCACGGGGGTAATCACCAACTTTCATAATGGCATAGGGGTAAACGACTCAAGGATTGGTATCCGCGATCAGTGAAGCTAAACAAAATTGGTTAAAATTAGTAGGAACCTTTTACCTTCATTTCTTCCCCTTACCCAAGGTGCAGAAAATATGAAGCGAGTATATTTTCAACAATGGAAAGAGGAAACCCTCGCTCAAGCATGCTCATGTTTTCAAGATTTATTGAAGAAAGGTCTCGATTTGGGGATTGAGGACAATTTGTGTGGGCAAACATTCTACATGTTCCTTGAAGAAGCCTCCGGGATGCACCTAGACGGATCTTCTAGAGGAAGTTTATTAGATATAACGACCAAGGCTAGAATGGATCTCCTAGTCAAGGTAGCAAACACTGAAGCTATGCATAAGCATTGGGATGAGTTCCAAGAAGATCCGAGTTCGCGGACATTGATCATGTTGAATATGTGCCCAAGAGACAATGCAATTGCGGTCACGGGCCATATGTGGATATTGATCCATGAGGGGTTAGATCACTAATGGACTTTTAGACCGATGGCCTATTAGTAGGTCTATATAAAGTGGAGTACGGCCAAGGGCACGATAGAGTCGTCACATCCAAAACCCTGGCCGCCACGCCCCAGGAAACCCTAGCGGTGCCACCGGTCCTAGCACGCCGTGCCGGCGTTCTTCCCTGTACGTGTGGATACCGCGAGGAGGTGCTGCTACTGTGGTGCTGATCGGCTAGACTAGGACGAGACGGTTGCTGCGAACGTCTACTTCCTCTACCTTGATGCGCGACTACGTTAGACCTCGCTGCTCCAAGTCGCTTCCGCTCTTTCTGCGTGTCTAGTGGTAACGATACATGATCTCCTTGTTACAAGGTTTCCTGTGGTTGAACGATAGAGTTTTTGCTAGTGTAGCCCCTCTCGTTCCCTAACGAGTGGTATCGAGTCGACCTTGTCTAGATTAAGATTTGGATCGTGCATATGATGATATGCTGATGTAGTAGATGTGATCTATTGCATGTTTTAGTTGAATAGATCAATCGGTCAATAGGAGGGTCACACAAGGTTATCAAATGATAGCATTACATACGTCGTTGATAAGTTCGTGCCTATTCTCCGTGCGCGTGCAACCTGTCCCTACCGGCTGGAATCACCATCGGGAATAATCGTGTGCTCTGTAGAGAAATCCGACGAGTTCATGACTTGTGTGATGCGGTCGACTCATCTAAACCTAATGAAAATATGAGGCATTGTCAATGACTAAGAGTCAGCTAGATGGGACCGCCGTATGGACTCGCGCCTAGATTGTCATACCTTGTTTATTCACACGTTAGTTTCGTTCTCGCCTAACTTGTTTTTGCAGAGAATGATGTGAATGGTATGGCCTATATTGTGTATGTGATGCATGTTTGTGGTTTGATGGCCTACGACTCATGGTTAAAACAACCGGGTTGAGGCTGTCCAATTATTGTATAATGGCCTGCGTGTCGACTTGTGATGCTCATGACTCCATGTAATTCAATTACTAGCTATTAGTTGTAGTAGCCTAGTAGGTATTCATGGAGGCCACATTAGAGCATGGTGGACACAAGAACAAGAGACATATGGCGATGGAGATGGAGATCACCATGTGAAAGGGCCATACTATTTCACGGTCAATATGATTGCTCGTGCGAATGTTCCTGTCATCCTATTCTTTCATATGTTATATGTTGGGTATAATCATTATGCTAGAATAGGTTCCCTCGAAAAATTAAGATTAAAATGATGCCCTTCCAATAGCTGCACCAATTAAAATTTGACAAAATTGTCTGTAACACACTTGGGAAAACGTGGCTTCGTCGCCAACACATTAACAAAGTGGTATTTGTCCGCAACACACTATAATTTCAAGATTTCTCGTCTCGGACACATTATGACTATTTAACAATTGATGTCAACTTTTTTATCTCACTACTCATAGTACATTAGGACTTGAAAATTAGCATACATATACATTGTCCTATTATCTATCAATAAAAAATAGTGCTAGATTTTATTTTATTATTTTCATGGTTTGTTAGACAAATTGAATATTAAAACAATGAGCGAGGCAAGACAAACATCCGAAAAAAATTTAGCTCTATTTTTAAATGATAGATAAACCAAAAATGTATATTTATGCCAAGTTTTAAGTCCTAATGTATTATTAAGATTGAGATAAAAAAGTTGAAAACAATTGTGAAATAGACATAATGTGTCCTAGACAAGAAATCACAAAATCGTAGTGTGTTGCGGACAAGTTCGACTTTGTCAATG
The DNA here is from genome assembly GCA_031894775.1 of Chloris gayana. Classification (NCBI taxonomy): domain Eukaryota; kingdom Viridiplantae; phylum Streptophyta; class Magnoliopsida; order Poales; family Poaceae; genus Chloris; species Chloris gayana. Next base: position 150,222 of record JAUNZO010004809.1, on the reverse strand, counting down.
TGTTAGAGACAAATCCGCATTTTCTCGGTGTTATAGACAATTTTGCCTTAAAATTTTGATCGTTGAGTGGTAGGTCTGTCAAAGTAGAGTGCCCCAACTATCTTAATAAGTAGAGTGAATGTCGTACATTTACATGCATAGTATTGGTTTGCTTGACAAAGCTGTCAAAACGGTTTTGGGCTTTGGGGCATGGTGTTGAGCGCCGCGGCATATGATGTCTCCCAACAAACAGGAGTCACATAGGATGTGATTAGCAAATGTTGCTTACCTTGGGATACTAGAATTCTAGCTGTGGTGCCAAAGCTCACTAGAACCTAGTTAACTTGGATCTTGGTCCACTATATGTCGTTTTGAGGGAAAACGGTACCAAGCATATAGTGATGAAACCTTTTTGTTTAATAAGAGCTTTTACATTTACATAGTGCTTATTGTTGCATATCTTTCTGTTGTAAATCATGCCACCTGTTAATACTTTCAGTTTCAATTTGCGCTCGATTCTGGAGAAGAAAAGCTCAATGGAACAAACTTTATTGATTGGTATCGCAACTTGAAAATTGTTCTCAAGCAAGAGAAAAAGGAACATGTTCTAGAGCTTCCATATCCCGATGACCTTCTAGAAAATTCCACTACGGCTAGGGAGTATGACAAGCATACTAATAATGCGCTTGATGTTAGCTATCTCATGCTTGCCACAATGCCCTCTCGAGCTTCAGTAGCAATACAAGAACATAGATGCCCACAATATTATTGCTGGGCTTCGCGGCATGTTTGAGAACCAAGCAAGGACCAAAAGGTATAATATCTCCAAGTCCTTGTTTGTGTGCAAGCTAACCGAAGGTGCTCCGATCAGTCCTTATATGATCAAGATGATTGGTTATGTTGAGAGCCTAGAGAAGCTTGGTACTCCTCTTGGGCTTTTGTGCGTGGTCACCCAAGACCTCTCGAAATCTCTTTTTCACACCTTTTAACTTATTTACTTCATGAATAAATTACACCTCATCCACATCTAGCTAGGATGGGTGTTTCTAAGTATAAATACGAGTTGTATCTAAGCGAAACTCGGACTATTATGAATCAAGAAATCGACCAGGATGGTGTTGCAACAAAGTTGCTTGAGTTCCCTACCCCAAATTTCTTGCGAGTTCTACATCAACTTATGAGAGACTCTCTCGTTCACCTTATTGCCTCGCTTCGTTGAAATCTAGGTGAGTAACCGGGTACGATCCACAAGCCGCGAAGCCGGAGGGTATTCCATCTTTGACTCGCCGTTCATTGTAACTTCGACACCGGGGACCTTGCGGTAAAACCAGTTCTCAATCCATCCGCGACTCCACTTATTCTTGGTGCAGTGCATAATGTTGCATTTCTCACCACATCGCGGTTTGAAGCTGTATAGCTCATAGTTGCGATCGTGTTCGATGTCATTCGGCTTCACGCACCTCGGCTGATAGTGCAAAGCGAATTGGCGGGCGAAAACCTCAATGTCGGGAGATTAGGCTAGTACTCAGATCTTGTATTGATTATGGTTGCTTGATGATGCTATCGGTGCACTTTAGTAGTGATAATGCTAAGCTAGCGCAACACCTCTAGATAGTTAAGTAGGGTAAGACGCTCGCGTGATTAAGGGATTGTCATCGATAGCGGTAAATCGGAGGCCTCTCGAAAAGGCGGGATGTTCTTACCCATCTAAGGTTTGCAATTGATCTATGTAATTTATCCATTATGATGCTATCTAATTAGACTTCCTAGTTATGATCTCAACTAGTAGATATCTGGTTACTCACATAAGCTACCCAGCTAATCAAGTCTCCGAAGTTGTTAGTTTTCTAGATCACGCAGCGTGCCGATCGGCACGGACATCGCGCCGATTGGCTCACCACCAGCCCTGCACTCATCGGCTCATCCGGAGCGCCGATCGGCACACCTGCCAACAAACAACTTCACCTCAACTACCAACGGTAGCTCGATTAGATCTTTGACTGCTAATAATATTCAATTTGCATTGGCCCTTGTCGATTCGATTAAACCTTAGAATACTCTTAGGGAAAAGTGCTACTTTTGTGGTATAAAAATGGATGCGTAGTTATGACCAACAAGCTTCTTTTTCTAGCGCTGTGGTCAAGGACTAATGTAGGATTGAATATTGTTTGATGTATTAGTATCTAGCAAAATTCTTTCTTTTTCTCGTTTTCTTTGTGCATATATTTTGTTGAGTGCAACTTAATAGGTACGGACTGTCCTAAGTCAAACGAACCCTCTAATTACATCGATGAACCGAGACAGGCTTTTCGCAAGAAGAGGAGCATTGAGAAGAGAAGCAAGTCGCTTGGAGATCTAGTTGGAGAAAGAGTTCGCTTTGATCTGCGAAGGTTGTTCGTGATTGAAGATCAAGAAGAAGAAGTGATGGGAGATGGACCATCACCGAGTCGTTGTTGGTTGATCGCTTCATGCCACAATTGGCTAATGTCATCAAGACGGATTTTAATAAGGGAGCAAATCAATTGTCGGATCAATTGGAGAGATATGTTGGGATAGTAGCACAACAGCTGTTCACCGATTCGGAAGATCCTAATTAGCATTTGCAACACTTCTTGGAGGTTTGCAGCACATTTAGAATTCCAAGATTAACTCCCGAGGCTGCGCAACTGCGATTGTTCCCTTTTTCTCTATTTGACGTCCCAAGGAATGGTACAATGGATTGGTGAATGCAACGAAGATCACTTGGAACACCGCAGCAGCTGAATTTTTGGCTAAGTATTTTCCTCCTGGCAAGACTCAAGCTTTAAAGAATAGAATCCTCTAATTCACTCAATATGTTGATGAGAGCATTGAAGAAGCATGGGAAAGATGCAATGAGTATATGGATGCTTGCCCTCATCATGGTCTTTCAAAATGAAAAATTGTTGAGAGGTTCTACACTAGATTAAATCGTATATCTCGTCAACACTTGGATGCTTCAGCTGGAGGTTCGTTCATGTCAAAAACTCCCACCGAAGCTACTGATTTGATTAAGCTTTAGTGCAAAATCATTCTTGGGATAGTGAGAGAAGCACAAATAAGAAGAGTTTGCAGTCTTCCAAGGGAGTTATGAAGAGCGTTATTGCGAGATCTCAAGATGAGCTGATTATAATTCGTCTCGACGCAATACAACGGAGGTTGGACAATAATCTTCACATCCCAAAGGAAGAATCAGTCAAGATATCTGAATCACACTCTACGTGTGAAGAATGTGGAGAGTTTGGACACACTTGGTAAGGATTGCTCGAAGCTCTCAAGATATTAAATTATATAAAGAGCACTTGGATGGAAGCCCCGAGTATCAGCAACAAAGGAGTACTTTTACTCCTGGTTCGTCCATGCAAAATGCTATGCCACTTTGTCTCCAATGTCGAGAATTCTTTCAATCTCAAGAGAAGATCAACAAGGATAATCGAGGCTAAGTTTAAGGAGATTGATCGTGCTCTTGAGGGAATCAATGACAAGGTGATAGAAATTGGAAGCTCCAATCAACAAATTCTAAAGCACACCATGATTATGGAGCAACAAATGGAACAATTGTCACGGGCTATTCAGGGCAATAATGGGGGCTATTAATGAAAATACTATATATGTACAGCAGTTGAAAGCAGTAGCTACAAGGTAAAGGAAGCAAACACGGGACCCTGAACACATTACAGGAGCAAGGAGGCCCCACACCTATCGGTGCACCACCGGTGCCGATCGGCGCAGATACGGACGCGAGCGCCGATCGGCACGAGGAAGCGCCGATCGGCACATAGAAGATACTGACTTATCTGGTCTAAGGATAGGCATGGAAGCCGAGGAGCATGGACCTGCTAAGTTCCTGGATACACAATAGCTGACTAAAATAGAGAGCAAGGCAATATGATGAGCAGATCACGACGTTTGTTAATATAATAAAGAAGCTTTACATTAATGTCCCATTTCTTGATGCTATTCAAGTGCCCACCTGCCAAGTATATAAAGGACATGCTGCAAAACAAGAAGTCTCTAGCTTCCGAGGAGATTGTGAAGGTAACTAAAGAGCTCACGGCGGCAATGAATGACATTAGACCCGAGAAGAAGCGAGACCCCGGATCACCTAGTATCCGGTGCTTAATTGGAACTCAGATATGTGATAGACGCTTGTGCGATCTTGGAGCAAGTGTAAGTGTCATGCCCCATTATATATTCTTAAGTCTCAATTTATCCGAATTAGAGCCTACGGGTATGTGCTTGGAATTAGTTGATCGGTTGGTACGCTTATGGAGTTGGTGAGGATGTGCCTGTTCAAATTGGAGAACACATCGTGCCTGTGGATTTTATTGTGCTAGACATGGATAGAAGGGCAAAGACTCCATTGATTCTAGGTAGACCCTTCTTGAGGACAGCAAGGGCGAATATTGATCTAGGGAACGGAGAAATAAGCTTTGAGATAGGTGGTACTGCCTACACATTCAAGTTTTGTCCCAAGGGAGAAGAGTATCGTATGATTCAAGAAGTTATGAAATACAAGTCACCATGGCATAGAAGATCCGAAGGGACATCTAACATTGGATTTAAGGAAACAGAGGACCTTGTAGTGTTCCGGAATTGTTCCCATACCGCAATACTAAGGAATGATTGATTATGGGGAGGTTAAGCTCTTTGACCTCCAAATAGCTAGAGGGCTTCTTGGGAGGCAACCCAAAAGTTCGGGAGAGGCATAGTTCTTTGGTGCTTACGGGAGGGCAACCCGCTTAATTTAGTTGAGATAGTGCTGACCCGAAGGGCAACCCGGTGGTTTAAATTAATTGCTTGTAATAAAGAATAAATCTCCCGGAATAAAAATGTTAGAAAAAGTGTGTGCTTAATTATTGTGTGTTCCTGCGTTGTCTGTTTACTTACGCAAAAATATACTATATATTATGCTGACTAATAATGCAGGAAAGAAAAATAAAAAAATAAAGGAAAAAGAAGAAAATTGAGGAAGTGTCGATCGGCACGGGAAGGAGCCGATCGACGTGAACTGGCCATGTACCAAAAAGCGGAGCTAGAGATGCCCCGATAGTGGAAAATCCTGTGGATGCTGGGAAATTAATGCACATTGAGCCTTGATGATGGACAAACATTTAAGGTAAAATATTTTCTTTATTTTATTTTATGTGCAAGAAAATGTGTTGCATGTTGTAGGAAAAACAGGGGATCAATTTTGGAAGAAAACCATAGGGACCAGCGCGATGAAGAACACCATGTCGATCGGCACAAGACTGTGCTGATCGGCACCGTTATATGACAAGACCCTCTGTACATGTCAACGCTAGAATATTCCTAGAAAAGGCTATAGCAATAGAATAAAAGGCGGCATGCAATGCATGAACGCAAAACAAGGCATGGGGGCATCCCTGCCGATTGGCGTAGACCCGCGCCGACCAGCACCTGTTCCTAGATGTCCCCGTAGGCGACAGATTATAGTATATGTTGGGAAGAGGCCACCTGTATGACTGCTATGCAGCTGTGTGGTGCAGAAGGGGCCTCGACCAGGCAAAAACCTGAAAAGAAGGCGTCTGCGCTGATCGGTGCACCCTCTGGTCAGCGATGTTACAGTTTCAGGCGTTGCACCCTTGTTGGCTACCACGGTGTACCGGGTGCATGCATGGAAGATGGGAGTCAGGAGCAATAGTGGTTGATTGCCTTGATATGGGAGAAACCAGAGGTCGCAACGATCGGCGCAGTTTGAATTTGAAATGACTAGGGGTTCCCTCCCCTAAAAGGCTTGACCATTATAAAAGGAGTCCCCGACGCCTCATTCCCGCACAATACTCCGGTAACTCATCCACTCTCCCACTTTCCACAGTTTTCGCATACACGTCGCTTTGTTTTTGCTGGCATGGATTGCATCGGCTCCTCCATACACAACCTTGGCAAGCGGATGTGACGTCGGAGCAACTCCGGTAGCAACAACTCCGGCGACACGGGCTTTGACGGGGATTCCTCCGCAAGGGGAGTTCTATCGCCTTCGACGACCGGGTAGCGGGCGAGGTGCGGATGACCTCCACGGGATCGTCGGGTGCCGACTGTAACATCCTGGCCTAGGGTTTAATAGGATTGATAGAATACTCATGTCAACAAGTTGCAACTTCTTTTCCGGAAGCTCATCTCCAAAGAACTCTCAAGTTAAGCGTGCTTGGCCTAGAGCAATTTAGGGATGGGTGACCGAGCGAGAAGTCTTTCTCGGGTGTGCACCGGTGAGGACAAAAGTGCATAGAAAAGACAAGTGTTTATTTGTGAGGGAAGTATTGAGGACCTATTAAGCTGCCAGGTGTAAGCAGGTCCGGTCCCGAGTGGCGGGACATTACGGATGGTATCGGAGCCGACCGTCGCGGTTTCATGGGCGCGTGTGTCGCACGTGTGCGAGCATAGTGTGCATGGCTGGTGTGAGCCCGGAGTGGTCACACAGCAGGGCACATGCGCTGGCGGTGGACTACGCCATCCGCCATCGCAGCGCCGCCCCGGCATCCCTCTCTATCCGAGAGAGCGCACAAGAAGCTAGACAGCTATGGCGAGCGCGGATGAGCAGCGGTGGTACCACGCCGTTCGAGAGTGGATCGTACCAAACTTCGACTTTGACCAGACATTCCTCTTAGAGATCAGCATGTGCACCGATCTCGAGAGGTTGCTCAATAACATCGGATGGGGCGTATTCCACCGTGCCTTGATTGACTACAACGCCGGCATTGCTGTGGAGGCCGCCTCGATCATGCAACTTGGTGTTGATGTGGACGGGAGCGAGGCCATCGTGTTCCGCGTGCGTGACGAAACACACGTGGGCAAGGTGGACGGATTGGCCATCCTCTTTGGCTTCAACATAACCTCTCCCGAGGAAGGGGATTTGAGCAAGGAGGAGATGAACTCCTTTTAGCTCCGTCTCTCGTCGATAGAGGAGCGCAAGAGGGGTAACATCAAGAACCCACCATCCGGATCTTCCATCGGTGGATGGCGACGCGCACCATCGGCAAGATAGACTCCAGCGATGTCACCGACATGGACTTGCGGTGGCTCTACAACGCTGTCGTGAGTCCAGCCAATTGCAACCCCATGTCTTTCATGGCGGGCAATTGGTTTGAGCGAAGGGACAAGACGATAGGGAAAACTACCCTTCGCGGGCTTCCTCTAGGCAATGGCGCTTAGCGTCGTTATCGGAGAAGGTCCGGAGGAAGGTCGGATATGTGGTTCAATCCCACTATTGACGGTGAGGATATAACCCGTGTCCACATTTTCACGGGGAGCAAGAGATGCAGCTCCCACATTGGTAGGACGAACATCGAGCTCCCGGTGTTCCTCCCCAAAAGCTAATGGGGCGGGGAAAGGGGGCGGGGTGGAATTGGTCGAGAGGCGGCATCCCGAAGAGGGAGGGGTCATATCGAGAAGGACCGGCACGAGCGAGTAATCAACCGCGAGTTGACGAGCACGGCGGCCAGCAACGAGTTGGGGCGCCGGGAGACAGGAGAGGCACCCCGGCAGCCCCGACAAGAATGGGGCGACGACGACGAGCAGCAGCAGCAGCCTGCACCGGTCGACGCGGACGGCGTGCCGATCAGCACCCAATACGTGTCGATCGGCACGGACTAGATGTACTAGGGGCAAGTTTCCATTGTGCCCCCGATGCCGGATCCGGACTTCTTCGTGCCGATGCACACGTACAATGACAACAATGTGCAGTACATCGAGCATGTGGAGGACACGATGGCCCTTTGTAGGGCAAACCATGGCGCCATGGTGGAGGAGTTTGACCGGCTCAAGGCGCGATGCTATGGGTTTGATCAGCCACCGTCTCCACCACCATTCAATGAATAGAGTGGCCAAGATGGTGGCACATGTATCGATTTCTCGGTTCGCATTTTCTCTTTTATGTTGCAATCTTTTTAGTTATTTCCTTATGTGTGTGTGAATGGGTTAGGAAACCTTGTATCGAGTGAGTTTAAATTATGCAAGTGTAGTAGTTCAAATTTAGGCAAGTGTGCTAGTAAGATCATCACCATGTATTTGACGATCCATCTTAATATAATGGTGAGAATTACGCTTTATAAGAAAAGTCTGTTAGATTTGTTCTTATTTAGAGAAGTATTAATGATAATCAAATGATGTTGAGCATTAAAATATTGAATATGAACTTCAAAATTATTCAGCAAGTATGAATTATGTGGAGCAAACTTTGAATAACCATGTGCTTGAATTGAGATGTCCAAGTTTGAAGGATTAGCTTAGTACCAATTATTTATGAAAATAAAAATGCTTATGCTCGTGAACTTTGAAATTATTTTATCAATGATCATATCTATCAATGCCATATATTTTTCAGCTAAACTTGTGAACCTTTGATAGAAGAGACAGCCATTAAATTAATGATTGAGTTCGGTTAGGATTAATTCTTTTTTGTGTGAGACTTAGAAGCTGGCCATACCTTTGTGTACCTTTGCTTTCTAGCCTTGATTTACTCATGCAGTGCTAATGTCCACCTTGGGGTTATGCACACTTCCCTAACCATCCAACCTAAACAAAAAATCTTGTTGAGAATTATCAATCCTTGACCATATCCCATATTCTTGGCTATACAATATATATTGCATAAAAAATGAAGCAAGAATGAAGAAGATCTAGAGCAACAGATGTGTGCAAGAACCCTGTGCCGATCGACGCAATCTGGTGCTGATCGACACAAAGTGCTGATTCAAGCAGAAAAATCAAGAAAAAAAATCAAATGAATGGTGCACCTCTGAAATGGAAGGGTTTGCTCGAGGACTAGCAAAATTTGAAGTGTGGGGGAGAAGATACCCTCAAAGGTCCTCAAGAAGTTCAAGAAATTCATTGCAATATTGCCAAGAATTATTCCAAACATGTGCAATCCGATAGTGGGAAATTTCTTTGTTCCCAAGATCAATTTTCGGTGTGAGTTTGTTTCTACAAATTTTAATTTCTAATGGCCTTTTTGACAAGTCTCCAAAAATCCAATTAAGAATTATTTTCTAGCTTTACAATATGTTATTGATTTATGTCTACATTCCTTGAATTACCTTGCCTGGCTACTCATATAAACCGTACACAAATAATGATCATTTTATTACAGCTAATTATGATGTAGATTATAGGTCGAGTGATTTGAAAGATGAGTTGTTGCCTTAGATCACTTGATAGATGATTCTCTATGTTCACAACAACCTTTTTGAGTGATTTACACATGTGGAAAAGTTATGAATTGTAAATTGGAAATGATTTGACTTGCTTTGGGATGTGATTTCAAGCTAATGCCCATATTTTCGTACTTTGCTGAATATTAATACGACTTAATCCACAAAGAAACAATGCTCAACATTTGATGATTTGAAATCCTTTTATGATGGAAGGCAGGGTGTGCATGTTTTTTGTTTCTTTTACTTTACTCAAGTCTGCAGGAACTGTTAGAACTTCCTAGGTGCCCATTTTATATGTGAATATTGCCCCAATTAGAGTATAATTGACACTAATCTAGGTCATTTACCTATGAAAATAGCTATATTTTTTATATGCGTGGTTTTGGAGCTTTACTGCAGATATAGGTTGAATTAGCATAAATGAAGGCTATATGGAGAACAAGGGACAAAGATGGAGAAGAAGGCCGGCACGGACGTGTGTTGATCGACACAAGAGAGTTGGCCCACTAAGGGCAGCCCAAGGTCCATTCCACCATTATAGAAGGTTAATTGCACAAGATACTTGAAGATATTTATCCGGAAGAGATTAAGGAAACTTTAAGACTCAAACGTGTAATGCAAGACATCATCTCAAAGATCATAGCATAGAAGGTTCACATGGAAGCTATGGAAGACAACAAAACCGACTCGGAGAGGAGATCAAAGAAGACACGGGTCACGCCGATCGGCGCACCCTTTGCGTTGATTGGCGCATTATGGGATTTGCTAGAATCCTACTCTCTACGAACTTGGTCTCTATAAATACTTGTAAAACCCTAGAACGACGGGAGGCAACAGAGAGGGACACCGGATTCGCGAGTTAGAGCCACCGAGGCTTTGCCCCGTTAGAATAGATCTCTAGTTGAGTTTCAAGAACGATTAGTGGTTAGAGTTGATCCATCAAGTAAGCCTTCCGGATGGCGATGTATCCTACAGAATGTATCTCAAGGATGATTGAATATGATGATGATGGTTTTAGTGATTTTTGTTGATCTTGATTCTATAATCATGCATATACTTGTTCCAATTACTTAGTTCTAGGATAAGTATTCAAATGCTATCTTGATCGTGGTGATTAGGCTAGTACTCAGATCTTGTATTGATTATGGTTGCTTGATGATGCTATCGAGTATGCTTTAGTAGTGACAGCGCTAAACTTGCGCAACACCTCTAGATAGTTAAGTAGGGTAAGACGCTCGCACGATTGAGGGATTGTCATCGACAACGATAAATCGAAGGTCTCTCGGAAAAGCAGGATGTTCTTACCCATCTAAGGTTTGCAATTGATCTATGTAATTTATCCATTATGATGCTATCTAATTAGATTTTCTGGTTATGATCTTAAGTAGTAAATATCTGGTTACTCACATAAGCTTACTTAGCTAATCAAGCCTCTAGAGTTGTTAGTTTTCCAGATCACACAACACGTCGATCGGCATGGACATCGCGTCGATCGGCTCACCACAAGCTCCTGCACCGATCAGCTGATCTAGAGCGCCGATCGGCACACCAGCCAACAAACACCTTCACCTCAACAACCAACAGTAGCTCGGTTAGATCTTTTACTGTTAATAATATTCAATCCCCATTAGTCCTTGTGGATTCGATTAAACCTTGGAATACTCTAAGGGAAAAAGTGCTACAATTATACATCGTCGTCTTGTGGTATATAAGTGGGTGCGTAGTTACAATTAATAACAGTCCTTATGCCTAACAGAAATAGTCCGCAAGGGTAAGGATACCATTGTAGCACTCAAGAGTATTCCGTAGTATCAAATTCCAGGAGGAACAAGAAGTGTACAACACCGAATTTAATCACGTCCAACAACTATGCACGATAAAAGGAGAGAAACTATATATTAAGAGAGTCCTTGGGCCAAGCAATCCAATGCTAGCCCATCTTACTCATACAACTCGGTGAGATTCTATTCCAAACATCTGTTTTGGGGCACAAGTCATTCCTCTTATTAGGAGTTGGTAACTAACTTCTCGAGCAAGAGCGACATGCGACTTGCTATTAAACCCTGCTAATAGACTTCCCTACCACGTGGTGGATTCCGGAGGATGGATGAGGTTATCACCACCCACCGCCTACCACACATCCGTGGGGGTGAATGCAAAACATGCCAAGCATAGTCTAAACACCACGTTCACACTATAACTTTATCGCTAATTGAATATACATTATAACTTAGCAAGCATAATGATCATATCATAGTAAGATACGAAGAGATACACACGTGAATCCCATAGATGATAAGGAAAGAAATACTCGCTTTATTGCATAACCAAGAGAGGACCTACATGTTACCCGACCCGATAAAGAAGACTACTCTCGCCGGAGTGACATCTTCAAGGCACAAGTTGAAGTGCAAGCCGACATCCCCAGCTCCTCCTCCACCTCTACCTTCCCCTACACCGAGTGCAACTAGTGAGCTCAATGAGTCTAATTCTACTCTCTCTCTCTCTCTCTCTCTCTCTCTCTCTCTCTCTCTCTCTCTCTCTATACCCAAATGGCAGGGAGAGGGGGGGGATACTTCTATAAGTTCCGGAGTCGGAGGCCAACTTTTAGGCCAAGTGGCGGGGGGTGCCCGACGTGGCATGCCACCCGGCCATGGCTTCGAGTTGGTTACGTGCCGTCTTCATTTAGAAGCTCATGATTTCTCCCCGGATACGGTTGCAGTGGCAGTGGAGGAGTCGGTGGAGCTCCGGGTAGGCCACTCGGTCTATGAACTAGGTCGGTGGCCCCCCGATGGACCCCTATTCCGACCTCCCAAGTGGGTCCCGGAGCCTAACTTCGCCCCGTGGGTCCGGCCTTTCTCATTTTCTATGATCGGACCCTCGAGCACATTTGTCATGTCGACCGGCGCAACGGTCGCCTGCCTCCCTCCGGCACACCCGACGAGTGTCAATGTTCACCGACAATCCGCGCTCTAATGTCACACCTGTTGCCTGGTGCCAACCATCGTGCGGTGCCGGGGAGCCGCCCGGTGCCAAGCTGCCACACGACCTTGGCTGCTGCTCGACGGCTTGCCTGGTTGTTCACGCCACCAGGTGCTTTCGGCCGCTAGACACCGGCTGCCGCCTAGCTGCTCGAGTAATCCGGGTAGCCGGCGATGCCAGGCCAGCCAGCCTTGATGGTCGCCCGGTGGTGGCACTTCGGGCATGTTTGGTTGATAGTCAAATGTTGCCACACATGTTTGCCAAAGTTTGCCAAAAGTATGGTGAGCAATTTGTTCACATTTGGCAAACTTTGGCAAGAATATGAGTGTATGACATGTAGGGTACTCATGTGGCAAGCCATATTTGTGGTAGGTAACCAAATACTAGCCGGAAAAACTGTGGCATGCCAAATATTTTGTGTGACAAAGTTTGATAATGAACCAAACACACCCTTAGTGTATTCTACCTGCCCAAAGGGAAATTTACAATTTTGCAAAATAACCCCTCTTATTGCCAATTTTTCACTCTTAAACACATGCAACACACAATTCGACAAAACTTGTGGAACTAGTTACTAAAAACTTTAAGTTCATTTGGTTGCCTTGCAAAAGTTCCAAGCATGAGGATAAATTGGTAGTCAAAGTAAGGTCTTTACAACTGCCAACAGACCTCGGAATTTGTCCGGGTCTGTCAAACAATATCCAACCTAGTCGAACAATGTTCGACTCAGCCGTACTAATTCCAATGCCATACTAATTTGATTCACAAAAAAATCCTGTTTTCACTTACATGACAATTTTGGCTTCAAAATCTTTCGCTCACATACCTTGTGCCTATGTCTATCTATCAAAATGGTTGGTCCTTCGTCCCAAGTGGAGAAAAGGTCCAAGTATGCGGATGATGCGGAAGGTAGCAATAGAAAAAGGAGGCCAAGGCTACGCATTATGCATCTTCGCTACTTTGAGCCACAAGAGCAGAAGGATCCCACCGAGATCAATTGTGTCATGTTTGATGTGGTTGTGGATCCTAATCTAAATAGAGAGCCAGCGAACTACATAAGGGCCTTGAAGAAGCTTATAGTGAAGCATGGGAAATCAACTAGTATGCAGCTGAGAAAGAGGTCGTTGATGCTCACTTTTGGTCCAATTTCCATACAGACTGGTACATATGTAAGAAGCATCAAACTATCACAATGCAATACATTGACTGGGATCACATGGCTAGCAGGAGGAATCCAAACTTTGATGAGATCATTGAAGCTTGTGAGTATCATGGCATCAACGATATCATGGGTTTCAAGTACGATTGAAATGAAGAGATTGTGTTGCAGTTCTACTCCATAGTATTCTTCGATGTCAAAGGAAGGAAGTTGTTTTGGATGACTAATGGAGAAAGGTACTCATGCACACTATCTCGCTTTGCCTCTATTCTGGTTTGAAGGAATCTTTAAATGAACCCAAGCACATTCATGAAGTAAACTTGATGAATCCCTCCTTGATGAATTACATGTAGGTAAATGAAGATGAGTGCAATCCATCTTATGCTTCAGGGTTCAAGCCATTCTTCAACGTGCTTCACAGGATGGTCAAAATCTCCATGGCTCCTTTAGGAGGCAATGATGATCATTTTCCAGGGTATGAAAAGGACCTACTTGATTGGTTGAGTGGCCAAGACTCGATTCAATAATTTTTTACTTCATCTACTCGGAGATGTGTCATGTGTCTATCGGTGCCACACGAGGTTGTGCCTATGCTCCCTTCGTCATGTGCATGATGGAGAAAATAACAAAGAAGAATTTCAGAAAGGATTGCGGGCATAAGAGTCTTAGGCCCTATTCTCCCACTACCACTACAGGTGCTACCACACCTAGGAGTGTTCCTTCCAATGGGCCTACTTCACCTCCAGTACCTCCATCTATCTCGGCTCCCGGTCCTTCTAGCAGGCACAAAGGTAGAGGATCTAGCAAGAAGAGGGGTGACCTTTTCAAGATGCTCAAGGATCTCTCGCGATTTACAACAGGCTTGATGCTAGAGTGGACAACATTGAGAAGCACCAGAATGTGTTGGTTGAGCGTCGAAGGCAATGTATGACCACGTAGCCATTCAACCACCTCACTCTCCATCTCCGAAGCGGTAGCCTATCCTTCTCGTGTTAAGGATCCTTGGAGTACTTTCACCGAGGGGAGTCTCATTATTTTGGCTACTATCCTTTCTCTCGCCTTTCCTACCGACACAGCGGGGCCTAGCATTTCAACACCTACCCACACCCACTTTATTGATGATGAGAAAGATCCGGGCGGATGATGATGATGATGAGATTGAAGAGGAGAAACCACCTCGATGGACCAAGAGGCTATCTCATGAGGGCAGCTATGATCATGTGGAGGAGTAGCTTATGTGCTAAGATTCTATCTTCTTCCTTTTTGGTGCCTTAATGCCAAGGATGGGGGGTGGCGGGGAGCTCTATGTTATCGTAGTATTGATCTCGTGGACATGTAGCTTATGTGTTATTCAAAACATTTGTGTGAGAATCGTGTGCTTGTAAGACTTAATTTATTTGCTCTTTATTATGTGATGAACTATGTGTTATGCAAATGACGCTTGATGCAATGTTATTTGTTTCCTTTTTAGCTACATTTGTGTGAATCACATGTCATATGCATTTGTTGCTTTTGATATGTCATGTGAAGCAATGCAAGGAAATAGGGGAGCTCTTCTACTTTTCACTCAAAATATGGTTGTAAATGTCCAATTTAGAATTCAATTCATGCACACATTTAGGGTGATCTCCTATCTATTTTCTCTCTTTTAATGCTCTTTTAATGATTTGTGAACTTAGTTGTATTGTCATCAATCACCAAAAAGGGGAGACCGAAAGTGCATCTAGGCCCCTAACTAGTCAGCCATTGTCTGTTTCGTTGGACAATGGCCGACTGTCCCTCTTTGAACAAAATCCGAGTCCATCGGATTATCTTCTCGAGTACCGAGGCTTGCACACCAATTATCGAACAATTTATGACAATAATGTCTCCAACAAATCTTTTTCAAGTATTGACTATAAAAAGGGACCCCGACCCCCTTTGGTCGGGTGGGCAACTCCCACATCTCAAAAATACACTCCCAACACATCCGAGCACTCCCCTTCTCCTCCTTTGGTTCCTACTCCAATCCTTGGTGGGTCCGAGAGAAGATTTGAGGAGATTCGATTGAGCAATACATTTCACTCAAGAGCACTTGGTTTATCTTCAACGCTGAAAACTTTTGTGTTTGTTACTCTTGGGGATTAGACGTCACCCGGAGAGCTCCCAAGCTTGTGACTCGAGACATGGGACGTTTGTATTTGCCCCACCTTCGTGGAGTTTGTTAGTGAATTTCAAGTTTTGCCTTGGGGACAGCTTGAAGAGGTTTAGGATTCAAAGAGGCGAGGTCCTTGGTGGATCCCTCAATAGAGACGTAGGTTCTTGGTGGAGCTGAATTTCGGTGAAAAATCCTTGTGTCTCCTTGTCTCTTTTCTTGTTGTTTAAATCCTTCTTGCGTGCTTCGTTCTTCTATCTAGCTAGTTGTAGTGCTTTCTTTTCTATATCTACCTATGGAGGTTGCTTGCTAGCTAGTGCCCCTTTTGTTGTCACTTTCTTGCTTACCTAGTTGATTGCTCCAAGCTTCAATCGCGCTAACTTGTTTATTTTGATGACCAATCTATTTTCCGCACGAGGACATCGGATGTTGTCCTATTATAGTCGAATATTTGGTTTAGTCGGACAATATCCTACAATAGTCGGACAAGATTTTTCCTGTACAGATTATTTGAATTAAGTGATTTTCAGAGATTATCGCCTATTCACCCTCCTCTAGGCGACTTTCGGTGACTATCCTAATAGCCACTTTATTCAATTCAAGCACCTAAATTTTATTTAAGTTACCCTGTCCAATGCATCATACTTTAGTTTTTGCTCTCACGGTGAAGAATAATCTTTTTGACTAAACCCTGTTGTATGCTTTGCTGAACAATTTTTGATAACTCGTTTCGTGCACCTTTCCAATTCAGGTCATGGGCATTTACAGCAAGAAGAATTTACTTTTTGTATTATTTATAGATCATGCATCATTGAGTGCTCCGTATTTCTATCATAGTTATTTTGATAAAGTGGATTAACTTTTGATTGGAAAATTTTGTTTCATTTTTATAGTTTATACTACCTTCCTTCAATAATATAAACATTCATAGAATTTTGAGGTAAAAATAGTAAGCTGAGAAAGATCATATATACCCCTCATTTTACACTAACTTATCAATTTCTCACCCATCCACCAACCCACCAGATTGTCTTATCCCTAGGAATGCTTACATTATGGACAAACTTTTCAATGCTTCAAATGGTTACATTGTAGAATGGAGGGAGTACATTATTATACATAATTAAAACATCGTAATTAGATCTTTTACTTCTCAACCCGAATAAAACGGTATGTTAATCCATATGACGATGGATACTTTCATGCGTAATGCATACACAAAACGGATACCCTCGACCTGACATGGTTATTTCACCATCGATGAAATAATTATTACATAATGCCACAAACAAAATAAATATTGGTTATTTTCAAAGAAAACTGCGATTGTCCTCTTGCAGAGGGGTGGAGAAAGATAATGCCTTGAATGAAAAAAAAAGGAGAAAGATAACGTTATAAGATCATTATAAGATTGACTGGGATTTCCCTTCCTCTTGAAAAAAATGTTTTTTTTTTTGAAAAGATTGGCCAAACCTAGTGGAAAAGTTCTGCACAATGAAACCTGCGTATGACAAATCATTGACCAGAGCAATGCACGGTTGTTACAGCCAAACTATACAACTTCACTCGATCTATCATTCCAAGAATGTCAGGGTTAAATTGCTCAGTCGTCATCCACGTATACTGTTTCTTGCTTGAAGAGGCCTCCAAACACTGGCCTCACTTCCGGCTTGGATTCCGGCTGCTTCGGTTGTGGCTTCACCTTCTGTGCTACTGGCTTCACGACGGCCCTCTGTGGTGCCAGCTTCTTTGCCTTCGCCTGGCCACGCACCGTGGCAATCTGTGCCTTTGATTCCTTCTTAGTGGAGTTGCGAGCGTCCGTCGTCGCTTCAGCCACCTGTGCGCTGAACTTATTCCAGGAAAAGTCCGTGCTAAGCCTGCCCAGGAAGTTCTCCAGAGAGGCTTGGGCCTCGTTTACCGCTTTTGCAGTTGGATCTTCTGATGGTGCCTTATTCCCCTCGGCTTCACTAACAGAGTCATCAGTTTCACTAGCTCGCTGTAAAGCCAGGGCTTCCTCTTCTGCCTTGGCTTTTGCAACAGCTTCTTGGTACTCCTTTCTTCTGATGTCTTCAGGGATAGCTCTGAAGATAGAACAAGCACAGCATTGCGGCACAAAGAATAAGTAATGCCTCGTTAGAAAGTGGTGAGATTTCAAATAGTTTTTTCAAATGACTCGAGAATATATGTGCATGTCAATATGGTGTCTGCATTCTTTGCATCAGCACTAAAAAAAGGTGCATATGTCCATTTTTTACCTTTTTATTTTGTGTGGGCATGAAATGATGTACCATTTATGTTTTGCAATATTTTTCCAGCCCTTTGTGCCCATATTTAAAAATATGTTTATACTATTCGGAATTCCATTTTATTTTAGTACATATGTCAGAATAAGAGCACCTAGCAATGAAATATGATGGATGAAAGGTATAGATCATCAAGACCCAAGAGTTATAGGTCTGGAATATGTATTAATTTCCGTTCATCTCAAAGAAGAATGAGTATTACTGACACTTGTGCTGAGGCCCAGGTGCAGATTGATTTCAGGTTTTCCCTTCAGAAATTTATCTTTTAGGAATCCACTCAAGTGATTCCTCATAGAAGTCAGTCTTGTATCCACAATGAATCAAACCAAGAATAATTAGATAATGGGTTAATGAGATTCATGCCATTGAACTTTTACATGATTTGAATTTTGAAATATACCATTGATCTTCGTGAAATCAGATAGGTGCTATTATATTTTTGCTTAAATTAGAAACATGCCATTGATATGTGTATTTCACTTGTATTTTATATGTATTGGACAAAAATGCCCCTGCCTCATCCCATCTCCTCTCACATTTTGAGAGAAACAAGCAAGCAGTCAACCTTTGCTTTTAGCTAACTAACTCCAATGCCTAGCTGCTAAATGCGTTCGTATATATAAATATTCCCCAATTAAATCGGTTGACTCTCACGCCAACAGCTAAAAAATCTCCAAAATCAACACAAGGGGCTGCAGATCCATGGCCACAAATAGTCAAGGACATAAACAAGATGGAGAGGGAGCCAGGGATTAAACAGATTAACTAATAACTCACTGTGGAGGCTGGATTTTAGCTGCAGGCCTGTGCTTGCATGCCTGCTGCTTGGTTTTCAGAAGAATGGCCACAAACCATCATTTTCTTGAGGGTAAAGGGCGAGCTAGTGGCCAGGATGGAAGCAGGGCACCTAGAGCACCACCCTGTGGTGTTCCCATCGGTGAGGTGGACATGAAGACAGCATGATAGCTTGAGCTTAAGACCTTCGGCAACAGCGAGGTGAACAGCTAGGTCGCCTTAGTGTGCCACGGAACAAGACAGAGGACAGTATTGTCCAGATTTTTACATCGTGGCATAGAATTATGCCAAATCTGTGATGGCACTCACCAGGTTTCACGAAATCCAGTGGTATTTTTTCAAATCCAGCAAAAGTATGTTGGCAGGAATCTATTAACCCTTAGATAATTGTTTCTCAAATATTCTCTTATCCCAATCTATGTTCTAACTACCAATTCCAATACCCTAATCCCTATGAAATGTTGTTCGTTCTTCTTCTGTATGATAGTAATCCCTTGTGTATTAGAGTTCACATCAGTTTTGCTGTTTATGCATTTCAATAAATAAGTATAGCTAACTATTTTAACAACATTCTATATTCATCATGTTAGAGTAAGAATGCATACTATGCTGAATTACTATCATGTACTACATGATGGGAGTATAATTGGTGAATATAGAAGATTATTCTATCCATAGCATAGGAATCAAGCAACAGATTAGTGGAGTAAAATTGGTGATTTCTACTCACATGAAAGCCTCTGCTATGGGCTTGGATGTTGCTGATGAGCTAGTTGAAACTTCAACAACCTATAGATAACAAATTTATTATCAAGACAAGTGAAGAATGAGTAATTAACAATCCATAATATAGCAAAACCAGATAAAGAATGGTTCAATTTTCATCTCACTGTGAATAATGAAAGGTATGGTACAAATAAAGGGGAAATAAATCGAGTGATAAAAACATAAACCACTCGTCACCTTCCATAACATAATTTAGATTTGTTACTGACAATTTGATAACCTTTTGTTTCAAAAGGAGAGCCAGCAACTTAACGGAGTGCCATTTTGAAAGAATAGAGCAAGACAAAATCTAATGCATGCAAAGAATCCTTCGTCTTGCCTTAAAAAAAAGAATCCTTCGTCTATTAGGTTATAATGACAACATATGCTGATAATAGCAGGTAAAATGTTGCACTTTGTTTCAACATTCGCTATTCTCTTTGTGCTGGTTTTCATCCACTAATTTTCAGATGGTTCCACAATTTTGAGCTTAATACTAAATATTTTCATCCAGTAAAAGGGGGATAATGAATTCCTAATCCCTCTCAAATTCAACTTGCAATGTTCTTGAATCTTATGGAATAAGAAATTCACAACCAGGGACTACTAAGGACAATTTCTTTTCACTGGTCATTCATAATCTGTCCCATCTTTCAGCGTGTGATATTACTGAAACTTCTGGAGGAAAATTTCAGAACTTAGGCCCTGTTTGGATACAAAGTATTTTTGGAGTTTTGGAAGAATACTATAGTTTTATAAAATACTTTGGTTTTATGAGGTATGGAGGTGTTTGGATGTAACAGGTTTTGCAGTTTTTAAAACTATGGTATTGGTAAAAGTGCAACTACTTTGGAGTTTTAAAAACTTCACTCATGACCTCTTTTTTCTAAACCACGGTTTTGCTTGACAATCGCTTCTAAAACCATGGTTTCTTAATACTTTAGTTTTGAGAAACTATAACACCCAAACAGGGCCTTATTGTATTTTCAATCTTTCAGCGCTGTGAATGTCTATGTGTGAATAATACTTTGTGGCTGGATTAGGAATGCCAGCAACCTAATCTTCCCAAATTGTGAAAGCTTCCTTTCTGCTGCACAAACTATTTTCCTATAGCTTCTCATAGGACTGCGGCGAGAAAAATTATATTTGAATTATTGTCTGCTAGTGAGGCTATGAGGCTATACCACCCATATATAGGTACATATACAAGTATAGTTTCCATACCTTGTTCTCAGCGACTGCCACATTTGAGAATACATCGGCCACAAGGGCAGCAATCTGCGACTTTGATACCTACAAGAAGACACAAATGCATGCATTATTAAGCTATGCAGGTAAGCAATTCAGACCTTTGCATAACGTCGAGAGCAACGACAGGGCCATATACCTTGCCAGATTCAGTCGTGGAAGTCCTGCCGGGGATGGATGATGCGCCTTCCTTGTCCAGGACTAAAGGGTAAGAACTCTCTGGACTGTAATCATCGGTGAGCGACGCTTTGACTAGCGTATATTTGACATCGGTCTCCACCACCTTGGCCAAAAAGTCGCTGAGTGACATTGTTTGCACGCGCGAGAAGAGGTTCGAGAAGAAGGACGTTAAGCCGTCGAGCACATTGTTTGTAGACCCGCCGTCGACGCCCTCGTCGTACACGACGACAACGTGCGCCACGCTGGCAAGGTCCGCGGCCTGCACCACCTGGAGTGCTTCGTCGGTGGTGACGGCCCCACCTTCCGGCCCCTTCTCGCCCTGGCCGACGGTGACCACCACCTTGGCGGCGGGCCCGATGGCCTTGGCGATTGCCTCGGGGTCGTCGAAGCCCGACTCCACCGCGTTTAGCCGACGCGCCTCCGCGGGGGATATGAGCCGGTACGCGGCGGCGAGACGCGCCAGCTCCTGCGCTGCGGCCAGGTCCGGCACGCCCGCGCGCACGGAGAAGCCCTGCCGCAGCAGCATCTGCGCGACGCGGACGCCGGCCTGGCCCGTGGCGCCCGCAACGAACACGGTTTGCGGGTCCTTCCTGCCCCTCCCACCCGCGAAGACCGACCCGGCCGACTGCGATGCGAACGCTGGTATCAGCGACTTACCCTCTGTCACCTTGCCAAAATCGCCGGTGAACTTGCTGAAATCAGGGAAGAGGCTGGGCCTCTTCTTGGCAGCAGTGTCGTCATCGGTGGCAGAGTCCTTGCCGCCGGGTTTCCCTCCGACGCGGCAGATGACATTGGAAGTACGTCGGCGGAGCGGGGTGGTGAGGGGACGGAAGGAGGGCGGGTTGGAGGTGAGCGCGGGAGCCATGGGGCGGGGGCGTCAGGTGGTCGAACAGGTGGTGGGCATGGGGGCCGTGGGATGAGGAAGGGGTGGAGATGGGAGCGCATGTTTGGATTGGGAGAAGTGGCGGGACAGCCTATCGGGAGAGGCCATGTGGGTCGCCGTTTATCCCCTCGTGGGCAGCCGCTGGCCGTGCGCTCGCGCCGCGTCCACACCATCGGGCCCATGCCAAACTTCGCGACTCGTGAACCTCTCTCCGCTGTTTTTTCGATGCGGCAGATTTCGGAAAGATTTTGGAATTGGCAGGCAAGGAAGGAATCACTCCAACTATGCTTACCAGCAAAAGAAGAACAAACCAATCCCCACGTCCTGGGCGGATCTACAAGGAGCGCTCGCCGTCGTTGCTGCGGCACAGGCACACAACATCTAACAGATTTAGCTGCACTGAAATTTAAATATCACAAACAGGTACTATCGATTCAAAGTGAATGAAGATCAATGCCCAGTCCACCACACAGTTGTTTTTGCTTAGCTTTATATATCCTGGATACAACCCAAGAAAATTAGTACTATGCAGAGAGAGAGAGATTACCTAACTCATTTCAACCCTTTTATGATACATTTTACCAACTCAAGTTGCCAGGTGGTAACAAAATAATCTGGACCGTTGGATTATGGACTGTCATTACTAAATCTGTTACCAATTGTCATCATCTTGAATTACCACTTGTTATCACGGTGGGAGTTAAGATGGTAACAATTAATTTGGGTCGTTAGATCGAAGGAATGAACGGCCTATATTAAAAGTAGCGTAGGTTCCATAATAAGCATATAAAAGTTAGGTCAAATCAGGATTAAATCTTTGAGGTGTGAATCTCATACGCATTCTGTAACTCTCCAAATAATTATATACCACCCAATTTATTTTTTGGCCTAATTATTGGGCTTAGTGGAGGGTTTATATGGCCTAATTAGTCCCAATTAGTGAGAGATAGGATGTCGAAAAAAAAATCCCCTACCCTTGACTTTTTGGTTGCCGTAACGTTGCTCACGTATAGACCTTTAGAAGACCACGGCAGCCCCTATATTCTCCTTGGCGATTACCTTAATTTGGGTAAGTTTCCTCCCCGTTAAATCTTAATGGAAATTGAGTTCTTGATGGATTGATCCACCCCCAACCACGCTAGGGACAGCAGCAAGTAGGCAGCAAGGAGAATCGGTGCAGTGCAGAGGGAGGAGAGACGATCGTGGCCTGTTCTAGGTAAGAACGTAATTCTCTATCTGCTAGCTATGTTCAGAGATGGATTAGTTCCGGCAATTAGGGACTTAATTCATAGGAAGAGGACGACTTGGTCCGTGTTCTATTTGTTTTTTTTTTCTGACCTTAAATAAATTCACCTTTCTAGGTTTTTAGAGATCATATCTCAAAATAAGTTGAGCACAAAAGTTGTAGCTCCTTCTGAAACCTTTCCAACAAGTATTTATTTGTAATTTTTGGATAACTGTTTCGAGAGTTATGTATCTTTGAATATCACAGATCTGACAGCTTATGTTGTATGGAATTTAAGGTATCCTAGAGGCCGAATTTTCTTGTGATATGGAATCATTTGTAGTTAATTTGATCACCATTTCATGAAGTATTTAATCACTATCTTTGGATGAGTATTCAGTGAGATATGAATTTTTGAAATTGATTGTTACGAGTACATTGCTATTTTATAGACTATTTTATGTCTATTAGATGTGCAAATTAAATTTTGTGTTGAATACCAAAGTTGTATGTTTTTTCTGTGTAGATGTTTATAATGTATTTACTTATAGTAATATCTATTGTACTTTTAAAGTTATGAAAATGTTAAACGACAGTGTAGCAGAAAGACTTGTTTATCCTTGTTCTATGGGTGGGTTTTTATGTTTATGGTTGAATTGGAGCTGAGCATTATTTGTGATCAGGTGGCACTCCTTCAGAGCGTGCTTAACTCTCTTATCATTGGTGAAGGCAAGTAAATGTAGGGCCGTGGTTTACAAACTTTCACTTGTTATTTGAGTTGCCTCCACTTAAATTCAGTATTCACACTAGCCGGATAAATTGATAGGTGGATTTTTTGTTTTTATCTTGAAGTGCAATTTATATTGAGGTAATGCTCCATATATTTTAAGTTTGAAATACATGAAGTTCATACATTGCAATCTTGCATTTTTGCACTTTCCATCGGATGCATATGAAGATACCGTAGTCTGATGTTTGTGCGGTAAATACTGGTACAACAATGCACGTTGAATATAGCAATGTGGTTGTAGCCCTCACTTCCTTTTGTTTGGATTGAGGGTAGAAGTGAAGACATGCATTGCATTGCATTTTGTTGCATCTTTGTAATTATGAACGATGATTCTTGTGACTTTGTTGGTTTAATTCTATACATGAAGATATTCATACTACAGAAAGAAATTTGCTTGCTGAGGTTTTCCATAAACCTCATACACTTTCTTTTCACCTTCAGGTATTTAAGTTTGAAGATAATCACTCTATAGTATGATGCACTGTTTTGTTTGATTTTGAAGATGGTGGTTTGTTCCGCGTACTTTATTTTATTTTAATACAAGGTTATTGTTATCTATTTGTGTATTTTATCACTGTTGTGTTGTAGCGCAGTACCGCCTCTAAATATGTTTTTTTACATTAACTCGCTCTAGCGTTATTCATTCAACAACGATCTAGCTGCATCCCGGATCAACAAGTTCTTTACAAACTGTGGGGACTGATCCAGCCAAAGACACGGCTGGTCTGGTTCCCTACTCAACCCAAAACGTGCTAACTCATTTGCACAATAATTACAAGATCTAGGAGATAATAAAAACTCAACATTATTAAAATTCAGCTGCACAAAACTTTTGACCTCTCTGAATAGCAAACCTCCCGGTGAATAATAAAAAGAATTCCCTTTCATCGCCTGCACCAAATTTGCACAATATGCTTCGACTTGTAAATTTGTCATACCTTGCTCAGAGCAAGCCATTAGAGCTCCTAGACACGCATTCGTTTCTGCGCACAAGGCATCATGAACAGCTGCCAGCTTTCCTGCTCCTGCCAAAATTGGTTGGGCATCAGATGATCTAACAACAAAACCCCAAGCACCTGTTTTCTCCTTTCCCGTGAAGGCAGCATCAATATTAATCTTCAGAATGTCATTTGGAGGGGCACACCACTTTGCACTATTTTGCTTACCGATCTGCTTGGATTTATTTTGCAATCTCATCACATCTACAGACATAAGAACAGCATTTCGGATTACCTCATCTGTGGAAGGTAACCTTTCACTTGCATTGGCCTTATTTCTGGCATCCCACCATGCCCACATCAACAGAATGGTTTTCATTTGAAATTCTGGTTGCAAAGATAAAATATGTTGCACAACCTTTTGACTTGAAGGCATCTCAAGCAGCTGCAATCTCACAAGTTCAATATCAAAAGCCTGCCAGCACTTCTTCACCATCTTGCACTTAAGAAAACAATGACCACCGTCTTCATCTAATCGCCAACATACATGACATCTAGTATCAACTTTTACACCTCTCTAGCAATGGACCATCTGAAAGGCAAGCTATTATGAGGTACCCTATATAAGAAATGCTTTATTTTCGGTGGATATGAGAGAGTCCACAGCTTGAGCCAATTAACATGTCTAATTTCAGGTGACATTGATGAATTCCCTGTTGTTGCTTAGCCTCACGATCTTGTCTGTCCTCTAGAACATGATATCTGATTTAACTGAGAATATTCCTTTTGTATCAAAATGCCATGCCGAGAAATCCTCCATTTTAGCTCTGATTGGAATTGCTAGAATATGCTTCACATCTTCCTCCTAGAATAAATTCTGGATCATAATAGCATCCCATGTGCCAGTACTTGGATCAATTAGTTCAGAGACCCGACTAATAATAGTTTGACCTCTAGGTGTTATTGGCCTTCTTGATATATTGTTAGGAATCCAAGGATCCAACCAGATATTTATATGTTGCCCATTGCCCAGTCTCTAGATTAAACCCTCCTTCAAGGCATGTATGCCTCGGATGATACTACGCCATGAATAGGAGATACCCTTTCCTTCTTTTACACTTAACAAATCACCATTTGGGAAGTATTTGGTCCTAAGGACTTGGGCGCAGAGTGAGTCCGGATTCTCCAATAATCTTCAGCCTTGGCGCGCCAACATCGACAGGTTAAACATATAAGGATCTCCGAAGCCGCATCCTCCTTTTTCCTTTCTT
The DNA here is from genome assembly GCA_031894775.1 of Chloris gayana. NCBI lineage: Eukaryota > Viridiplantae > Streptophyta > Magnoliopsida > Poales > Poaceae > Chloris > Chloris gayana. The sequence continues at coordinate 124,379 of JAUNZO010004809.1, read as the reverse complement.
TTACATAGCAAATACCATGACAACCAATGCATTTTATTTTCTTTGTCTTGTTGTGCCCACCAATAGCGGCACACCATGGTGCTTATCTCCTCACAGAGTTTTAGTGAGATCAAAGCAACTCATAGCATATGTTGGAATAGTTGGGCAATGGCTTTAATCAAGATTTCCTTCCCTGCTTTTGAGAGTAGCTTTTCTTTCCAACCTTGAATCCTTTTCCATACACGTTCCTTAAGATATGCAAAGGTTTTTGACTTTGATCTTCCCGTAAACACCGGTAAACCAAGATATTTTTCATTCCTTGCTTCAGCGCCAATATTTAAGGCTGCCATAATAACCTGTTTATCACTATGCCTTGTATTCTTGCTGAACATGACTGATGATTTCTCCTTGTCTATAATCTGACCTGAGCAATCCTCATATAATTGTAGGCATAGTTTGTTTCATTAAAATTTGACTCGCCCTAAAATTTGACAAACTTGCACATTAAGAGGAGAGTTTGTTTGTTGTTATTTTTTTATTTTATTGATATGCCTTATTTGATTGTACTATATTGATATGTTGGTATTGATGTTTGATCGTGTATGTGGGTTGTAGATGAATCGTGGTCGTGGCCACGGTCGCGATCGTGGTCACGGTCATGGTTCTGGTGTAGAACAACATGCTCCTGAAGCTGAACCAAATGAAAATATGTCAGCAATTTTAGCTGAGATGCAGGCAATTTTGGGTTGAGATGAATGCGATTTGTCAAACTCAGGTCAGGGGTGTTGCGGCTCCTATTGGTGGTAATGTGGATGGAGCACGCATGAGTAGTTCTGAATCGTCCTATATATGAACATAAGGGAATAGTCTGTGTTGTCTTTGAAGAAGTTTTATGATACTAGTGCTCTCATTGATGTTGTAAATTGGCATTCTGCGACTACAAACAAGCTTGGGGCTTTTCAGATTGCACTTTTAGACTGGGTTCATTTTGCCACCCAGTTATTGAAGGATGATGCACTAGTATGGTAGAGAAATATGTTGTCATCTCATTCAGCTGCTTATGGTGCTTTTATAGATAAGATGAAAACCTAACTTGAGAAATGTCATCAAGGCAAGAAGACCGTGGCTAAATATGAGAATGTGTTTAACCAAATTGGCTGCTTTGCACCTCATATCACACACAATAAGCATGAGGGTGAGTTTGGTTTGACTTTTGAGATTGCTTTTGCTTTTGAAAAAGCCAAAAGCCAGCCAAAGGGGCTAGCTTTCCACCATATGCTTTCTAAAAAGTAGCTTATGTGCATAACGGTTTGTTCTTTCTTTATAGTTTCAATCTTCATAGCACCTCTTGACATGCTTTTTTGGGCTGTGAGGGGCAACCTTTCGTCAAAATTACTCATCGTGCCACTTCTTATGTGCCTAACGGTTTGTTCTTTCTCTTTTTTCCCGATCATCTCCTCTCCCAGTCCATCCAACACATCCGTTCGCATGTTGTTGCTTCATGCCACACACTCCTAGAGTTCCGGCCTTGCCCTCCGGCAGAGGTCCAACCCTTACCTCCTGCCGGTGGCCGCTCACTCGAGGGCTATGACGATCCACTTCGGCTTTACCCCACCCCTTCACTATCTTGTCCTTTCAAGTCAAGCAAATAGCACGTGAGATGTGAGCTTCGAATCGAGTTCTTGCTGACCGAATTGGATGCATAACGAAGTTGGCAAGCCTTGTGTGCTAGGAATGGAGTTCTTGCTCAATAGATTGGGAAAATTGTGCGACTAAGTGGAGCTTCATCCTAGCAGCCAAATTTGGAGAATTATGGATTGATCTCTTCACTCACAATGGGAGAGAAAGGTGGAACTAAATAGGGATCAAGTGAGAACTCCCATGTAGTTTCTAAGTAGTCAAACCTTGGTGGGAAAGGCATAACGGGCAACATGAGAGCTTGAGCTTTGTCGTCAATGGCATTGTTCTATTCCTCCGTCTTCTTCACCATTTAGACAATTTTTTGCAATAAGGCCCTCTCTAAAACATGTAGCTAAGGATAATATTTTATGTCTTGATATTTTTACGTAAAACCTCTACATGTGAAAAGAATTTAGAATATATAGTAACGGTGGATGTAAAATTTATTAAAAAATTATAAGTTTTCCTTCCGAAAGTATTACATCTAAACTATGAACACATGTTTTTTTTGTTACTTTGTATACAATGATCTTTCGGATTTCAAAAGTATTACAAATATTTTTTTACAAAACCTACTCGCTTCACAGATTGCCTCAACCAAACGGCTTTCTGCTTTTTCCACAACCAACAACTCAAAATAGCTTTTCTCATAGCCATAGCACAACCAAACACACCCTTAGAAGGAATGGATTTTCAAACACGGTTTGAAGGCTTCTATCCATGTTGAGTCCTTAGTGCTTTTGTTCTTGAGGATTTTTACTCTATTGTTGAGTGTGCTTTGGGAGTTGAGGTGCAGGATGACTACATAGATGAGTTGAGAGGAGGAAATCATTCTCATGGACAGAAAGATCAAAAGGGTAAGACCGAAGGCCCTCGCTCGGAAGAAGGATAAGAATCATCGTTACCATCCTTATGGCGGTGATACTTCTTCGTCTCGTACTTCATCAGGTGGTCATTTTGGAGGAGACTCTACTCGGTTCCGGTTGCTAAGCCGGGATAGGGTCTTGTGTGTTTCTGTTGTGATGATGCTCATCGCCGCGCGGATTGCCGTTGGACTGGCCGGTGTTCCAGGTGGGGCAAGGACCATAGGGATGTGGTGTGTAGGAGGAATTCAAATAGCAAGGTGATGTGGCAGCCGGTGGCATGTTCTTCTTCAGGGCAGTGTGGTACTGCACATATGATGGTTGGTGTTTCTCCTGGGATGCAACATAATGCTACTTCGATGTCGTAGTTGTTGCCTATGGCTTCGTACAACAGTACATACCTGCACCGCCGACACAACAGTGTGTGCCCACACCTTCCTCGCAGTAATTTGTGTTGATGCCTACAGCGGCATCGACATGTTCTTCTCATGCACCTTCTCCTAGTGGTGTGTATTGGCTTGATCGTGATCCGACCCCGCCTAGTTCCTACACTTCTACACCAGCTAGTTTTTCTAGACCTTCTACATCGACATGTGCTTGGGGTACATGATTAAGATCACGTATTGGCTGAATGAGAAGAATATCACCAAAGTCAAAGTGAAGCCCCTAAAGAAAGGAGATTTTTGCAATTATACCACTGGAAACAGGTGGCTTCTCATATTTACCATTACAACATTAGGCTTCTCATTTTTACCACCGAGACAGTTATTCCAACGCTTCGTTTGCCATTACTTAGTATTTCAGCAGAAAACTAATTTCTTTTATTGTGCACAAACATAGTAAGCCCCAAATAATGTTAAAAATTCACACTAAAGAAGAAAATCCTACACTAAAGAAGAAGCCAGCAACCGTGAAGCCAAGGCAAAGGCCGGATAAACAACCCCCGAGATAAGAACAGACTTCCACAACACAAATGATCAAGCCAAAAAACAAAACAAGTGTGGAGAGTCAAGAAGGTGCAGCCAACCGTGCTCACTTCTCGGGGGCATGGCCCATCACCATCAAGCTGCACATGAACATGGAGAAATTCTCATTCGTTGGATTTTAAAAAGACGAACCCTCGTCGGAAGGGGAAATTGGTACGTATCTCATATTTCCTTTTCATTTGCATATTTGATTTTTTCCATCATTTGGTCTTTTCTCAATTTGCAATCTCATGCATCACTTTTGATTTTTCCAAACCACCTTTTGTATGTTAGATTTATTTTCAACCCCCCTTGCATTTTTTTTTCTAAAAATCTGATTTTTGGATACATCTTTTGAAGAATAATTTTTTCGAGCAATTTTCCAAAATGAACTTTGGTCAAAACAAATATTTTGAAGTACAAGGGGAGGACATGGGCCAAGGCACGGCCCTGGTGGGACCCACCGGAGGTCGGTCGACCTACCCGAGTCGGCTGACCCGAGGTAGCCGATGGCTAGGCCCCATCTTGGCCAACGGCTAGTCCAGGGCCCATATGGCCATTTATGACCGCTACCAACGTGTCTATAAACCGAAAGGACCGGGAGGAGGTCTTCCACCCTCACTTCCACATTCTTCCATCTTGCTCTAAAGTTCTTGCCCGTCCGATCTTCAAGTATTCTTGAATGTTTGTTCCAAAACTACAAAAATATTTCCCTCTGCATTTAATTTGTTTTTTCGTTTTCTTTTCTTTTTGTATGAAGCTGCTTTCACGATCTTTTGAGGCCTTGTTCGATTCAACGGTGTTTTGATTTTCCTAACCCATAACCCGTCCTAGAGACAATTTTTGTGTAGTCTCTCTTTTGTGCACAACCATGAAGAATGCGGGAGTGCTACTTCGAAAAGTGAAGGCCATAGGCTAAAGCTCAAGACACTCTTGAGATGATGCAAGTTCAACACCGTCCAGTCGAGCTAGCGTCGAGTCAAGACTTCAACGATCCAATGGAGGAAGATGACGACGTCCCTCCTCCAACACTCCTCACTGCCATGAACCTTAACTTGAGAGATGCAAGAGAACAACTAGCCTACAATCATCTTTGGATAGGACTTTCTCGCACACACGATCTTCTCGAGAAGATAGGTATGGATGTTGAATTTAATGCGGTTTGGCATGCCGTAGGTTGGGAGGACTTTCCTCATCCGAATGAAAATGCTTCTTGGTTGCTTACGATTCAGTTCCTATGCACTTTTATTATGGATGAGGATTGTGTTTCTTTTCACTTGTTCGGGGAGGAATATACCTTTTCATGGTGGGAGCGTAGTTTGCATCTTGGTTTTGCACTCTCATGTTGAATTGATTCGTTACATGCAACTTCTTCCTTTGATAAGCATGCATTTTGGAATACCATCACTAGTGAAAATTTTTGCACTAAACCACGTGTTAGCCAAATTCATAATCCTACCTTGCATATGCTGCTTACTTGGCTTGCTATGACTTTGTTTCTTAGAGGCGATATTATGTGAAGATGAAATGTGCCTTCCTTTTGCCATGGTGAATAAAATCAAAGTCTCTCTTGTCCATTGCATGACGAAACAATGGTAAGAAAATATAAAGCATTGGGGACTTCTTGAACGCATTTCACCTATTACACGCAATGCTTCCAAAGTTGGTGCACTTAATAATGCTCCCCAATTGCTAGATGAAAATTATTTTCGGCAAGGCCATGTTTTGAAGAATGCTCCCGATGCGTGTCTCGTGTTTTACTTCAGTCGGCATACAAACAAAATCCCCTTACCTAACCCGGGACTTTGCTTGTATGCCTATGATGAGCTAACCATCCCCCGTTAGCCGGTGTGAACATCTTGCATGAGATCTAGCAGGTTATCACGGAGTAGTACCATGCACGCCATAGTCGAGGCATCATCCTTGCAGCCGGCACAAGAAGAAGAAGAAACAACCAAAGATCTGACATGGACCACTCCATGACAATCCTTTTAAGGAGCTTGGGGACATCCCCGAAGTTTCCACCAAGGCGGTCCACCACTGTTCGATCGTGGGCGTCACTCTTTTTCTCGGTCATGGATTTCATGACATGACTCAGAAATAAGTACGCTCACTAATCGAGAGGAGGATCTTGGGTTGTCCACATAAGAAATGCATGAGTCTCTCGACTGACACTAGTAGGCAACAACACAATGGTAGAATTTCGGTGACAACCAGTTTCAATGCATCGACCGGTCGCTGCAACAACAACCCTCCGACATGTATGCTTACTTCGCTACCAAGGATTTGATCCATCACGGCAACCATAGGCCAAGAAGCTAGCTTGGGGAGGAGTCGTGTGAGAGGTAACTTGTATCTTTTCTTTTATTTTCTTTTTCTTGTTTTCTTTCTTTCTTTATCAAAATCTAAAAGCAACTAAAAATTTGTGAAACCTTAAAACTCAATATATGAGGTAGGATTGTTTAGTTCTCTAATAGGCTAAAATGAGGAATACTTCCTCTATTAATATTCTTCACTAAAGCCTAGTTTACAACTTAGTTCTTTTCCACAATATTGGTCTCGTTGGCTGCAAAAGCATATTGGAAGTTTGTAAAAGCATTTAAAGTTTGATGGGTTGCAAAAGCATGATCCTTGTCGAACGTTGTTGGTGGGTGTGGGAAGTGGAGTTGCGATTAATTTATCCTAAGTGAATCTAGTCGAAGGTTGTTGATGGGTGCAAGAAGTAGAGTTGTGTTAATTTATCCTAAGTGAAACTTGAATTCAGGAGAACGTGTTCTTAAATAATTAATAAAATGTAAAAGTTCCTTAATGATAAAAAAATTATTACCACAACCATATATGTTGAACACATTGCAAACCTTCCACATATGCTACTTGTAGATGTATTGAGCTTTCTCAAAAATTTTGTAACCTCTGTGAGATTATTTTCATGCTTTCATGATCATGATTCATGTGCACTCCACCAAAACTTATGTTGTACTTCGACATAGGAAGTTAGCACAAAAATATGCCATCCACCTCATATGCTCATCTTCTACAATAGAAGTAGCATTTTCCACCTTCCCATTGTACAAATAAAATACTCCATGCCTTCATGATAGAAGTGTCTCTCTCCCAAATAAAATGGTGTGTGAAACATGTCTATAAAAGCTTCCATGAAAAGTGCTAGTGCTTCCCAAGCATAACCACCACAATCCGCCACAATCAAGCGATAGAAAAACTTAACCATAGCAGCACTGCAAAAAAAAAAAAGAAAGAGAGACACCACATAAAAAGGAGTATCCACCACAAATACCCACTTGTTCCCACATATTCTGATGTGGACTAGGGTCCCGATCTTCCGAAAGGTTCAGATAACTCTTGATTTGGCGAAGATGTGACACACGTCGATCCAGCTCCTGAACAACACGTTCGAACCCCGCAATCGCAGCACCACGTCCTCGATGGTTATCAACCGTCGATGCACGGTTGACCTCGCCAAGAAGGCTAATCCCTGCCTGCGAATCAAGAACACAAGCAAGAACAAGAAAGAACGCAACCAAATTTGCAGATGTATGATTAATCTCACGAGATGGGGTCTCACAAGCCGACGACAAGAACACGAACTAAACCAGCAACAAAACAATCACTAGAACACAAACTCAACACTACGGACTCTGAAATTGAAACATGCAAAGGCTAAACACGGCTTGGACAGGATGAACCCTAAAACTAATTTTTTTTTTGGCTTTTTCGTGGATGATAGGATAATAAAGAAACAAACTAAACTAAAGGTAGGGCGAACTCGACGGTGCACCCGAAGCTACGATTACCACTTGATACATCCGAGGCCCGGGTAGGGTTGGAAAAGCGCGACACACCGACCCGATTCTAGATCCACGACCTGAACCTGCAATCTTAGCACCACAACTCCGGTAGCACGACACACCGATCCAGCTTCGGTACACACGACCTGGCCCCCGCAATCTTAGCACCGCAACTCCGGCGCACCCACTCGGGGAAAGGCCCAATCTCCCTAAAAAACTAGTCCGATAGGGGAAGGGTGGCTCTCCCTTTTAAGGTGGCTTCCTCCTCCCAAGCTAAGCAAGGCGGGATTATTCGAGAGGCTCACACGGTCGCCGCCCGACTACAACCGGGCCACTTGACCCATTTTTGTTGCGTCTTTGCCGGTGGGTAGTAATGGAGGATGCCTAATTTCAAGTCCGTATGCGAAAGTTATGGCTGTTTGAAGGAAGGGACTCCGAATTAGGGTTTCGGTGGACGGAATTTCAATCGGGTAGGATTTTTTTTTGTTTTTTACGATTAATGTATGCAACAGAAACAGGAGTAGGTCTTATTCGTGGGGTCTTGAGTTCTAGATAAAAAGGGTGGGAGTGTAGGGTGGGACTATGGTGGATGCAGCGGAGGTGACAAAAACTCCCGAGACAAAGCAAAACTTGAGGTAATTCGGCTAGGGTTTCAAGGGGGCACAAGCCGAGGTAGTGAACCGCACATTGGGCACCGTGTTGAGAGCTATTTTAAAGACAAATCTGAAGATGTGGGAGGAATGTTTGCCTCATGTGGAGTTTGCATACAATCGTGCAACACATTCGACCACCAAGGTAAGTCCTTTTGAAGTAGTGTATGGTTTTAATCCTCGTGCTCCTATTGATATTTTGCCTTTGCCTACTAGTGAGAGAGTTCACTTTGATACTAAGGAACGTGCTGAGTTTATTTTAAAAATGCATGAAACAACTAAGCACAACATTGAAAAGATGACTGAAAAGTATAGGATTGCTAGTAGTAAAGGTAAAAGGGAAGTTAAATTAGAACCAGGTGATTTAGTATGGTTGCACTTGAGAAAGGATCGGTTTTCTGAGTTGAGAAAGTCTAAGTTAATGCCTAGAGCTGCTGGTCCTTTCAAGATAATTGAGAAGATTAATGATAATGCATATAAACTTGAGTTGCCTCCCGAGTTCGGGGTTAGTTCCACTTTTAACATTGCAGATTTGAAGCCTTATTTGGGTGAGGAGCATGAGCTTGAGTCGAGGACGACTCCGATTCAAGAGGGGAGGATGATGAGCACATCATTCCTTTGGATACAAATGACACTCCTCCGCTGAACATTCAAGGACCAATCACTACAGCTCGCGGCCGACAATTGAATTTAGAGGTGAGCTCGTTCCTAAGTCTTTCCTTTCATAATTTTGAGAATAGTTTGCTACCTAATGATTTTATTATGATTAGGAATCAAGGAGAGGACCATAATATGAATGGACTAGGGCTTGGAGGCGTGGAGGTCCAGCAAGAGGCGCAAGGCATTGTGGAGGCCCAAACAAAGTCGACTTCGAGTCTGTTTCGGAGTCCAGGAACAGTCTGAATTAAAATAGACGCCTAGATCGCATACGAAGTCAGATTTGGACGTTCTACATATGGATGGAAAGATAATTTCATAAGCTTTCCAGTGGAACCGGTCCCACATCAAAATTCATCCGGAGTCGCCAGGAATCATCGAAACATTGGAACGTCCAGAATCTGTTTTTGCTGCTACGTCACCGTTTTTGGCCTTTGGGCCGTGTATCTCATGTGAGCCCATTAGGGGAGCGTCCAGGGGGTTCTTGCACGTCCCCAAGTCTTTATTAGCAGCAGCCACCACCCATGTTAGGGTTGGGGTTTTGCTTAGATTATTCTTCTTAGACAGTTTCGCCGTTCATCGGTTTGTGAGATCCCATCTCGTGAGATTAATCATACATCTGCAAATTTGGTTGCGTTCTTTCTTGTTCTTGCTTGTGTTCTTGATTCGCAGGTAGGGATTAGCCTTCTTGGCGAGGTCAACCGTGCATCGACGGTTGATAACCATCGAGGACGTGGTGCTGCGATTGCGGGGTTCGAACGTGTTGTTCGGGAGCCGGATCGACGTGTGTCACATCTTCGCCAAATCAAGAGTTATCTAAAACTTTCGGAAGATCGAGACCCTAGTCCACATCATATTCCACACACATGCATATCTTGATATGATTGTATGACTTGTTTTCTTCTAAGTTCGGTGTTTTGACTTAGCAAAGTATGCATCACGTGTATGCCTCTCATATCATCCTACCCCGAGCTCCACATAAGCCTTTTATAGAAGTAGGATGCTTTGAAGGCAACATCATGCCTTGGTGAGGAATCAAACACATTTTTGTGATCGAGGGTATCATTTGAGGAACTTTGATTTAATTGCAAAAATATTTTGAAAACCTTGGGAATAACATAGTGGAACAAGGGATGAATAATTAGTGCTTTATGTACTCGTACCTTCAATCACTTAGACAATGAGATTCATCAGCACCATAAATTTAAAAGTAGTTGAACTCCTGCTAAATTTTCCAAGTTAAAGAGAAGCATCCTTGTTGTACACTTAGTCATTTTATAAGAGTTGGCATTGTAGCAACTCCTAATCAGCCGAGATCAAGTTTTTCCTTCGCTCGAGACGAGCAAAGGTTTAGCTTGGGGAGTTTGTTGACGACAACTAAGTATCAAATATATGTCGTCAAATGTCTCGAAAAGAAAGAAGAACTAACATGAGCACCACATATATTGTTTAAGAATAGTGTAGTTCCACATGTCCTTATAGTTTATTTGTTGCAGGTGGAATTACAAATAAAAACTTGTGATGAAGGGGCAAAGTGGCAATTGGAGAATAATAGAACATATCGAAATAATGCCATAAGGTCAAAGGGGCCCATAAATATAATTCATCAAGGAAAGACTCCGCAGGAACACATACCATAGAGAAGAGGAGACCCGAGAGAAAGGCACCGACCAAGGCTCGGGGCCGAGGCACCACGCCCAAGTCGGCCAACCTAGGGGCATCACCTTTGGTACCCAGCTTTGGTGGGAAAGCACCCACCACCTTACGTTGGTGCCCACTTGTTCCCACATATGGGACCGCCTTAGAACCACCTTTTGGACCCTATATAAGGAGAGGAACTCCCCCTCAATTGTAACATATGTCACACATAACACCAATTCGCCTTATTCCACCACTAGTAGTCTAAGGCTGTGAGATTAGGCTTAGAGAAGTTCCCAAGTCCTATAGGAAGATTGAAGCCTTCTACTCCTTCGCTCTTGTAAGACTTTGCTCTAATACAATGTATTTATCTTTCTACTATGAGTACTATGTTCTTAATGTTCATGAGTTGTTCTTATGTTCATACAAGTATCCTTATTATTGCTTAGTTATATGCACGTTATGGTTGATAGTGTTAGGATCTAGGTCGATCGTCCAAGAGGTAGATGGATAGTTCCGATTGTGGGGAACTCGATGTTGATGATCCGGCTTTGAATCAAACATGATTCGACCCCGCAACTGCATTGACGATATGGCTTTGAATCAAGCATGATTCGACCCTACAAGTGTTACACCACTACTCCGTTGGTTATTAACCAAGCACAACTGGATTGACCTCGCCAAAAAGGCTTATCCTGCAAACGAATTGAGAGCACAAACAAGAAAGTATAAACATGCAATCTGAAATTGCAAATATGATTGAGCATATGGAAATAATGGAGTTCAAGCACTCGGTTCAAAAGGACTAATCGCCACAGTACGAGTAGAACAAGAACAAGGACCCTGGATCACGATAAAACAATTTGTCGCCACATTTACAATGAATTAAACATAGTTTCTCGATGGAAAACTAGAACTAAGCAAAATCCAAGTTTTTTTATCACCTTGTTTTAAAGATTGCAATTTTAAACGCAAATCACGTTGGTAATAAGGAGGAACAAAGCGAGATTGCATGCATTGCTTTAAAACAACCAAGATTCAGGAATAACAACATTATTAGCATTGCAAAGATCATTCCACGAAAAGAGTGCAAAGCTAGTAAACTTACTAGTAGCAAGTTTAACTCTATATTTAGCAGGAACTATATGAGAAATAAACTTTTGTTCAACAGCAAGTTCTCAATCTAAATAAGCCTCTAGATCAGCAGAACTAGCAAAAGAAAGCATGGTAAATTTTGCTTTTGCAAAGGCCTCATTATTAGCTCAATTGTGATTACCTCCCATACCATGACGGCTACGGTGTAGACAGTATGCATCGCGATTAGCATCAGCATGAGCATCATAGGGCCGCTTCGCTTCGGTGGAGATCATTGCTAAACATGCTCAATCCGGGTCACCGGGCCGTTCACATGGCCCATGAGCTCCTCAAAATTCTTTGTAATGAAGACGTGTTGCTCTTCACCAAACTTTGTAAGCTCGGTTTTAGATACGCAATCATTAAAATATGTAGGGGACTCCGAGTGGACACCGCCTCTTTCCCTGCAGCTCCCTTCCCTTTCCCTATCATGGTTAGCAAATAGCATAAGACAACACAAAATCATATTATCCCTAACTAACTAACAACTATTGCGGTGTGCGGGAAGTGGAATGCAAATATGAAGTGACTTACCACCTTCTTGCAAGTGTTCTTACCAAAGCCAATAGGACGGTACAATATATTGTCGAGCTTGGGTGTAACAGTTGCAAAGAATAACCTAGGCTCATAGAAGTATATATGTGGAGCTATGGGTAGGCTCGGAAAGATAGCAAGGATTGGCAACATCAAAAGTAAATACATAATGTTCAACAAGTATCCAAAGCGCAAGTCCCAATTGCTAGCTCAACAAGTTGGAACAAGAAACAATGGAAATCGCTCATAGAACAAGCAAACAACAAAGGTTAGATCTTTTACGGAATTTCCGGGCAATTTCCCAAAAGGAACTAGCAGTAAGAATGAAGATTTTTTATTTTTCACCTATTTTTGAATATTTTCTCTGAACACTTATCACAACAAAAGGACCACAAAAATTAGGACCTCAAACAAAGTTAAGATGCAGCATACGGAAAATCAAATAGATGTGCTTGAGAAGCGTGTAGAAACTTGAAACACATTTTTCTATTTTTCTCGATTTTTTTAATTTTTTTGAGGACTACATTTGGGGTATGTCCCCAATGGAGTCACGGATCTAGTGTAAAAAATTCAGCTAAAACAGAGCACTCGAGGGAAAAGTTATGTTCGTTTTACTAAAGTTATGTCAACCTAGTGTTTGCAAGAGCACAACTAGGCGGACACGACGATAGTGAAGAAGGACAAAGTTCCCCTAGCGAAGCAAAATAAAGTAAGGCAAAGTATCCCTGAACTACTAGGTATTCGCTTGATGATGAAACAAAGGGGGCTATGATGCAGGGCGAAAACACAAGGCAGCTCGCAATCTATGTAGGGTTGGCGCGGTGAGAGTTCACACAAGTCGGCTAGCGATGACAAGTCAAGTAATGCGGTGGCTCAACTTGTAGTTTTGGTAACGGTGGATGGGTTAGTAGAGGAAACAAATAAACAACAAAGGGCGCATTGTACTACGATGACGAAACACAACCTAAACCAGCTACGAGACTCAACTACGGACAGAAAGTCAACAAAGCAAAGAGACTCAACTACGGATAGAAACTCAACAAAGCAATCTAAATACGAAATTGAACGGGTAAAAGGGCAGTAGGATAGCGGAAAGTGTAAATAGTTTTGGGCTTTTTGTAGACTAATAGGTTATCAATAAAAATGAATCTAAAAGGAGAATATGATTACCTCATGGGCAACCAGGAAATGTGATGATAGATCTAGGCCGATCTTCCGAGAGGAAGATGGATAGTTTCGATTGTGAAGAACTTAACTTGATGACCTGGCTTTGAATCAAGCACTATTCGACTCAGTAACTGCTACATCATTGCTCTGTTGGTTATCAACTAAGAACAACGTGATTGACCATGTCAAAAAGGATTTTCCTGCAAGCGAATCGAGAACACGAGCAAGAAGGTATAAACAGGCAAGCTAAAATTGCAAATATGATTGAACACTCGAAATAATGGAGTTCAAGCACTCGTTTTGAAAGGACTAACCGCCATAGTTGAGGAGAACAAGAAAGGGGCCCTGGATCACGAGTAAAAGGACTTGTCGTCACGAGTTACAATGAATCAAATGTAGTTTCTCGATGGAAAACTAGAACTAATCAAAACCTATGTCTAAACGGAAGAGGCTACTATGTTTTATGGTCTAGGGACATGCTAGGGTTAGGTCCAACCAAGAGGGGCGCCCACAACATGGGCTTAAGGCCCGACACGATACAAGACCAAGTTGGCCCAAATAGGTGATGCAGCACATTGTCGTGGTTATACAACATAATACGTGATGACTCGGAGCTGGGACCAGAAACTCCTCATTCCCACGTCGTCCTATTTCTAACGCAACCGGAAACTCCTCATTCCGATGTCGTATGAAGGAGAAATCATCAAAACCGTCCGGGGATGTCTGCTGAATCCGAATCGAATGCGGCGATCGAGTTGGAGACAACTTGTAGCATGAAGAAGACTTTAGTATAAGTGCATCTAGTGTGACGATGTCCTTTAGTGCTATGTAGAGGTACAAGTTTCATGTCCCTTTTGGATGCTTTGGTTGGAGGTCATATATTGACTAGAGTTCTATTTGAAGGCTTAAGCATGGTGTTTAGGTCTAAGAGTAGCATCGAATGTTGTGTATCCCACGGAGGAGAGGGGTTCATGCGAGAAGTGACGACCTCGTGTAATAGTAGCACTACCACAACATCCGGCCACATTCGTAGGGCTAGTTGCAGGAGTTGCACTGTGTAACGGGGATAAGCTCGTGCTCCCCGTGCGTTTGTTACATAACATTTGATCTTAACATGTGTATATTAAGTGTATATGTATAGGATAGATCAACATAGGTAGAAGGTACATTTCGAACTAGTTGTTCGTAGTCATTCCTCTATAGTCTTGCTACTTATGGTGGTGTGAACTTATCTATGTGTGCATATCACTACCCCTATTACTATCAAATTATCCTTATCCGTATTTATTACTTTGGCGTACTTAATTGAGATATAACCTATGAGTAGTCTAAGTAATCTTGACCTTGGTATAAGCTTTCCCTTGGGATAACTATAAATGACAACCATTAGAGCAATCTAGTGGGAAATGCTACAACGGTATCTTCCGTGCACTTGCGGAATTTATCCTACGTTTATGTAGGGGATACCTCACAACCTAATAAGTGCCTACAAGCTGTTGTGAACCAGGTCGTGCCATCAAAGCAGAATTTTCAGGTGATAACCTCTATGCCCTCCCGGTCATGCTCTTTTGGATTCACTAACCAGTACCTTTTCCTAGACAAGCTCTGCATTAACCTTGATACCGTTTTGCCATCCTATTTCACCGATCGTGGGGCATCAATTTTCTAGTTAAGATTGCTCGGGACTTTGTTTCTGTCTCTCGACTGGAAGTAGAGCATTTGATCGGGGAGGGGGGAGGGCACTTCTGCAGTGGAAATTGATGAGGAACCGATGGAGATAAAAAAAAAGCCACCATCCTACGGACCAAGGCAATGCCAAAGAAGTGTCATGCGCGTAGGCCTCGCACGTCTCTTGATGTGAAGCTGCTTCAAGAAAGACGGCTTCAAGGAAGGTGCCCTGGTGGAATCGGACGCTAAGGATGCGAGAGGACACAAACGATGAGCCAATAGTGATGGATGCCAACATGCTAGCCATCATTCCGGTGCTCGAAGCTCATCCGAAAGCCGGTGTTCGGGGCTCCTCCAACCTGCCTCCGGGCTCCCTTGCGATTGCACCACATCTTCCAGTGTACATGGTCCAAGCCATTGCCACCAATTTCCCGAACATTCCTTCTTCGTTTGTCACCAAGGAGGCTCTGGAAGCTGATGATGCTAGTCCTAATGTTAATTGAAGTTGCTAGTAATAACTTTGTTAGAATCGGGCCAATGGCCTCTCGGTTATTAGTGTGTATGGTCGGTGTCAGTACTTTCTTAGTTTGTTGGGCCCTCTATCGGTATGAACTTCGGGTTGTGAATGCTATCGGTTATCGTATCGGTGATGATTCTGCTTATCTATTCTAGTTGTTGTGCTTTATTTTGCCTACTAATTTTTTGTCCTTAAAATGCTTGTGGTTATGGTTCATGTGATATGCTGATTTCAGGTATGTTCTAAATCATGTGGTATTTGCTTATCTCCGGCTTTTGTTCGATGGTTATGGTAGCTTCATCTGCAATGAGGTAGCTAGTATTGTGGTTACAGATTGTGCTGCAATATTTTGGATGTCGAAGATTGGTTTTGTAATGAGTAATCACAGAAATCACAATATTTTGGTGTGGAATGTCGGGGGAATCAATGCACAGAGCTAAATGGGATTCTATGAGAGAAGATTGGTGACATCGCTTGTCACATTTTGTGCATTCAGAAACCAAGTGAGATAATTTTGATCATTCTCATATTCGTAATTTTTGTCCTCGCCATCTGTCACACTATGTATATCCTCCTTCTGTTGGTGCATTTGGTGGCCTCATCACCATCTCGAATGACAGGATCTTTCGAGCAGAGACAGTTTTGGTGAATTTACACTCAATTACTCTTAAAATGATATCCAAAGTAACCAATCACGGTTTCCACCGACTAATATTTATAGGCCTGCTGCTACCGAGGAGAAAGTTGCTTTCATCACCCGACTTTACAATTTTGACACGAGAGGACTTTGAGGACTGGATACTAGTAGGAGATTTCAATCTTATTAGAAATGTTGATAACAGGAACAGGCCAGGAGGTAATATGCAAGACATGCTGTTATTTAATGATCTAATATAGCATCTCGTGAAGATGCAACTAGGCCCCCTAGTGGGTTTTGGTGATTAATGACAAAGAATTAAAATGTCTAATGTTTCATTGAGCTAATGTGCAGGATATCGAAGTCCACTAACCCACATTATAAGATTGATAGCGCCTCATACAAAAGTTAAAAGATGGACTCAAAGAGAAGCTTAAATTAGTTTTTATAGTTCTTTGAGTCTAGGTTTGCCAAACTATAAAGAGGGGTGATTTAGTCTTTCATGCAGGGAATATGTGCTCAAAGTATCTAAATCAAAGCTTGGATGAAAACCAAACCACTCAAAAAGCAAAATGACAAAAATCCAAAGAATCCAAAGAGCCAAAATAAATCACACACGAGACAAGACGGAAGTTCCGCATCCAACTCGGAAGTTTCGAGATTTCCAGGAGGTTTTTCGCGGAACTTCCGCCCAAGACAGAAGTTCCGTCTTGGGAAATTCCACTTAGTCATATTCAAAATCTGTCAAGAGAGAAGTTTCGTCTTTCTATGGAACTTCCGTGATTTCCAGGAGGTTTTTGACGGAAGTTCCGTTATTTGCCCGACCAAACCCTAGCAACGGCTCTTTTTGGACCCACTCCTATAAATAGACCTCCCCATCTCACTTGAGTGCTTGCTGGTGCTTTTGAACTCTCACATCTCCCTCAAGCTCTTGCTCTCATCTCTCTTTCACTCATCTTGAGATTCAAGTCCACTTTGAGAGCCCCATTTCAATATGTGTGTGCTTAATTGGGTTTGGGTGCCTAAATCTTGTGCTTAATTGTGTGTAGGGATACTCCTCGGGCGGTTCAATTTGGGTGCTCGACACCGGGTGCTCAAATCATATGACCGGGGAGAAGAAGATGTTCTCCACGCTTGACAAAGACAATCTACCAAGTGGGAGTATATCTTTTGGAAATGATCAACAAGGAAAGGTAATTGGTCATGGTGGAATTCAAATCACCCATGACCTTTCAATTAGTAATGTGTTCCTTGTGAAAGGTTTAGGGTACAACTTGATGTCCATATCACAACTTTGTGGAATGGGCTTTAATTGTCTCTTTACCGATGAAGGCGTGACCGTCTTTAGAAAAGCGGATTCCTCAATTGCATTCAAAGGGTACTTAGAGGATAAGATCTATTTTGTTGATTTCACTAACAAAGAGGGTCCAAATCTAAGTGCTTGTTTGATAGCAAAAACCACTTTAGGTTGGTTATGGCATCGCCGACTAGCTCATGTTGGGATGAGGAATCTTCACAAGCTTCTAAAGGGTGGCCACGTCGTTGGACTAAAGGATGTTGCTTTTGAGAAGGACAAAGTGTGTATCGCATGTCAAGCCGGAAAGCAAGTTGGAGCCAACCATCCATCCAAGACGATGATGACAACAACAAGACCATTGGAGATGCTTCACATGGACCTCTTCGGACCGGTCACATACCTAAGCATTGGCGGTAACAAGTATGGCCTTGTCATTGTTGATGATTATTCCCGTTACACTTGGGTATTCTTTTTGAAGGATAAAAGTGAGACCCAAGGTGTTCTAAAGAGTTTCTTGAGAAGAGCAGAAAATGAATATGATGTGAAGATCAAGAAGATTAGAAGTGACAACGGGACCGAGTTCAAGAACACACAAGTCGAGGAGTACCTAGATGAAGAAGGTATCAAGCATGAGTTCTCGGCACCATACACTCCACAACAAAATGTTGTAGCCGAGAGAAAGAACCGTACACTCATTGAGATGGCAAGAACCATGCTTGATGGATACAAGACTCCCGACACCTTTTGGGTCGAAGCCATCAACACCGCTTGCCATGCAACCAATCAATTGTATCTTCACAAGATATTGAAAAAGACACCTTATGAGCTTCTTACCGGTAAAGTTCCTAACGTGTCGTATTTTCGTGTCTTTAGGAGCAAGTGCTTTATTCTTAACAAGAAGCCAAGGTCTTCCATGTTTGCTCCAAAGACCAATGAAGGCTTTTTACTTGGGTACGGATCAAATGTGTATGCATATCAAGTTTTCAACAAAGCCACCGGCATTATTGAGATCACGCGTGATGTAACGTTTGATGAATCTAATGGCTCTCAACTAGAGCAAGTTAATCCAAGTGATGTAGGTGATGAAGCTCCTTGTGAAGCAATAAGAAACATGGCAATTGGTGAAATAAGACCACAAGACCCAACTCAAGTGCAAGGTGATCCATCTTCTCCAAGTAAAGATCAAGATCCTCCACAAGATCCACAAAATGAACAAGATCAAGGTGGTGGCCAAGATCATGGTGACGATCAAGATCAAGGCAACAACCAAGATCAAGAACAAGATGGTGGAGGTGATGACCATCAAGACGAATCACAAGAAGAAGAAGAAGATGCACCTAGGCCCCAACAACCCCAAGTGCGCCAGAGCATACAAAAAGATCACCCCGTTGATAACATACTTGGTGACATTCAAAAAGGGGTAACCACTAGATCTCGAGTCGCTACCTTTTTGCCATCATTACTCGTTTGTTTCCTCTTTGGAACCTCTTAAGGTGGAACAAGCGTTGCAAGACTCGGATTGGGTGGTGGCCATGCAAGAAGAGTTGAACAACTTTGAAAGGAACAAGGTGTGGTCATTGGTGGAAAGGCCCAAGCAAAATGTTGTGGGAACCAAATGGGTGTTCCGCAACAAGCAAGATGAACATGGTGTGATGGTGAGGAACAAAGCAAGACTTGTTGCAAAAGGCTACTCACAAGTTGAAGGTTTGGATTTTGGGGAAACATATGCACCGGTAGCAAGGCTTGAGTCAATTCGCATATTGCTCGCCTATGCTACACACCATGGTTTCAAGTTATATCAAATGGATGTGAAGAGTGTGTTCCTCAACGGTCCAATACAAGAAGAAGTGTACGTGCAACAACCACCGGGTTTTGAAGATCCGAAGAAACCTCACCACGTGTACAAGCTTCACAAAGCTCTCTACGGGCTCAAGCAAGCACCAAGAGCTTGGTATGAACATCTCAAGGGATACCTCATCGAAGCTCAAATGGAGGATCCTCTTCACAAGAAAAGTTAGGAGTGATTTTTTTGTCTACCAAATATATGTCGATGACATAATATTTGGTTCTACTAACCAATCTTTACGTGATGAGTTTGCCAAGATAATGACTAGGAAATTTGAGATGTCGATGATGGGGGAGTTGAAGTTCTTTCTAGGCTTTCAAGTCAAGCAACTAGAAGAAGGAACTTTTATAAGTCAAACCAAGTACACCCAAGACATCCTCAAGAAATTTGATATGAACAAGGCAAAGCCAAGCAAGACTCCAATGAAGACAAATGGTCATCTAGGATTGGATGTGAATGGGAAGGCGGTCGACCAAAAGGTATATCGCTCCATGATTGGCTCTTTGCTTTACCTTTGTGCATCTAGACCCGATATCATGCTTAGCGTGTGCATGTGTGTAAGATTTCAAGCCGCTCCAAAAGAGAGCCACTTGGTGGCCGTTAAAAGAATCTTGAGATATTTGGTTCACACTCCAAACGTAGGGTTGTGGTATCCTAAGGGCGCCAAATTCAAGTTAGTTGGCTACTCCGATGCCGACTACGCCGGATGTAAGGTAGATAGAAAGAGTACCTCCGGGACTTGCCAATTCTTGGGTAGGTCCCTCGTGTCATGGTCATCCAAGAAACAAAATTTCGTTGCCCTTTCCACAGTCGAAGCAGAGTATGTTGCAGCCGGTAGTTGTTGTGCACAACTCTTATGGATGCGACAAACTCTAAAGGACTTCGGATACTCTTTGACCAAAGTTATCCTCCTATGTGACAATGAGAGTGCCATCATGATTGCATACAACCCCGTTGATCACAATAGGACTAAGCATATAGATATCCGACACCACTTCTTGAGAGATCATTCAATCAAAGGGGACATTGAGATTAGTTATGTGAGAACCGATAAACAACTAGCCGATATCTTCACCAAACCCCTCGATGAGAAAAGATTTTGTCAGCTTAGAAGTGAACTTAATATACTTGATTCTTCTAATGTGAAATGAATTCTTGCGCATCTTTGTGAAATTGATTGAGGTAGTTTGTTTTTCAAAAATGATTTGTAAAATTATTGCGTGGTTTTGTATTGAAAAACTTCGGAGTTGATCATATGATCTTGTTGCCAATCTTGTGAATATTGTTTTACTTTGTTGATTGATGGCTATTCACAAGAGAAAGCAACTCCGAGTTTCAAGCTTATTTTCTCGGAACTCACGGAACTTCCGTCCGCCACGAACTTCCGCCAAAAAGTCTCTGTTTTTCTCGGAACCTCCGTTCCCGACACGGAACCTCCGTCCACACTTGGGCAATTTTAATCCGGCTAGGTCGGGACATCACGGAACCTCCGTTAACTGCGGAACTTCCGTAAATACGGAACCTCCGTCTTCAAAGACGGAACCTCCGTGTTTGTCGGGTTTAAACCCTAGAACCAGCCCCCGTACCCCTTTGGTTCAATCATTTGAGCATCCTCTTTCTCTCTCTTCTCCCCAAAGTCAACCGGAGCCCTCCAACGGCGATTTGACGTTTCAACCACGGTTTTGAAGAAGCAATCCGTGGAAAAGGTGCTCCACACTCCGGAACCTCCGTGCCCCAAGTTCTTCCGTGATTTCCCCACTTCATTTTCTCTCACGGTATGAATCTTGGTGCCTTTTTCCCGATCCGCTAATGCACTCAAGTTTTTCCTATTTTCCTTGGGTAGAGTAGTTCCCTAGCAACTAGTCTACATTATCCTTGAAGGACTTGAGTAGTTAGACGGTAGACCTAAAGTTATAGTGATTTTCGTGTGCTTGCACTGGCCCAAACGGAACCTCCACCCCATGACGGAATCTCCGTCTTTGACGGAACTTCCGCCCTTTGCGGAACCTCCGTTCCGGCACGAGTGCAGTTACAAGTAAATTAATATAATTTTAAAACTTCTTTAGCATCCCTTGTGTTCAGTGTGTCCTTCCCTTGTCGGGTCACCATCAAATGGGTAGGACTAAGTTCCCCGGGAGGAAGAGCTCAGGCAGCCTATGTTGAAGAATCCGAGGGGAGGAATCGGATGTTCCTAGTGATGAGGGCAGCGGTGAGATTGTTCCTGAGCCCAAGAGGAGAAAGAGCACAGCATCTCGACCACCACAAGCTACTCGGAACGTTCGAGTTGAGAGAGGTGGTGCTCTTCCTGATCGACGAGCTAAGGGAAAGGGAGTGGTTGCAGGAGGAAGCTCAAATCGCATTCCAAGTGAGGATTTGCGGCAGGTCACCTGGATTGAGAGTGCACCCTCTTGTGTATCGTGAAGATCATGCATGCTTTGACTATAAGAAGTGGCCGGGATCATTGCTTGAAGATAGGACCACTCGTCCGAGGTGTGTGCCGAACAAGAGGCTTCGATGACAGGTTTTACACTTGGTTTGAGCAAGACTACTATCGGTGTTTCTTCATTAATCTTGATGACAATTAGCATTAGAGGCTCCATCCTCACCAATGGATTGATTGGAATTACATGGCTAGAAAGCAAGATCCACTTTTTGATCAAGTCATTGAGCAATGCAAAGCAAAGGGTGTGTATGACTTGATGGCATTCAAGTATGACTCGGAATGAGGAGGTCCTTTGTCGGTTCCGGGCTACTCTTTACTTGGATGGATGAGGTCAGGGCAAAGTGTTTTGGATGACACAAGGGATTCGGTACAGTGTTAGCTACAAGAAATTTGCCTCTTATTTTTGCTTGCCCAAGAATGATGTGAGGAAGCCCAACATCACAAATGAGCCGGTTTTAGGAAATAGGCTCTTGGAATTCATGTATGAAGATCCGGATAATGTCTGTCATTGGCAGGATCGAAGGTTTGCGCCCCTACTACCTTCTCATGAACCGTCTCCTTCGCCATAACATTGCTCCTAAGGATGGCTACTCCACCAAGATTGCATCATACTCTAGAAATGTTCTTGTGAGAATGGCTCCGGACTCGATGGATTCCGTGTGATGGGACACATCATGGAAGAGATTCACCGAGCTTCCTATGCTACCCGTAGGACCATGTCATATGCCCCTTTCATCATGGCAATGATTGAGAAAGAGAGCGGGTTGACATTTGAGAAAGAATGCAAGCACCTTCCGCTTCGTCCAAAACAGATTAGAACCATTGCTGCTCCTTCTCCACCCTCTCATGGAGCCTTCTTTGGCGCAGCCGCTCCATCCTCCTCTAGTGCACCACAGCGCAAAGGATCTCCCACCTCTTGGCTCAAGAAAAGTATCAAAGCAATCTTCAATGTGTGCACGGCCCATGCCGTTGATGTGTACAAGAGCAACCAACACACAAAGAAGAATGCTCGGCGCATGAAGACATTCATGCGAGCACAAGGTGTGGAGGTATCCGCCCTGGTTCCGAGGAAGAAGAAGATGCACCGCCTCCGGTTTATTAATGGCCGCTTGATGCTTACGAGCAATATCATCAATATGAGCATGAGCATGAGCATGAACATGAAGAAGAAGAAGGAGAAGGAGAGGATGAAGATGAGGCAAATGAAGGTGAAAGTGGTCAAGAGGCGAGTCCTCCATACGGTGGAGCCACTCGTGATCCTTACCGATGATGACGAGTGATCCTCTCCCTCCTATCTACCTTTTTGGTGCCTTGATGCCAAAGGGGGAGAGAAAGAGAAATTGTATCTTATCTAACTAGCTATGGAACTTATGGAACTCTATCTATGTATGGAACTATGTGTGTGTGCCTCTATTGTAATAGGGCTAGACTTGTTTAAATTTGTTATGTTGCAAAACTATGTGGTTGGATGATGAATGTTTATTGCTTTAATGTGGTCATTGCTTATGTTAACTTGTGTGACTTGCATTTCGTGGTGTGCAGCTTTTTAGCTTGTGTTGCTGTTGCTTTTCACACTTATGCATGTCTTTTGAGCACATTATTTTTTAGGCACCCTACGAGCACAAAATATAGGGGGAGCTCTCTCACATGTTTGAGTGACCCATGCATCTCTTTAGGGGAGCTCCGCTATATTTTGGTGGTTCTTTTTCGTTCTTTTGATATCCTGATCTCTTTTAATTGTTTGTCATCAATCACCAAAAAGGGGGAGATTGAAGATGCAACTAGGTCTCCTAGTGGGTTTTGGTGATAAATGACAAAGAATTAAAATGTCTAATGTTTCATTGAGCTAATGTGCAGGATATCGAAGTCTACTAACCCACGTTATAAGATTGATAGCCCCTCATACAAAAGTCAAAAGATGGACTCAAAGAGAAGCTTAAATTAGTTTTTATACTTCTTTGAGTCTAGGTTTGCCAAACTATAAAGAGGGGTGATTTATTCTTTCATGCAGGGAATATGTGCTCAAAGTATATAAATCAAAGCTTGGATGAAAACCAAACCACTCAAAAAGCCAAATGACCAAAATCCAAAGTATCTAAAGAGCCAAAATAAATCACAGACAGACAAGACGAAGTTCCGCATCCAACTCGGAAGTTCCGAGATTTCCAGGAGGTTTTTCGCGGAACTTCCGCCCAAGACGAAGTTCCGTCTTGGGAAATTCCACTTAGTCATATTCAAAATCTGTCAAGAGAGAAGTTCCGTCTTTCTATGGAACTTCCGTGATTTCCAGGAGGTTTTTGACGGAAGTTCCGTTATTTGCCCGACCAAACCCTAGCAACGTCTCTTTTTGGACCCACTCCTATAAATAGACCTCCCCATCTCACTTGAGTGCTTGCTGGTGCTTTTGAACTCTCACATCTCCCTCAAGCTCTTGCTCTCATCTCTCTTTCACTCACCTTGAGATTCAAGTCCACTTTGAGAGCCCCATCTCAAATCCAAGCTTGAGAAGCATCATCCCAACCTTGACCACATCTTCTCTTAGCAAGCAAACTCTACTTCACTTGTTACTCTTGGATGTTCTCCTAGATTGGCTAGGTGTCACCCTAGAGCTCCCAAGATTGTGGTGAGCCTTGGGAAGTTTGTGAAAGTTGTGATTCGCCTCCGGAAGGAAAGGAATCAAGCAAGAAGAAGAAAAAACCGAGTTTGACCTTGGTGGTCACTTGGGGAGGATTAGGGTTGAGAGAGACCCGACTCTTTGTGAGCTCCTCAACGGAGACGTACGAACCTCTTTGTGAGGGGTCCGAACTTCGGTAAACAAATCCCGTGTCTCTCTTGTGTTGTCTCACTTGTTTTCTCTTGTTTTTTGTTCTTGTTTGGTGCTTGTGCTATATTTGGCCCGATCTACTTGTGTGGGAGTTGTCTATTGATTTCCTACGGGCACAACATTCCTAGGAGGTGGAGGAAACTTTCTATTCAAAGGGATTTGTAAGATTCCCTCCTTGTTTTCATTATCTTGTTTTCCCCTCAAGTCCATAACGGAAGTTCGTCAAAGACGGAAGTTCCGTCATTTGAGAGAAGTTCCGTCTTGGACTGACTAACTAGGTTTAAAGTGTTGTGATTTTCAGAAATTTATTGTAGCTTGCCTATTGAGGAGTCGGAATCTAGCAAATCATGGATTGTGGGTCGGTGCCGATCGACACACCTCGAGTCTTCATCGATCTCCTCTCTAAGTTGGTTCTCTTGCCTTCCATAGCTTCCTTATGGGCCTTCTTTGTCACGATCTTAGAGATAATGTCTTGCATTGCACGTTTGAGTTTTGAAGTTTTCTTAATCTTCTCTAGATTAATATCTTCAAATGTCTTGTGCGAATAACCTTCTATAATTGTGGAATGGACCATGGGTTTGCCTCCGTTGGGCTAATCCGTCCCCTGTGCCGATCGACACATTGGGCTTTCTTCTTGCATCTCTTCTCGTCTTCAACCCAAATCCTCCATAATGCCTTTATTTATGCCAATTTAACATATTTCTTCAATAAAGCTCCGAACAATGCAGATACAATATATGACAAATTTCATATGTTAATGGCCTATATTAGTGTCAATCATGTTCTAATTAGGATGATATTCA
Organism: Chloris gayana; assembly: GCA_031894775.1. Taxonomy (NCBI): domain Eukaryota; kingdom Viridiplantae; phylum Streptophyta; class Magnoliopsida; order Poales; family Poaceae; genus Chloris; species Chloris gayana. The sequence goes on along the minus strand of JAUNZO010004809.1, from coordinate 99,271 downwards.
TGTATAAAACGGGTACTTAGGAAGCGCCAACAGAGTTCACTCTGTTCTCTTTGATCCGAGTTCACTCATTGACATAGTTGAGCTGCCTTCTATTGTTCACCCCTTTACCAAAGAGGAAATCTCAAGCAACCTTGAATGACATGCCCTCGGACCACTCCCTAGGGCCTCGATAGTTTTAATGGAGGCTTCATGAAGAAATGTTGGTCCATTTTGGAGTGATTTTTTGAGATTATGGGAGGACTTCATCACCGGACAGCTTAAACATTCAGAACATCAATAGCTCTTATATTACTCTCATTCCCAAGAAAGAGAATCCTCAAACAGTGAATGATTTTAGGCCTATCTCTCGTTGAATTCCTCCTTGAAATTGCTGACAAAGTTAATAGCAAACAAACTTCAACAAGTGACTATGTCAGTCATGCATGAAAATCAATATGGCTTCATAAACGGTAGAACTATACAAGATTGCCTGGTATGGGCTTACCAATTCCTGCATATGTGTCACCACTCCAAGAAAGAAATTGTGATCCTAAAATTAGATTTTGAAAAAGCTTTTGATAAAATTGAACATCATGTTATTCTAGAAATGTTAAGGGCAAAAGGTTTTTCTGAAACATGGAATGCATGGATTTCTACTATATTGTCCTCTAGTTCTCCATCGGTTCTCCTAATTGGTGTTCCTGGCAAACCTTTTGTTGTGCCCATCAATATTAAGCTTGACAAAGCCTCTTATCTAGCTGCAACTTTGGGATGTGCAATTTCTCAAATGCCTTTTACTTATCTCGGGTCTACCATGGGGCACAACTAAGCCAACAGCTTGATGAGTTTATGCCCCTTATGAGTAGAATTGAAAGAAGGCTGATGGGCCTTAACAAATTCCTCTATTACTTTGACAGGCTTATCTTGGTAAACTTGGTCCTGTCAGCCTTACCAACTTTCTACATGTGCACACTGGAATGCCAATGTCTATCATTGGTCAAATTAATTAATATAGAGTGCATTACCTCTAGCATAATGGTGATATTGATAATAAAGGGGATTGTCTCGTGGCCTAGAAGGATGTTATCGAGGCCTAAGAGTCAAGGTGGTTTCAAATTCATTGATCTACAAGCTCGGAAAACTGCCCTACTATTGAAACACTTACACAAATTTTACAGCAAGCAAGATTTACCTTGGTTCACTCTCAATTGGCAGCATTTATACAGAAACCACATGAATACGAGGCCCAAAGGCTCTTTCTCGGTGGAAAAGGATCATTAGATTGGTTGAAAATTATTTCATGATGGCTAAATGTGATGCCCATGGGTACCTTGGTTTCCTTTGGAATAATTTATGGAATATGGGAGTCCTTAAAACAATGTATCCACAACTACACTCTTTCTCACTATCAAAGAATATTTTAGTAAAGGGCTTCCTCACCAACACTTTACAAAGGAATTTTTGGCTTCCTCTATTTTTATAAGCATCGACTCAACTTGCTGACCTACAAGCTCGCTTGGCACTACCGCAACTCGGTGATACTTAGCATGACATTTGGAGTTACATCTAGGGGTCAAATATTTTTTGTAGCAAGAAATCCTACGTACAACTCATTGGCACACTAGAAGCTTCTCCATGGTTTAATTGGTTGTGGAAATCATGTTGTAGAGGAAAGCATAGGTTTTTGTTTTGGCTATTGCTCGGGGACAGACTTAATACCATCGATATCATCACAAGGAAACATATGCATCTCGATAGCTATTTTATGTGCTCTATGCAGGGAACTATGATGAAACACTACTACATCTTTTCTTTGATGTAGTGTACAAGACCAAATAACGGAAACTCCAAACCCCGAGTCATTACACATCCAACCACTCTCAACGACTCTTTTTGAGGCTTGACTACAAATAGACCTCTCCCACTCTGTTATAGAGGTTCGAGACTTCATTTCAAACCCTTGACTTCGTGCCTCACACAATTGCTCTCCTATTTCCGTCACTCTTGAGATTCAAATCCAAAAGAGAGGAAAATAAAAGCATCCAAGCTTCCAAGATTCAATCAACACTTGAGCATCTTGATTTCACACACAAGCTTTCATTCACTTGTTACTCTTGGAGATTTGTCTCCTAGACGGCTAGGCGTCGCCCTAGAGCTCTCAATCTTATCTTGAGCCTTAGGAACGTTTGTGAAAGTGTGATTCGCCTCCGGAAGGAAAGGAATCAAGAATAGGAATCAAGAATAAGAAGAAAACCAAGCTCCATCTTTGTGATTGCTTAGAGAGGATTAGGATTGAGAGAGACTCAGCTCTTTGTGAGCTCCTCAACGAAGACGTAGAAACTTCTTTGTGAAGGGTCCGAACTCCGGTGAAAAATCATGTGTCTCTCTTTTCTTGTTCTCATTTTTTTGTTCTTGTTCCTTACATATCATGCCCGATCTACCTATCTATTGTGTTCCAAGCTAACCACCACACGAATTGAGCTATCTAGTGAGTTTGCAACACTTCTATTCAAGTACGTTTTCTTTATCTCGTTTAAATTTTACTTTTCATCTTCTTTATCTCGTCTAAATTTTGCTTTTCATCTTGAGATTTGAAAACCTAGAGGAGATCTTCGTTTTTGACGAAATCTCCGTCAAATAGGGACGGAAGGTCTCGCCACCTTCTAATCTATGCATTGATTTTTTAGATTGCCTATTCATCCCCTCTAATCAACTTTCGACCTTTCTACCATTAATTTGTTGTGTAGTTTTGATTTTACCCCCGAATCTAGTTTTCCGTGATTTTACCATCACTTTTTTGAACTGAAAAACACTTCTACCATCATCTCTAGTAACAACAGTTTGATGATGTTAGATTCATATAAAAATGACCAAAATACCCTTTTGATTTTAACACAAATTTTGACACAAAACCATGTACAAATTGTTTTCAAAGTTTTTGACAAATCCAAATAGATTGCAATAATTCATATGAATTTTGACATGAAATAGCTTCATTCAATTTTCACGTGAAGCTCTAGCCGCAAGCCGCGCCACCTGCCATGGTCGTGCTAGCATCGCTCTTCGTCCCTAGTCGTGCCACTCGCCATGGTCGTGCTCGAGCCGCCCTTCCTCCTTGGCCACACCGCGCTAGAGCCACCCGCCCTGGTCGCGCCCGCGCTCCAACCTAAGTTGTGCTCGCACCGCCCTTCCTAACCACGCCGCGGCCGCACTTCGACCCCGGCCGCGGCGGCGTTACCCTTCCTTTCTTGCCACGCGGCCGTCGTGGTCACACTCGCGCCGACCAACACGTGCTCGCGACGCCTACCCCGGCCGCGCTTTGCACTACGCCCCATGGTCGCGCCCACGCTGCACCCGTGCTAGAGTTAGGGTTTGAGGAGGTTTGTTGAGCAGGAGAAGTCGAAACGATGCTCCTTTGGAGAGAAGAAAGAAAGGCAACCAAATAGGTTAGAGATACTTTGGTCATATTCTTCTATTTTTCTATCTTTTTTAATTCATTTATTTACTTACATGTAACGGTGAGGGTAAACGGATCCTTCAATTCAATATAGTGGTGGTAAAATCACCAAAAGCAGATTTGGGGGTAAAAATGCAATTGGCTCTCAGATTGATGGTATAATCATATTTTTTTTCAAAAAAACCATTGGACAGGGTCCCTTCGAAAATATCCCAGGACTCCCAGGATCCTAGCGCTAAACTGACCATGGACATTGGACAGGGTCCTTTTCGGAAACTCCCCGAGGCGGTGGTAGTGGCGGAGTCAGTGGTTGGGGATGGGCTACAAATACCCCGACCACGTGACGCCACCGGATGCAAACCTATTTATATTCTCTCCTTAATTCCCCATCTTTCTCGTCCGCCTCCTCCTCCCCCATCCCCTCCTTCCCCGGTTCTGCTCGGCCTCGGCCTCGCCTCCGGCCGCCGAAACCCTAACCCTAGCCGCCGCCGCCGCCGCCATGGCGAGCAGCAACGTATCCAGCGTCTACGTATCCGTCATCGACGATGTTATCGCCAAGGTTCGCGAGGATTTCATCACCTACGGGGTTGGCGACGCCGTACTCAACGAGCTCCAGGCCGTAAGTATCACCGATTTCTCAAGTTCTTGGTGCTTGCCCTCCCGAATTTCTGTTCGATTCCCGCGATTTTGACTGTTCCCTCTCGGATCCGGTCGGAAACCCTAGCTCTGGGAGATGAAGATGCTTCACTGCGGCGCAATCTCGGGGAACATCGACCGCTCGAAGTCGACCGCGGCGTCCGCTGGAGGTGCAGCTGGTGCGACCCCGCCCGTCCATGACCTCAACGTGCCCTACGAAGCCACATCAGAGGAATACGCCACTCCTACGGCCGACATGTTGTTCCCACCAGTGAGGCCAAATCTGCATATTTTCTTTCATAATTCGCCTGATCTGTGTTGTTGCCCGGCAATGTTATGACGTGATTGGTTGTATTTGTGTGCAGACGCCACTGCAGACCCCGATCCAAACTCCACTGCCGGGGACAGATGCAGGCATGTATAACATACCCACGGGTCCTTCAGACTATGCCCCATCACCGATCAGTGATGTCAGAAATGGAATGGCGATCAATGGGGCAGAGCCAAAGACTGGCCGCCCAAGTCCCTACATGGTACTTTTTCTGTTTCCTGTATGGTGATATTTGGTGATCTAGTTACTGTTTGTGATGTTTGAAAGGTTTTTTTGCAGCAACCACCTTCTCCATGGATGAATCAGAGGCCGCTTGGTGTGGATGTGAATGTCGGTAGGTGCACACTTACTTTATTGTTTGCTTGTTACATACATCTTTCGGTTCAGGGCAGGCTAAATCAGGCGAGACACAATTGTAGTTTCTTCAGCATGAGCAATATCTGTTGGAAAAGTAATAATTTGGATGTTTGCCCTTGGTGTACAGCTTATGTGGAGGGCCGTGAGGATCCTGACAGGGGAACACAGCCTCAGCCATTGACTCAGGTCAATTGATAAATCACAGCTCACTTCCAGTGCTGGATATAATGTCATACTTGGGGGTTTCCAGTATCTGGTTTGCATACCAGCTAACTTCCAGTGCTGGATATAATCAGATTGCCACATTTTGCTTTTTATCCATTCTTATGATTTCTTTTAGAATCATATGATATTAATGCGCTCACAGTGCTTAGTACTTCTATTATCACAAAAAATCAAGCAAAAGATATACTCTGGATTTCTTGAAGTTATTATTATTAGCCAAGTTTATTTTTTTACTGTTATTTATGTTGTGACAGTTATTCTACCATTAGATTTGAAATTCTTTTTCTCTATGCACATACTATAAAAGAAAAGGTTTGGTTCTTGACTTCTTGCAATGCTCTGTCGTGTCAAGTTACAGCAAAAAAATAGGAACTTGTACATGTTTCCTTATTTGTTTTGTGCTCTCACTCTGTTCCTTTCCCCAGATTTCTGATTTTATTATTTATTTATCATGTCTTAGGCATGAATCATGTGAAGTTCACTATTTGTTCAGGGCGAAGTGTTGCGAAATCTCACTCTATGTTCCTTTCCCCCAGAAATCTGATTTTATTGTTTAGCATGTCTTAGGCATGGATCATGTGAAGTTCACTATTTGTTCAGGGCTGTTGCAAAATACTTTGGGCACTAACAGCGTTGAAATAACTTTTGGATTTAACTGATTGTATTAAAGCTGCTCCAGTGAACTAATCCATTTTGCATTATCTGAGTATAGGGTCTTGACTTTTGCTTTTTTCCTGCTCTTTTAAATTTGATACATTTGATTTGATTTTGTAATTTCTGAAATTGGTATTTGGTATGTTTGATTCTATAGGATTTTCTGATGATGTCTTCTGGGAAGCGCAAGAGGGATGAGTATCCTGGTCAGCTCCCTTCTGGTTCTTTTGTACCACAACAAGATGGAAGTGCTGATCAGATTGTAGAATTTGTTTTTTCAAAGGTAATTATCCAAGTTCATTTCACTACCTTATAATGACATATCAATGGTAAAAGATCTTTGCTATTTCATCTGTGCTTCTTGCTGCCCTTTTTTTTTTCCTTTTTCTTATATTTATAAGGCTTCAATCCATACTATAGTATCTGGAACTAAAATTGATCTGTTTAGCAAAAAGCCAACATTTTTGTATCAAACTCTTGAGTTATGTAAATTAGTCATTACATATTAAACGCTGTAAATCGTCGTATGTACCTGAACCTTTTGAGACTTTGCCGCCTAAGGAGCTTGGTGGTATCTATTTCACACTGCATACAACCTGGATCTAGGTGTACACTGGGTAAAGGATACTAGCCTGTGTATTCCTATGCTTAGCGTAAATTTTTATGTTTTACAGGATATATAACTGCAATTTTAACTTGGCACATCTATCAACTTGTATGATGTGGAGATCGTTTGTCGTTGTTAGGGTCATGTAGGGATTTGTGCTCTACCCATTTCTCACTTAGCGAAAGTACATAAGGGTTTGGTTAATAGCCATTCTTTGGCTAACACAATTTTACGTAATGTATTTTGTCTTTAATGAACATAAACTGTGGTGTGTTACATTTTATTTGGCACATGGTGGACTTAACCTCATTCTTAATTTTTGCCAAAATTGCACACTAAAGTGAATAGTGCTACATTTGGACATGATATTTGGTTTCGTTGTGTCAACCAGATACAGCCTAGGAATTATGTGCCTTACGTGAGAACCTCTAATATTGCTAGAGGCTTTACCTCCTTAGCATTTGTGCACTTATTTTCTTTTCCAGCATTAGTGGTTTCTGCATTGAAATCTACTTGTTGCTTCCAAGTGCATTAACACACTGCATTAGTTTCTTCAAAGTGTCTTAACTATACTTTCATGTCCATGCTGTATTAATACTTTTAATATTAACTCCGGACTCACAAGAAGTTTCTATGCAACACATTGTTAGCTTGCATTTTACGTAAGACAATATGCCGCTGCATCAAAACATGTTATATGTTTAAGATTTTTACTAAAAGTAAATTTATTTACAATGAATAGTTTTACAAACACTGAATGAACAGAGTAAGCTTTCCTTGAATCTCAATGGAACTTAGACGATGTTTCTTATGCAACATTGGATTTGGGGCAACACGAGAGGATTGTATTTAAGATTGAGGTGGCTTTGTCTTGGATCATAAATTCAAGCTTCATTTGAACAGAACCTTAAAATTCAGCAATCCATGTTCCTGGGTGGATTTATACTACAGAAGTAACCAAATCAGGGTCTTAGTAGTGGGGAATGTCAAGAGCACAACATAGATATACTGTCATCCTCTATTCAAGTATATACAGAAGTAACCAAATCATTTATCACGAATTTATCATGAACTGCACCCCAGTTTTCCATCTGATATATGTACTGTCATCCTCTATGAAAGATTTACTCATGCAAATCACTCCCTATTATTTTTTTCTGATCTCGAGGATACCTTGTTTAGTATAAAATTTTACTAATCACATGCTCATCAAAGCAAATACGGAGGTAGTAACAGTCTTCAACATATTGGCTATATTTATTCTTTTGTACAAGCCCTAATCTGTAATCTATCTTTCAGGAAAATGCACACCAACTTTGGAGTTCCATTGTCAGCAAGCAAGAAGCGTCATCTAAGACACCTTTAACCAAAGGGAGGATAGCCACTCCGGTTATTCCACAGTCTGATGGAGTTCAAGACGACTATAATGATGTATGAAAAATCAGTGGGTTTCTTTGAAGTTGCTTAACATGTCACACTTACCATGGCGATTTTTTTTTCCAGCAATTTTTCTTCCCAGGAGTCCCAACTGAAGATTATAATACTAATACTCCAGGAGAATCTGGTACATTTTCGTCAAATCATACAGTAGAAATGGGAGTCCTGGTTTTCTCTAGGTTGCATAACTCATGTGTTTTGTTATGTTAATTATTAGCGGAATACCGAGCTCCCACTCCTGCTGTTGGAACACCAAAGCCAAGAAATGATGCAGGGGACGATGATGAACCACCTCTTAACGAAGACGATGATGACGATGATGAGTTAGATGACCTTGAGCAAGGGGATGATGAACCTAACACACAGCATCTTGTACTTGCACAATTTGACAAAGTAATCAAACTTTTTTAAGATACTATATGCAGGGTCTAGGGGCTCTCGTTTCAGTCGGTCTTACCTTCAATGGTTTGCACAGGTGACAAGGACCAAGAATCGTTGGAAGTGCACTTTAAAGGATGGAATCATGCATTTGAATGGCAGAGATGTACTATTTAACAAGGTGGGTAGCACAATCTTGTCAAATGTGTTAATACGTTTTTTTGACCCTCCGAGGTTACTCCACTATGACTATTGTTTAATGATTGAGTGTGTGTGAGACACCTATTCCCTTGATTGTTGCGATGGAGCTATAGCAGAGAAGACACTTTCTTTAGTCAACATAATTTGAATGGAAACTTTATGCTTCTGGCATCAAAGCAGCAATCTCTATAGATTCACTATTAATTGTCTGGAAAACATCAGTTACAGTTTGAAGATGGTTTAGACAGATTCCTTATAGATCTTGTGACTTAGTACCACAATACTCCCTCCGTTCTTAAATTGTTGACGCTGTTGACTTTTTTTTTATGTTTGACCACTCGTCTTATTCAAAAAAGTTCAAGAATTATCAAATATTTTCTATTGTCATTTGTTTAATCATCAAAGAAAGTTGAAACATGACTTATAGTTTTACATATATGAAAATTTTTTTTGAATAAGATGAACGGTCAAACATAAGAAAAAAGTCAACGGCATCAACAATTTAAGAACAGAGGGAGTGTTAATTATCTGCCTGAAAATGCTTTGCCTGACTTGTTGAACCATATAGTTAACAAATTCATTCATTTTTTCCCAGCATGTTAAATATCCTTGTGAACTTCCAACTCGCCAAATTCCACAAGATTTGTTTCTTGTTGGCTAATTTTAGTGACTTGCTACCGTTTGCCTGTCCTTTTAACACGAAAAAATCATGGTTGATAGGCTAGTGCTTCCTGAGGTTTAGTTTAGTCTAGTGGTTCATTACTGATACAGATTTCACACTGATGTGCAGGCCACAGGAGAGTTTGATTTTTGAATTTTCTGGCGGGAGAGGAGCTATTTTAGAAGCTGCTGTATGGACATATCTTCGTCTTTGACATAAGAACGGGGAAGTGACAAGGGTGTGGCGGGGTCTAAACAGTGTGATAGACTGCATCGTGTTTTCCTGTTGAGGCTTCGCTTTACCTAGTTGGCTTGTCGCTGCAACTGTTATCGCTGTAAAAATGATGTTACTGTTGGGACTCCTGTAGACATTTCCTTGAGATAGTTTCTTCAAAAAAAATGGTGCAGAACTATCTTACTACTATGTTGTCGTGCTGTTGACTTTTTTTTTGTTATGTTTTATCATTCACTTTAAAAAGAATTAAGAAATATCATTTATAAAGATGTACCTAGTCCTCTCTAGTGAGTTTTGGTGATAATTGATAAGGTTAATATAAAAGATAGGAAAAAGTCCATTTAACATCCCCGAACAATTCACTTTGTCCAAATTATCCTTTAAATAAAATTTTGGCGCACTTTACTTCCTCAAATAATTTAAGTTGATACAATTTACTAACTTATGTAATTTTTCTTTTTTATTTCTCTTTGTATGAGTTGAGTTTAGTGCTCAAATGAACCTTTTATAGTTTAATAACATCAAATATCATCTTAATTATATAGTTCTAGAATTGCATATAACAAATTTAAAAAAATATAAAATATTTTTTTATATAGAAAATAGTACTATCTATCGTCATGTAAAAGTTGAGCTTTAAATTCAAATCGTACAAAGAGAAAAAAAAGAGAAATTGTATAGGGAGTAAATTAAGCCAACTTAAATTGTTTGAGGGAGTAAAGTGAGTCAAGATTTTGTTTAAGGTGTAATTTGAACATAGTGAATTGTTCGGGGAGTAAAATAGACTTTTTCTTAAAAGATATAATGGTTGTGCTGATGTAACACCACTCCGGGCCGGGCCCGCTTACCCTGACAGACTTAATAGACCCTCAAGAGTTCTCCACGGACCAACACTAGTCTTTTCTCGCGCACTTTGTCCTCACTCATGCACACCCGGAATCACTTACCGGTCGGTCACCCATCCCTAAATTGCTCCAAGCCAAGCACGTTTAACCTTAGTGTTCTTTAGAGATAAGCTTCCGGAAAAGAAGTTGCAACTTGTTGACATAAGTATTCTATCAATCCTATTAAGCCCCGGGCCATGATGTTACAACTGAATATAATATATTAATATCAAGTATGTAAGTAATCATATGGTAAGGTTATTGACCCCTCCGAATTGGAAGAAATAGAAAGGCTGAAAAATAGTTTCAAAGCTTATTTTCTCAATCTTTTTGAGTCTAGGCAAGCCTCACTATTAAGAATAGTGAGGGTGAACTAATCTTGTTTTCGAGGAAATCTTTATATTGAAGTACCAAAATATTTATTGTTTATGTCAACTGATACACGGAAATCACAAGTAATATAGACGATCTTGGAATAAATTCCAACATTTATAAATCATGCATTGTCGAAACTTGAATTTCAACTTATTTCACTTTCAAACTAGTACAGTTTTTCCATATCTTTATCTGTTTTTATATCTAAACATTAATATTTTCATATAGGTTTATTTTTTAATACAATTTCATGCATTTTGTTACTTCATGCTATGGAGATGGCAGTAAATATTACTCTCTCCGTTGCAAATTATTATAAGATATTTTTTACTTTCGGACATCTCGTTTGACTGTTTGTCTTATTTAAAAATTTTATGCAAATATTATTTATTTTATTATGGTTTGTTTTATTATTAAAGTTATTTTAAAAGTATATTTATTTTTATAGGAGGAAGTCCAAATTACACCCCTCAAGTATAGACAAAGTCCGGATAACCGCTAAACTATTGTTTAGTTCAATTTACCCACCAAAATAGTTTATTTAGTTCAATTCACTCCTTAGTTGAACTTATCATTTTCATTTCTCTATGCACAAGTGGAATATTAAGTTAAATTTCATAGGGTGGTAGTTGGTATAACAAGGCATGTCCAAAATTATACTTTTAAAATTTTGTCATTATTTTACATACACTTTTGTATTACCATATCAATATACTTGTTAAATTTCATTATCTTTAAAACATAATGATAAAAAAATCATGATGTATTTTTCTAACATGCATTACGAAGTGTTATAGCACCCTATAAAATTTTAAATTAAGATTCCATTCATATATGAAGAAATAAAAAATATAAATTATGTTAGGGGGTAAAATGAACCAAATGGCACTATTTTAGGGTTAAACTAAACCAAACAATACTTTAGGGGTTATCCAGACTTTTGTTATACTTAAGGAGAGTAATTTGGACTTTCTTCATTTTTATATTTGCATAAATTTTTTGAATAAAATAAGATGTCAAACATAATCTCTAAAAGTAAAAAAAGGTCATACCAAATTTGTGAGTTGCTTGGAGACACTCTAAGTCACACAATCATATTATTATATATTTAATTATCAAGTCGTGAAACAACACGTCTGGTATCAACTATTTCTAGAAAAAAAAAGTGACTCCCAACAAGATAATGAGCTTCTTAAGAATTATTACAAGTAAAAATAAATCTCTTCTAATTGCAATACTATTTCAAAAAATTTAAATGGTTGCCATGTGAAACATCTCTAGACCCATGTAAACTGAAAGTTTGTAAAAGAGAAATACTATAGGTCCAACCAGTTCGTCTAATCGATGTAAAACCAAGACACAAGTCATATTTTTGACCTATGTTTTTGTATTGGTTGGACGTTGGTTGGACAAATTAGGTTGAACCTATAGCACTACTCTTTCTAAAATGATGCTGATTTACATATTGGATGTCCCAAAAGAGTTGTTTTGGGATTATGAATAAATAGGGAGTTTAGTATTTGGAACTATTTGAGAAGCGTTTTTATATATTAATCACACCTAAAAATAGAATTTTGGAAGTTAGATTTGTCAGTTGTTGGAGATGCTCTTAGCATATTCTAATGTTATTGAGACTTGGGCCACTAGATTTGTCTAATGCCTATATTCACCCGTGGTGCCTATATTCACTTTGTCAGATCCAGTGAGTCAATTATGACTTTTCTTTTTATTTAGACACTAATGGGCTGCCATGAGGAGGGCCATTACCACGGTTTTGTATAAGTGATGGATAGGCTAGAGGCGCACATTGATTGATCAGTCCAAAGCCCTTACCATCACCTCCACTTCTTCCGTCCCATGGAACCATAATCGTGTCGATGGTGATAGCATATTGCGCATGACTGTCTAACCCCCAACACGTGGATACCGCGAGGATATGCTGCTTCTTAAATGCTATTCAGCTGGACTAGGAGGAGATGGTCGTTGTAAACGGCTACTTCCTATACGGATGTGCGACTACATTGGACATCACCACTCGATTCCCCCCCCCCACACCCACCCATCTCGTAGTGATAGATATCCATACCTTTCAAGATATCCGATACCCGACGGGTAATTACCCTATCCGGGGATGGGTATGGGATAATTTTTTACCCATGGGTAAGAAAATAGGTAAGAAGTTATACCCATCGGGTATGGCGGGTTCGGGTATGGGCACGTATAACCCAAACCCGCCCCACCCGCATACCCAATTTCGGCCCACCATGGCCCATTATATAGTGTTTTTAGCCCATCCCAATTAGCAATTGATATAAAAACTTCTAAACCCTAACCGAAATCCTAGTATCCCACCGTCGCCGTCGCGCTTCGTTGACGGTCCTTATGGTCCAATTTTACCGTCAACATGTTGCATCTTTTTGAATCAAACACCATCACCAAGAATAGACATAGGGATTATTTCTAACAAATTCCACTAGTCTTGGTGAAATTATGAATGCAGGTGCAATTCATATGAAAACAGGGGAAAACATGCACGAAACATGGACTTTGCAATCGACGGATTTTCCCCGGACTAAAGAATATAGTCCAAAAGCCCAAAACCACAAAACAGAGCCTCAACATCAAACCAAGCAAGTGGATTGGGCCAGTACACAGCCAGGGGAAGGCACCGAGAGAAGAATCAAGCCCGGGGAGTCCGGGCCGGTTCGGCCGAACCACCCTAGTGGGTTCGGCCGAGCCGACAGTGGGCCCCCCGGCCCATCTTTCTCCGGCGGTTTGTCACCGACGTCCGGAGGTCGGTTCCACCTGCAGTTAATGCCACCGACGTCCGGAACCGCCTCCAAGTTGCCGACCTTCCAAGGCTATAAATAAAGGGGTACACCCCCTCTCTCAACACGCCACCAACATCAAGATACGAGACAAAACTCTCATCCTTAGGCCAAGGGCCTCTTGTATCTTAGTAGAATAGGAGAGAGGGCAAGGAAGAGGAAGGAGTGTTCCTCCCTTTTGCAAAGTGGAGTAGTATTTCCTTTTCTTTTACCTTGGCGTGTAAACACTCTTTTTGGTGATTTATACGTGGTGATCTACTTATCTATCGTGACATATCTTTGTGTTAGACGTAATTCTTGTTATACTTGTTTACGGGATCATCGCTTCGCAAGAAGTACTCTAGCTTTCCGAACTCGGTTCTAGGCCGAGGCTAGAGTAGTGGTCAATAGCATAGACGTGGTGTCTAGGCTGGAGATCGCCTTTGTTTGTCTGTGTGCCCCACGGTTTGTAGAGGTAGGTGGCAGGAAGTGACAGCCCTGTCATCCAAAGGAACCCTCCACGTTCGGGTACATAGTAGAGCTTTCGTAGACCGGAGTGGCTTGGCAGACCAAGCCTAAGACGGTGCCCGAAGTAAACAAGTCTAGCTTGCGTTCGTCTACCTTTAAAGGATAAATAGATAAGAGTCACCCTCTCGACCCTATTTTGCTACGTTGTCTTGGTTGTCCTTGGGTAAACTAACCTTGTTGCAGAAATACTCCGTTCCCTGCGGATATAAATACGATACCTTGGAATACTCCCGGGTGAAGTGCTACAACGGTATTCCGTGCGCTTGCGGATTCATTCGTGACGTAAGAAATACCAACAAGCATTTACGGCGCCGTTGCCGGGAACGGTTGTTATCTCTGTAACGAATCAGGTTTGCCCTCGTAATCTATCTTACTTACCGTTCTGTTTTTATTTTTTTCCCTACATTCAAAATTTCACAAAAACATATCATGGAGTCACACCCAACCATCCAATCTTTCTCCACTCCACGGGGTGAACTCTTAGAGCCACCATCATCATCACAACCTATTTCTTCACCTGGCTATGAGTTCTCCCCGACTACATTTCGATGATTAGAGGTTTATCCTTTTCGGGTTTTAAACATGAAAATCCTTATGAACACTTGCGAGAGTTTGAACATTTGTGTTCATGCCGATTGATCCATGGCATGACACAAGAAACATTGAAGTGGAAGTTGTTTCCCTTCTCTCTCAATGAGAAGGCGAAGCAATGGTACACTTACACCGCTAAGAGAGTGAACGGTGATTGGAAAGAATTGCGAGACAAATTTTGTCTAGCATTCTTCCCCGTATCCCATATCACTTCTCTACGAGCGGAAATAATAGGCTTTCGACAAGAAGAAAAGGAAACCTTAAGTGCGTCATGGATTCGGTTCTGTTCTCTAACGGACTCCGGACCAGAATTATTGCTCCCCGAACCCGTTTTATTACAACACTTTTATTCGGGATTGAGCAACGATACCGCACTTTATCTTGACACGGCCGCGGGTGGATCTTTTTCTCATAAGACCATAGCGGAAGCACACGAACTTTTGGATCGAATTGTGGAAAACACACCTTTTTCCGCTGACTTACTCGTAGAGCCGGAGTCGGAAGATGAGGAACTCGTTGTGCAAGAGACACAACACTTGGTGCCCATGATGGAGCACCTAGCACTCGAGTCCTCATCTAACACAAGAACAATGATAGAGGAAGATGAACCTCTTGATTTCCCATTTGAGTTCAAGGAAGAAATTTTTGAAGATTTTGGAAACACCTTGAACTACTCCTATCAAAAGAAACCAGCACTCCTGCACCAACCCCGAACCTATTGAAAAATCTCTTCTCTTAAAAACTGTTCGGAAGTTGACAGCAATTATGAGCGATGAATGGTTGATGGAAAACGAACTTTCTTCGGAAGTTCTTCGACTTGATCATCCTAGATCAACCATTCGTGGCTCAATTCGGGGAGTAATGGTAGATGTTCTCTATAATCCTCTAGTAGGTGCCAACATCATGTCCGAATCTTTTGCTTCAACTTTATTTGGAAACAAGACATGGGCACCTTCGACAAACTCCTTAAAGCCCCACCGGGGCAATTTTTGAGAGTTTGGGGATCATTAGAGATGTTTGCATTAAGCGTAATGAAGCGAGAGGTTTCCTTGGACTTTCACGTTTTCGGAATCCTGGATTTCGATGTTTTGGTCGGTCATCCCATAGAAAAGCTTTTCTTAGGGATATCACCTTCAGGAACCTTAGACTTCACCCTCGGCAAGAAAACTTTTTCTCTTCCTATCATTCATGCACAAAACTCTTTTGCCGAGGAGCCGCTTGTGGAAGAAGAATGCATGAAGGAGGTTATGGCAATTTTTCCTCATGAAAACCCCGAATCATCCTTGGATGAAGATGCTCTTGATTTCATTTTAGAAGAGGATGATTCGGCGGAAACTTTTGAGCTGCCCGAAACTTTTACACCTACGCCACCTCCCGTAGAGCTCAAAACTCTTCCACCGAGGCTTGCGCTACGTTTTTCTTCACGGAAATCCCGAAACCCCTGTCATCATAAGTGACAAGCTTTCGGAGGAGGAAACTGCAAAACTCTTAGCCGTGCTAGAAAAACATCACTCCGTTTTTGGGTACTCGCTTGGAGACCTCAAGGGAATCAGCCCTGCTCTTTGCACCCATCGCATTCCCATAGACCCCGATAGTACACCATCTAGGGAACCTCAAAGGAGGTTGAACAATGCGATGCGGGAGGTCGTTAAAAAGGAGGTCTTAAAACTTTTACATGCTTGGCATTATCTATCCTGTTCCACACAGCGAGTGGGTGAGTCCAGTGCAGGTTGTACCCAAGAAAGGAGGAATGACGGTCGTCCATAATGACAAAAATGAGTTGATCCCTCAACGCACCGTCACGGGATGGAGGATGTGCATAGATTACCGAAAACTTAACAAGGCTACAAAGAAGGATCATTTTCCGCTGCCCTTCATCGATGAGATGTTGGAACGGCTGGCAAATAATTCTTTCTTTTGTTTCCTTGATGGGTATTCAGGATATCATCAAATCCCCATCCATCCCGACGATCAAAGTAAAACCACTTTCACATGCCCCTATGGAACTTACGCCTATCGACGAATGTCTTTTGGGCTTTGCAATGCACCTGCTTCTTTTCAACGTTGCATGATGTCTATCTTTTCCGACATGATCGAAGAGATTATGGAAGTATTCATGGATGATTTCTCTGTTTATGGAAAAACCTTCGATCATTGTTTAGAAAATTTAGACAAAGTCTTGCAACGTTGTCAAGAAAATGATTTAGTGCTCAATTGGGAGAAATGCCATTTCATGGTTAGAGAAGGCATAGTTCGGGGCATTTGATTTCTGAAAGGGGGATAGAGGTGGATAAAGCTAAATTAGAAGTTATAGAAAAGCTTCCACCTCCTATGAATGTTAGGGGCATTCGCAGCTTTACGGGACATGCGGGGTTCTATCGTCGTTTTATCAAAGATTTCTCTCAAATTGCTAGACCCCTTACAAATCTGCTTGCGAAGGATGCACCCTTTGAGTTTACTTGATGAATGCATGACTGCTTTCACTACCCTTAAGAATGCACTCATCTCGGCGCCAATTATCCAACCCCCTGATTGGACGCTGCCTTTTGAGATAATGTGTGATGCTAGTGATTTTGCTGTGGGGGCTGTTCTTGGCCAAACTAGAGATAAAAAGCATCATGCAATCTCATATGCAAGCAAAACCTTGACTGGAGCTCGGTTAAATTACACTACCACTGAAAAAGAGCTCCTTGCTGTTGTTTTTGCTTTTGATAAGTTTAGATCCTACTTGACTGGAGCAAAAGTCATTGTTTACACCGATCATGCTGCTTTAAAGTTTTTGCTCAATAAGAAGGATGCTAAACCTCGTTTGATACGATGGGTTCTTCTACTCCAAGAATTTGATGTAGAAATCCGTGATAAGAAAGGAGTAGAAAATTCCGTGGCAGATCATTTGTCGCGTATACAATTCACTAACCTGCAGGAATTACCCATCAATGATTTCCTACGCGATGACATGCTGCTCCTAGTGAGGGACTCACATCCATGGTACGCCGACATTGTGAACTTCATGGCAACGGAGTACGTACCACCTGGAAAGAACAAGAAACGACTCATCTATGAGAGTCGCCGTCACTTATGGGAAGAGCCCTTCCTTTACCGTGTCTGCGCCGATGGATTGCTAAGGCGATGTGTGCCCATACCCGAGAGCACACGAATCATTGAGAAGTGCCATGCATCGCCATACGGGGGACACTACGGCGTGTTTCGTACACGAGGCCAAGATATGGCAAAGTGGCTTCTTTTGGCCAGCCATGTACGAAGACACAAAGGAATTTGTCGAGGCGATGCCCGGAATGTCAAAAAGTTGGAGGCATCACGGCAAGAGATGCAATGCCCCTCAACTACAATTTACAAGTCGAGCTCTTCGACGTATGGGGCATTGACTTCATGGGACCGTTCACCAAGTCACATGACTGCGAATACATCTTGGTGGCGGTAGACTACGTGTCTAAGTGGGTGGAAGCAATGCCTTGCAGGGCCGCAAATGCCAAGCATGCTCGCCGGATGTTCCACGAAATTATCTTCCCAAGGTTTGGAACACCGAAGCTAGTGATAAGCGACGGAGGGTCTCACTTCATTGATAAGACCTTCCGAAGCTTCCTAAGAGAACTTGGATCAAGGCATAATATCGCTACTCCATACCACCCTCAAACCGGTGGGCAGGCCGAGACCTCAAACAAGCAAATCAAGCGGATCCTGCAAAAGACCGTAACAGAAATGGGGAAGGGATGGAAGGACAAGCTACCCGATGCACTATGGGCATACCGTACAGCATACAAGACACCCATAGGCATGTCCCCATACCAGCTCGTGTACGGGAAAACATGTCATTTACCCGTCGAGACGGAACACCGAGCGTATTGGGCCATCCGGAAATGGAACATGGACTTTAATGGTGCCGGACGCAAAAGAAAAATGGAGATAGCTGAGTTAGAAGAATGGAGAGACAAAGCGTACCACAACTCAGCTATATACAAAGAAAGGACAAAAAGGTGGCACGACAAAAAGATAAAGATAAAGGTATTTAAGGTTGGAGATAAGGTCTTGCTATTCAATTCACGGGTGAAACTCTTCGGGCATGGAAAATTAAGAAGTAAATGGGACGGACCATACACGGTTATTGACACTTCGTCACATGGAGCAATCACACTTCAAGACGACGAAGGTAAAATATTTAAGGTAAATGGTCAGCGCCTTAAAATTTATTTCGAGCCCGATAAAGATAAAGAATTTGATGTCATGCACTTGATTAATTTAAATTTTCTCTCATGATAGCTCTTTCTTATCTATATCCCGTAGTAGCTCTTTCCCTGAAATAATTTTAGCAAGCAATCAACCAGAAAAGGAAGGGGACCGGAGGGGCCCACTACGGTTCGGCCGAACCCCCTAGCTGGTTCGGCCGAACCGATACTGAACCCCAAACGGTCACTTTTTTCTTTCATCTTTTGTCTCCAACGGTCACAAGATCAAATCTCCCTGCTTAGTGCCTTCCATGCTGCGGGAAAAATCAAATTAATTCTTTCCATGCTTTTATCTATAAATGAAGGTGTTTTCTTTCATTTTTTCCTTGCACCTTTCTTCCACCTTGTCCATTTCGCACAAAAAAGCTTTTGCCCAGCACCATGGACAGTAGCATCCCAAGCCTCGACGTCTCCGTCACCACCAGCGAGCTTTGCCGCCAAGTCGGCCTCGAAGACATCCTTGATCATGTCCCCATTCCCAGCGAGCAAGCCTTGATGATCCATGATCTACCGCTCGCTATTGAACCTCCACCCACAGCAGCAAGAACACCCTCCAAGAGCTCTCCCGCTGCTGTGGCACCTCGCCAAAAGAAGGGGAAATCTACCCCCAAGAAGAAGAGCGCCGACGCCGCCGACAACGCTCTCCCTCCTGGAGAGAAGTACGTCGGCACCCTCGCTACCAAGAGCGGGCAGGTGGTGCACCATCAATATGAGGGCGCAACCTGCCTAGCCCCATCAAGAAGCCCGGCGAGAGGTTCAAGATCAAGGGAATCCGCGGTGGCGGAAAGCAGCTCATCCCGCCGCTCACCTCGGCGGAAAAGAGAGACGCCCGCGAATCCGTGGGCAACACTCCTCCTAAGAGGATAAGGAGGCGTCTCTCTCCCTCTCCCATCAAGAGGGCAGGGGGAATGTATGAAAGCGAGGAGGAGAAAACTCCTAAAAAAAGCCCCTACCAAATCCTCCTCGCTAAACACGTTGATCTCCGCGAAGCCCATGAACGCCTACGTGATAATGTCGCGGAGATCAAAGACGCTATTGAAGACTTGAAAGATGCCCGGGCGAGCCATCGCCGCAGCACCAACTCCAAGATCAAGCGTCTCTTCAAGGACGCGGGGAAGGAGGACGAATACGACGTTTAAAATGAACCTTCCCGCGTTCATCATTTCCCGCGAGCGCATTTAGTTTAATTTCCTTTTTTCAATCATTTTTTTCAATTCCTCAAGATTGCAATGCGCCTGCTCTTTCAAATTTTTAATCATATTAGTGCTCCCCGGTCTTCCCTTACCGGTAGAGCAAGTTTTGTTTCGAAATATCTTTGTCTATTTTGAAGAAAACAGGCAAAAAGGCAAGTGTGGGGGGGACATCGTGGAAAGCAAAGACAAACACACGCGTAGCGCGCAGAAACATCACGAGGAAAACAACACAAGCACAAACTGCGAAACAGAGCACCGGTGGGGCCCAGGCCGGTTCGGCCGAACCCACAAGGGTGGTTCGGCCGAACCCTGGTGGGTCCCACTCAGCCCCTTCTTCCTCGTGGCACTTGAGTTTGTTTCCCACACTTCCTTTTCGCCTACTTTATTTGTCAAGTTCATTCCGAGACGCGAAAAACAATTACCAAAACTTGACCAACTAAAACTTGGGAAGATTTCTTTTGAATACCTTTTCCCAAGTCTCTCCCTAATGCTCTCATGATGATCTTGCACACTTTTTATTACTCGCTTCATCACCACTTGCCTGTGAACAAATAATCAAATCCATAGGACCCATGTTTTTCTAGATTATTGGCAAGTGTGATATGGCTCGACGAAATGATCTTATGCTTAGCTTACCGAGTCCTTGGGAATTTTATTTCACAAAACAAAAATACCATGGCTTCATGCTCCTCTCTTGATACAAAAATTCCTACCAATGCCATATGATGATCATACCTTGCAAAACTTACATACATATGCTGCTTGTGATTGCAATGAGCTTTACCAAAATTGAGTGACCCTAGAGAGAAACTTGTCATGCTCTCTTGATCAAGATCACGTACACTCCACCAGGGCTAAACTCCTACACTAGAAGCTAGCACCCCACCAAAATAAAGACACTCCTCGTTTGCACCTCTTTTTACCTCTCTCTCTCTCTCAATCACGCATAAACGAGACATGGCTATGTAAAAGCTCACACGGATGAGCAATGAAAAGAAAGCTCACAAAGATGAGCAATGAAAAAGAGAGAAGAAAAGAGATGCTCAAGCATAGAGCAAGAAAAGAAAAGAAAGAAAATAAAAAGATAGCCATGTCTCGAAAATGCAAAATAAAGAGAGGCCAATTGCAATAGGAGTTGTCACTTTTTCATATCCATACACACACGCACTTCTTGATCAAGGTTACATGACTTGGCTTCTCCATGGATCCTTTCTTTTGGCTTAGCAATATTTGTGATACAAGTATGCCTCTCTCATTCCCTACCGAGCTCCACATACAAGCCTAAGAAGTAGGAAAAAGAGAGGCAACACAATGCCTTGGTGAGGAAAACACTTTTTGAGCGATTCAAGAGAATCGAAGAGGAGCGGGAGTCATGTTGTTTATTTTCAAAACTTTCAAAAACCCAAGGTGCTTAGTGAGCAAAAGTATAGTGACTTGAGTCATGAGCTGTTCCACTTATCAATCATCCAAGAATGCATGTTAGCCACCGTCATGTTCACAAGTAAAACGGTGTGGCTTGTAATAACATGTGTGCAGGTCTCTAAGGGGAGAGATCTCTCAACTTACGCTCCCACCTTTACTCGAGGACGAGCAAAGAGCTAAGTGTGGGGGTCTTGTTGACGGTCCTTATGGTCCAATTTTACCGTCAACATGTTGCATCTTTTTGAATCAAACACCATCACCAAGAATAGACATAGGGATTATTTCTAACAAATTCCACTAGTCTTGGTGAAATTATGAATGCAGGTGCAATTCATATGAAAACAGGGGAAAACATGCACGAAACATGGACTTTGCAATCGACGGATTTTCCCCGGACTAAAGAATATAGTCCAAAAGCCCAAAACCACAAAACAGAGCCTCAACATCAAACCAAGCAAGTGGATTGGGCCAGTACACAGCCAGGGGAAGGCACCGAGAGAAGAATCAAGCCCGGGGAGTCCGGGCCGGTTCGGCCGAACCACCCTAGTGGGTTCGGCCGAACCGACAGTGGGCCCCCTGGCCCATCTTTCTCTGGCGGTTTGTCACCGACGTCCGGAGGTCGGTTCCACCTGCAATTAATGCCACCGACGTCCGGAACCGCCTCCAAGTTGCCGACCTTCCAAGGCTATAAATAAAGGGGTACACCCCCTCTCTCAACACGCCACCAACATCAAGATACGAGACAAAACTCTCATCCTTAGGCCAAGGGCCTCTTGTATCTTAGTAGAATAGGAGAGAGGGCAAGGAAGAGGAAGGAGTGTTCCTCCCTTTTGCAAAGTGGAGTAGTATTTCCTTTTCTTTTACCTTGGCGTGTAAACACTCTTTTTGGTGATTTATACGTGGTGATCTACTTATCTATCGTGACATATCTTTGTGTTAGACGTAATTCTTGTTATACTTGTTTACGGGATCATCGCTTCGCAAGAAGTACTCTAGCTTTCTGAACTCAGTTCTAGGCCGAGGCTAGAGTAGTGGTCAATAGCATAGACGTGGTGTCTAGGCTGGAGATCGCCTTTGTTTGCTGTGTGCCCCACGGTTTGTAGAGGTAGGTGGCAGGAAGTGACAGCCCTGTCATCCAAAGGAACCCTCCACGTTCGGGTACATAGTAGAGCTTTCGTAGACCGGAGTGGCTTGGCAGACCAAGCCTAAGACGGTGCCCGAAGTAAACAAGTCTAGCTTGCGTTCGTCTACCTTTAAAGGATAAATAGATAAGAGTCACCCTCTCGACCCTATTTTGCTACGTTGTCTTGGTTGTCCTTGGGTAAACTAACCTTGTTGCAGAAATACTCTGTTCCCTGCGGATATAAATACGATACCTTGGAATACTCCCGGGTGAAGTGCTACAACGGTATTCCGTGCGCTTGCGGATTCATTCGTGACGTAAGAAATACCAACACGCTCCACCCGGGTATGGGATACCCGCTGGTACCCGTTACCCATTCGGGGTCGGGTATGGGAATAGATTTATACCCGGGAGCGGGTATAAAACTTTCTTGTCGGGTGCGGGTTTGGGACAACATAACCCGCGGGTTTCCTACCCGCTGCCATCCATAGTTGGATGCGAGATGTAGTTGAGGTTTATCGATGGTGAGAAGTCATGCATTCACGACTAATTAATCTACAAGTCGTAGATAAGATTCTCGCTAAAAAGTGAGCGTATATATACATCTTAAAATTTGGCAACTCATCGGTGTCTCTTAGGTGTGTTGATATCTTTCAAATGAGATATAATGTGTTGTTCAGAAGGAAAGATCGTAATGGGATTCATTTTTATCTAAACTAGCGACGTAGCACAATCACTTTAGTTTATTGCAACAAAAGTAACAACATTATTTGGTGGCATACACGACATAGAGTATAGACAAGGACATCACTATGACAACATTATTCACGGCAAACATATGCCTGATTGGTCACCATTATTCGCGGCAAACATATGCCTGATCATCTATTTCCTCCTATACATGGGGCTTAGCCGGTCTTGGGGATCTCCGCGACACGACGGTGCTTGTCGAAGAAGATGCGAACGCGCTTGGGGTTGAACTCGGTGGTAACCACGGAGCCCTGGGGTACCAAGTGCACCTCCAGATCCGGACAATCGTAGAGGATCTTCTGCTTCGCCGTCTCGGCTGGTATCCCAAGCACCTCTGGCCACGATGTCTTCGTGCACTCGCTCATTGTTTTGACCACTCGGTGCATACCAAACCTGTAATCTACAAAAATGACAAGCTTCAGTCAACAGCCTATTAGTCACTCTGAACCAGAAAGATAGGCACAATGCGTGCGTGTGCTAACCAATTGTTAAACTCTGCTTTTGCTTTACGGCCTAGCCTTCAGTTTATGCGTATAGCTTGCCCAGCTTGGTATTTCTAGGGCTATATAGTTGGGGCTAGATGGGAACTACCATATCTTTGACAATGTGAGTTTTACCATGTGGCTATGTGAGCCTTTGCGTCCTTTGGTTAGTGGTTTGACATTTTTGTACGGAAACCCCATCTTTGCTTGCTAAGGGTTGAGTCGGTTCTTGGTTTGACTTTATGGGCCCTTTGACTCCGTATCCTCTGTCCTTGTTCAGACCTTTGGATGAAGATAACTACTTTTTTTATCTGCCTGGAACAAATAATAGTGGTATAAGAAGGCCGGCGACGGAGCGTTAAACTAAGCAGAAAGGTAATAATCAATTAGCCAAAAATAAATATCTCATCTAAGGTGGTAAGGTGTGGAACAATGGAAGCAATTAAGATCACATTGCATGCAAGAGGATTTGAGAATCTGTTATTTATCCGCATGATCTTGTATCAAAAAGAGAAGTACCAGGAACATGATTGAGGGAAACTACTTCTATTATTAGCTATCCTCTTCATATCCTATCTTAAACTCCAAGCATGTGACTTCCGCTACTACTAAACAAGCCTTTAGCGATGTTATAGCATCTTCAACAGTTCCCAATAATTTTATCTCAAAAGACTGTTTTAAGAGAGTTGATATATCTATTGGGAGTAAAAATAAGATATGCACTCCAACAGTTGCCAATAATTCGTTTCTAAATAGTTCAAATATCCTTTCGGGAGTGAGAATTAGGTGGCCAAATGTAGCAACCTCTAGGCTATATATTGAGAGCTGATAAATTTAGCAACCTCGTTTAGGGAACGGTTGGAGAATGATTTTTACTTGTTACATCATAAATTTCAATTTAACAACCTCATTTAGGAATAGTTGGAGATGCTCTATTTTCCTGTGATGATTAAGTCTAAAACCCACCACCAGAATGTTTGGAGGCCTCACCCTATTATGAGACCTACCACTAGAATTCGTTGTCATGAGCATGGATCTCCATTGCAAATCAACACCATTGAATTGGCCCTCTAGTAGCAACGACGATTCTTCATGCCTTGTTCTTGATTTTCTTTTTCTTTTTTTTTAAAAAATACAACAGGTGGTTCGTGATGATATCAGCATGCCCCCTTACTAATTTTTGATGCTCCGTAGCGCCGGACATCATTTAGGCCACAATAGCTGTCACTTGAAGTGTCTTTCGCTGCTACGTTTGCGCTTCATAAGAACCATAACCATGTGTTCAACATAGTGACAGGACCTCCTATACATAGACTAATCTACAAATAACAAGGTGTAGATCAGCCCATTAATAGCCCATGGCCAACCTACAAATAAGATATGATTTTTAATTTTATTTTTTATGTTTTAATTACAATTATTAATTCAAAATTAAGTCATACTAATATTTCTAATTTAGATACAGATTCAACATTTTGAAATTTACGTATCAACATTTCAAAAATCTATGCCAACATTTTGGGGAAACCGTGTCAACATTTTACAAAAAAAGTTGACTTAGTACATAAAAAATATTGAAATAGTATGTGTAAAATATTGATGAAAAACATTATTTTAAAATTATTTAAAAATATTCATATCTCATTTTTTTCATTTTTTAGAATTAATTCTAAAGAACATGTAGGTTCGAACGGATTCACGGTTTGGGAGAAAAATATGTTTGAAGTTTCGTAATCGTTTATTTTTCTCCCACCTCCCACTCCGCTCCCATCGAAACCGGCATGTGGACTGATCGATCAATTGACTCCCATAGGTTGCTCTACGTATAGGAAATTCCTATAGTGACAGACTCCTCGGACCTGTAGCTATGGTGTGAAAAGTCCACTACTGATTTTTGAGGCTGAGTAGCAGTTTCTGTCAGGCTTGCACCTATGGTCTAACTGCCATGTAGCTGGCCATTTAGTTATGGGTCTGACAAAAGGGTCAGACACAACGGACCACAACCAACTATAAATAAGTGTTGATGGGCGGGGCAGTGCCACTTACTCGCACGCTGTACCGCCACCTACTAGCTAGCGTTAGAGTTAGGGTTAGGATGGCCCCCTCCTCTCTCCTTCCATCGTCGTCTTCTTCGCCTCCGGCCACCCTCCTCCTCCTCCACTTCCTTCTCAGATGGGGAGCAAGGGCTGCCATTGGGGCGCACGCGGAGCGTGTGGTGCTCCTAGTGCTGCCGGGCGGAGCTCCATGCAAATGCTCCACCGTGCCGCCCCACTCGTCTTCCTCCTCCTTCGGCTCCCGTCGGCCTCCACCGCAGTCCTCCATGCTGCCTTCCTGAATTTGGCACGGCGGCTCGTCCTAGGCGGCTCCGACGGTGGAGGCCTGGGGCCTTCCTCATGCGGGCTCGCTCTCCTCCTCCTCCAGCGGCGGCGGCGGTGGAGACCGTCACGTGACGCGGTGCGGTGGAAGGGCGGACGGGCAGACACGAACAAACGGGATGCCTAGGGCAGGTCCCAGCCCGCCCTCATTTTGTAGTTCAGATTAAGGCGTCAGCGGCGGTCCTTAGACCGACCGCCATCGACACCTTTTTTAACTAATCTAGTAACTAGGACAGTCGTGGACATAAGGCCGCGACTATGAATATAACGCTGTAGTGAAAAATGCTCATTGACAGTTTTGTTGTCTACTACTGAAGCGCCTTTTTGAGTTTTGACATACCGCTCTAGGGAGCGTTATAGTAGTAGTGCTTGCCACTAGTTTTTAATACTAGTCACGGTTTCTCGTGACTCAAAGTACTACCGCGACTACGAGCTCATGAACAAGAGCGACATCTATAACTTGCTCGTCATATTGCTGGAGTTGCGCACGCTGAAGAGCACCATTGACTTTGCCCGCGGCTTCAACCGGGTTACTGACGATAGAAGCGGCTCATGAATCCTGTTGACCTCCTGAAGGAGGACGCTGTTGGCACCATTTTTAGTACCCATTTTATAATGCTAGAACAATTAAGCCCAAATACCATTATTTTGACTACTAACTGGAATATTTGTACATAATGTTGTTTTGGATTTTTATTGCAAAACAAGGAAAAAGGACAACACTATGGATGACATTGAACCCACCACTTACTGTGATGAACAGCGCGATTAGATGACCAACGTGTCACAGTATTGATTCCACCAGTCTTTAATAGAAACGTTTAACCTCTTATTTCCGGAAAACATTTACCAATAGGAAACTATTCGTTTTCTTTTTTGCTGTATACTATATAGAAAAAAGGTACTTGAAATTGAAATCCTACAGAAATATTATGTAAATCCTCCAACATTTCAGAGGAGACCCTAATAATGTTCCACAAGCTCGTGTCGTCATATCCCAGTGCATAAGATTATTAAAACTTAATAGTAAGTCAAGATCATGATAATTCAAAAATTTATGTTTCTCTTCTTCTTCCTGGATTTAGCACCTAACCTGAGTTTTCCATGATTAAAACAATCGCACCACCGCATTGGATATTTTTTTTATATATGCAGCTTGCCACTTGTTTCCTCTCATTGTTTCCAATATGCCCTAAAAATGTTCAAAAAAAAAAACTCCCAAAAGATTATGAGCTTCTAAGAAACTAGGAGTAAAAATAAATGCTTTCACAATCAATTTCCAAAATATTTTTCTAAAAGGGTTAAATGGTTGCCACCAGAACCCATCTCTGTATGTAAACTAAAACTTCCTATAAGGATGCTAATTTAAATTTCAGAAGTCCCAAAAGGGTATGTAAATTTGGTTACGCATGCGAGCTGTTTTAGGATGAATAAGTTGAAGGGAATTGCTATATAGCCAACCCGAATGTCCAACTCTGTTCCGACTGGATGAATATATGGTAATCAAGTGTTTTAAATTTCCAAATGATGATATATAGTTTCTATAATAACTTGAGTTGTACATGAGTAGGACAATCGGGTTAGACCTATAGCGGTACTCTAAATTAAAAGGTAGTTTTGGGAACTACTCGACCACTATTTTTTGCGAAAAGGGAAAATCATTGATATATTAAAGCAAAGTACATCTCTTGATTGCATCACAAGTACCACAATTTGCAAGACGGTGGGTGCAACTTGGTCACATATATTGTATTTTGTGCAAATATATGTTGGGGTGCAATTGGGTCATTAATCTGTCACATTGAACAATCGAGCACCTCGGACAATCTGTCACCTATAAAGTTTTTGGTTGGCATGGTCTTTAGTAGTCCTTGAGAAGTTATAAAGGCAATAAAGCGATACAATCTCAAGAATAGGGTAGCAATAAATATTTATAGGAATAATAAGAAAAGAATGGAAGCTTATTGTGCACAAGGATGTTCGTGGAACTTGACAGCTACAGAGGTACTAGTAGGGCTAATTGTTTCTTGATAAAAAAAATATGTTGACAAACACACATGTGAGTGAGATTAATGAAAGAATCAATTGTCCGAGGTGCTCGATTGTTTGAGGTGACGGATTGATGACCCGATTGCACCCCTAAAACGTGATTAGTGATGAATTTGCACAAATTACAATAATATGCGACCAAGTTGTAGCGAACACGCAAGTTGTGGTACCTATGATGCAATTTACTCTTATAAAATCAATCCAAAATACACCAACGTCATTGATGGGAGACAAGAAATCTTAAAAAACCATAAATTTCACCACCTAGGATACCATATCAAACGGATATGCCACATACAAAAATTACGGTCTAAACGAACGTAGCCATCTCACCATCCACTACCACCACTCTCGTACCCATCTCTTTTGCAAAGGAGGAGTAAATTGCTAAACCTTCGCACGAAGACATGATGAACTTGCCGTCATCAAGACCGTCGTCGAACCCATCGTTGTCTCCTTTCACTAGGTTTGTTGTGAGAGAACACAAATCCAATCGACATTCAGATAGATGTCGTTGGAAAACTAATTTTCACTATCCCACCATCATGGATACGAAGAACCACAACAAGACAGGAAAGGGTTGGAGTGCCTTATTCTCTGTCTTTGTCTTGCCAACACTGCCATTAAACAATTCTCTCTCGTTGCTCCATACCGATGATCTTGATGACACCTTACGCTGCCGCCAATCTCTTCAATTGGATCTCTGGAGAAACCTTTAATCTAACAAATATAATTAAACTATTAGACTAAGAGGAGAGTGGATCCCCACTCCTCGCCGGTGAAGAAGTGGGAGAAGGGGGGGGAGGGGGAGGGCAAGGGGAGGCGGCTACAAAATCAGATTTTTGGGAGTTAACTTTTAGAAGTTGTTGGAGATGTTCTGCATGTTCTAATGTCAATGAGACCCAACCCAACAGATTTGTCTATATATTCACCGGTGGTGTCATAATTGTGATCTTTTTCGCCACCAGGAGTACTTGGCAAGCAAGAAAAGTATCAGGAGAAATTTGTGTTACCACAAGGATACGGACCTATTAAAGAACACCACTGACCATACATGCATTTTGTTTTCAAACAAAGCTCCCACATTTCCTTTTGTTATATGATCTTGTTTTAGATTGATCACATTTAAAAGTTTCTACATAAGTAATCCAGATTGTATATTCGCAAATGAAACTAGTGTCAAGATACATGTAGTTGAATCGTGCAGTCAATATTTCAACACGTTGACCACAATACAGCATTCAAAGGTCAAAGATTGCAGATCACGTACACACATATCCAATACGACATACTATCCATATTATTGTAACTATACTTTTCTTTCTTTCAGCTACTACTATTTTTAATTAGGTACCAAATTTCAGTCTTTCTGAGATTGACGTTTAGTTGCTTAATATGAGTTTTCTTGTTGTGGTTTAGAGATTTGGAGGTTTCAATGACTATCTTAGAGGAAGTTCCTTATGTTGCATTGGGGCAAAAACCTTTTGCTGGAGAGATTGGTGGCATCGATGCAGTGAGGTGATGGGACAATACCGACGGTATACTTTGTGCCATTTATACCTGAGTATATTCTACTTGTGCTAAAATTGTGTTGCTTTAAATACTCATTAACTGAGTTACAAATTATAATTTATTGCAATATATTTGTATTTATTGAGAAAAGCATTTGTCACATACTCACATTGCAACCGTGTCAGGTCCTGCCCACACATTAATACAACTCTCCCATTATGTTGGCAACTATTTATCTCAGTGCTCATTTATTTGGCGTCTTATTATTTCTCCTGATAAACATAGGAAGAAATTATATATCACCTTCCAGTTTTGTCCATATAGTAGAGGAATACAAGCTCCTCCCACCTGATCTCTTCCCTCATGAGAAATTTCTAGCCTCCTCCATGGCCAAAACCTTGTCAAGACACCTCTAGTGATCTAGATCAATGGGCAAATTTCTGATATTTGCAGCCTTTGGTGTTGTTTTCTTGTTGATCAGAGTCATGGGGTCACCTGAAACAACATGTAAAGAGGCTGCTAACAGTGACAAGCGTGTCGACTACAACTTCTGTGTAGATGAACTAAATCGTCACCACGATAGCACTGAAGCAGATATATGGGGCCTGGCCCAGATCACGGCCTTGATCGGTGCTGGCAACGCCTATGACGTGATCTTTGACATCAAGGCCTTGCTGGACAAGCCAGCACTACAGGAATAAAGCTCTGTAGCGGCGGGCCGAAACCCGCTATAGCGGCGGGTATAGTGGCCCGCCCTACCCAAACGCAGCTAAAAATAAAGAGCTGTAGCGGCGGGTTCCACAAAACTGAAACCACCCGCCGCTACAGCAAAATTGGTAAACAAAAAAAAGCAGGCCCACATGGGCCCGCTCCCTCCACCCGCCTAGATCTGTTGCCCGTGGGCCTCGCCGGAGGAGGGAGAGATGGCGGCCGCCGCCGGCGCGCCGCATCGCCGGAGGAGGAGAGAGGCGGCCCCGCACGCCGCATCGCCGGACCGGAGGAGGGAGAGGCAGCCCCGCGTGCCGCGTCGCCGGACCGGAGGAGGGAGAGGCGGCCCCGCGCGCCGTGTCATCGGACCGGAGGAGGGAGAGGCGGCCCCGCGTGCCGTGTCGCCGGACCGGAGGAGGGAGAGGCGGCCCCGCGTGCCGCGTCGCCGGACCGGAGGAGGGAGAGGCGGCCCCGCGCGCCGCGTCGCGGGAGGAGGGAGAGGCGGCGGCTGCCGCCCCGCGCGCCGCATCGCCGGAGGAGGGAGGGAGCGGCGGCCGCCGCCCGCGCGGCGCGTCGCCGGGAGGAGGGAGAGGCGGCGGCCGCCGCCCGCGCGTCGCGTCGCCGGAGAGAGAGAGAGAGAGAGAGAGAGAGAGAGAGAGAGACAGAGAGAGAGAGAGAGAGAGAGAGAGAGAGAGAGAGAGAGAGAGAGTGGGGGCGGCGAGGGTTGGGGTGGAGTGGGGGGAGGGGTCATTTTATATTTCAATGCAGCTAGGGTTTTGGATGGTTGGGCTGGGCTGTTTTTTATTGCGGGCCTCTTTATGGTCCGTCGCTACAAAGATTTGTAACGGCGGGTCGTAATGTGGCCGCCGCTAAAAATCATGACGATTTTTAACGACGGATGACATTGTCCGGCGCCGCTACGTTCTTTTTCATGGCGCCGCTATAGAGGGGATTTGTAGTAGTGCAGACACCGGTGGGAAAATGAAAGAAGCTCTAGAGCAATGCCAAAAGCTTTGCTTTTTCATTTCTTAAAGCCCACGACGACATCAACATCCGTGACTACACCGCAGGGAAAGAGATGTTAAAGGAGGCCATGCCTCTTTCGCTGACATGTGAAGATGTGTTCATTAGGGCCGGGGTTCACTCACCATTCACAAAGCGAAGCCAAGATTCAATGAAGTTGGCAATCATGGGCATTGCCATCACAAACCTTATCAAGTAACATGGATCTATAATATGTAATTGTGCTTTGCTATTGTACTCCAAGTTTGTAATTAGCTGGAGGGAATAATAAATATCATATGTTTATTTTTGGAGGAGTTTTCTGGTCTAAAATAATGACCATTATGTTTTCACAACTAATGGTTATTAGTTGGATCCAACGGTATTGATTTGATTTTAGAAATTAACAACTAATGACATTACTAAGGGTAATATTGTAAAAATATATAGTATATTTATAATACATAAATTCATCATAATTAATAAATTATTCAATTTTGATATGGATTTATTATGAAAATATTATTTTAAGTGTAATTACTAAACTACCCTTCAACTAATGGCTATTAGTTGAGGAAAAATAATGATCATTATTTTAGACCAGAAAACTCCTCTATTTGCGACTGTGATTTAATCAATATTTTTCTTCGAGTATGCTATAAGGCATTGTATAATTATTTTCATTAAATAAGGATATAAGTGGTTACACAATTTGCATCCAGCAAATGCCTGGCACCAGAGAGCATTGGTGCAGATGGAGGGCTTAACCGCTGAACCCATCAAATGCATGGCACCAGAGGACCGACATTTTACAAACAGCATATGTTCATCCAAACAGCCGCTAGATGGAAATGGAATCCTGATGTAATGGTGTGGCTGGAGGGCCTGAACCCAGCCGCTAACGAGGTGTCGTGCATAAACACAAAGCAGAAGGCACAAGCATGCCTTCATCTTCATTGTTGCCAGATATTCCCAGAACTTGAGAACTGTAATTCGAGTGAAGGGATTGCATTGCCGTGCTAAGAACTTGAGAACTCTAATTGGAGTGGAGGGATTGCATTGCCGTGCTATGTATTTGTAATGCTCCATCGTTCCTCACAAGAGCATAAAGCTACATACATACAAAAACAACTAGGTCGACAAATTGGAGCGAGGAGATGTCTAAGCATTTAAACTCGCTTGACAAACGTGTTCTCAAAATGCCATGGCTAAAAGAAACTCGACAGGTTTGACAGGTCCAATACACGCAAATACACTTAATCGTTTCCGACCTCTGCAAAAAGTACACTTGAAGTAGAAAGTTGTAGGACTCCTACTCTAAACTAGGTACATGATTGAGACTTGGCTCAGCCTTTGGCACTGATAATCCATGATACTCCGCTACGCGTGATCGCTAGCGCCCTGCAGCGCCTATTTCCCCCACGCCAGCATCACTGTATGCTCCAGTTTGGTCGCCTAGCAACATCAGGCCACAAGCCCAAAAGCCCCCACCCCCCTCGCCCCTAGTTATTTTTGGCTGGTGGCAACTTGGCCTAAGTAATCCCTTTGGTCTTTTCGTATTGTATAATGAGAATGACTTTTGTGAGTAGGCATATGTTCACCCTAGACTTTTTGTTAATTATAGTTAAATATAAATATTAAAACTCTAATTATATTATTAAACATGTCAGACTAGTTGTAGATATGTCAAGTTAGTATGCGGTGGGAGAGTCGATAGAACTGAAGAAATAAGGATCGTTGGATGCAAATATGCTGTTCATTGACAGTGAAGTCATGTTCCTTGTCATGCAAACTGCTTATCCCCGCCTGGGTCTTCAACAACACTATATTGCATTCACGGTTAATAATTAATCTGTCAATCATAGGTAAGATTCCCGATAAAAGTGAAGTGTAAGCATCAATTTACAAACTCAGTCTCTCGTAGGTGTCAGGGCGAAGCTATGTGGAAGCAATGGTGTTGTTAATCATCCTTAGTGATCACCCCGACGGCCTAGGCGGCTGGCTTCGCCTTTGAGTGTCATATATTTGTGGCGATACGATTTGTCTTGTTTGGAAGGAAACGGAGGATAAAATGAAGTTGCCAGACTTTTATTGCTTAATATCGTAACTGGAGTAACAACATTTATTCAGTGATATACAGAACAAATACATCACCATGACAACATTATTATCGCGACAAGAATATTATATGATGTCCTACATGAGGCCTAGCCTAGCCAGTCTTAGGGACCTTCGAGAAGTCCGGCCTTGTCGAAGAAGACGCGGTTGAGGTCGACATCGGTGGTAACCATAGAGCCCTCGGGCACCAAGTGTACCTGAGTCTGGACAATGGTTTAGGATCTTTGCTCCGCCGCCTTGGCCGGAATCCCCAACACCTCTGGCAACGACGTCTTCGTGCAGTTGCTCATTTTTGCGTCCACCAAACCGGTAAATACACAAAAAAATGCCAGAAGCTACGGTCAGCAGCCTATCATCACCACGAAACAGAAAGAGAAAGACTGCAGGAAAGCCTGTGTGCGTGCGTTAACCGATTCTTCTTTGTGGTTTGCGTTGCTGTTTGCTTGGGCCTCTGGTTTTTCTGTGGAGCTCGGCCAGCTCGGTATTTACTCCCTCCATTCCAATATTGTTGTTTCTACTGACTTTTTTTTTGTTATATTTGACTATTCATCTTATTCCAAATATTTGTTCATTTGTAAAAAGTTATAGGCTATATTCAAGTCTCTTTAGTGACAGAACATATTCCAACAAAATATATGATATATCTTTAAATTTTAAATAAGACGAATGGTCAAACGTAACAAAAAAAAGTCAACGACAACAACAATTTAGGAACGGACCGGTATAGGGCTAGTTGGGGCTAGATGGGAACCACCGGATCAGACATGTTTGACAATGTTTTTTTAGGGTAGCATCTTTGACAATGTGAGCTTGAACATGTGGCCATCTGAGGTTTAGCGTCCTTTGTTCCTGGTTTGACATTTTGTATGTAGACCCTAGCTTCCTTCGGTTCATGGTTTGACATTCCGGTTCCTTTGACTCCGTACTATTTCCGTCCTTTGTTCAGACCTTAGAGGAAGATACTCCGTAAACTTCTTTTTCTGCTTGGTAGGGAGTGGAGAAAGACGAAAAATCAATGAGTAAAAAATATCTCATCGAAATTGGTACGGTGGGAACAATGAGATCCATGAGATCTCTATGTATATGTCATTCGTGACAAGCATCTATTGTAGTCTTGAAAAGACGTTATGGGATTGGGTCTATCCATGAGATGTTCATGATTTGAATGGTTGAGGTGGAGAAAAAAATCATCAAATTTTGTTGCTATTTTTCACTTTTTCCTTTATCTTCTCCGCACTGGTTCTTATTTTCTCAATATAATTCAGATATAAGATACACGTAGGGTGGTGTCTTTTAATTGAAAAATAGAGTTCCCTTGGCTTCATATTTGTATGCATTTCTCTTCAGCAATTCCTCTCTGCATCTGCAATTGGCGACAATTTTGCTTGATCACTCCTTTTAGAGTCAGACAATCAGTAATAATCTATATATATAGATTCATGGAACACAAAATCAATATCGGGGAAAAAAATACCTTTCTTGCATTGCTCTTGCCATTCTGATGGCTACAACTATGTTGTTTGAATTTTACGATCCAACTTCAGTTAATAATAAATATTCAGTTCTGTTTAGCATGAAGGCCTAATCACTGTATATGCCCACATGCACAGTTGCACACACATACACTGGCTAGTCAAGTCATGACAATAATTTCCTTTAGATGAAAAAAAATATCATGCATGATCTCTGTGTTTGCATAAACCCATACAGAAAGTTTTGTTAAAAACTTAACAATCATTAGATTTTCCTCCGAAACTGTATTGAACATTGTTTTTGAGCAAACTATTTTGAAAAGTATTGCAGATCCTTTCTAAAAATTAAAGTACAATATCACAACATGACTTTGTCTGTGTCCTCAATTAAAGTACAATATTGCAATACTAACTAGAAAAATAAAGTATTAGCTCTTAACATTGAATAAAATTATCACAGAATTATGTGTTAAGGTTTCTTGCCCCGACAATTCTGAGCTCTGGTTTCGCCAATATAGAAGTAGTGCAGAGTGGGACGTGTCAGGAAAATGGCACTTATATGAAATGTGTCAGGCCGTGTCAGGAAAATGGCACTTCTTAGCTAGCTCTGGTTTTTGCCCCGACAATTCTATGAAATGAAGTAAGGGGCTGGAGAATCAGGAAGTGAAACTCTACCAAACTGGCCCTAAGAATGTCCCTATTCTCTAACGTGCATGTGCACTCTGTAGCTTAGTAGACCGTAAATTAGTCAATTTCATAGAACCGAATAATAGAAAAAAAGAGAATACAACATTATCGCGCACACAACCATTTCGATTCTAGAATCGGTTCAATTAGAGCTGGCACACTGACAAGGACATGTTTTATTCTTGATGATTGCAACGAGAATAGGGAAACATTATTCGGTGATATACATGACAAATACAGATGATAGAACACTTCGCAAAAAAAAAAAAAAAAGATGATAGAACACTGATACACGACATTATTCTTATTGACGTGTCCAACGTGCACGATTGAATATCATGGTCCGACGCCTAGCCGATCTTGGGGACCTGCGCGACGTAGTTCGCCTGGTCGACGAAGACGCGGACGCGCTTCGGGTTAAAATCCGTGGTCACGAAGGAGCCGACGGGCAACACTGTCACTTGCACGTCCGGCCGGTCGGCCAGGATCTTGAGCTTCGCGGCCTCGGCGGGCACCCCTGTCAACTCCGGCCACGACGTCTTCCTGTTGCTGCTCATCTCCGCCGAATTGGAATGAATCTACAAAAAAAGGGCAGCAATCACTGTCAAATACTGATCCACCTGGAACTGAAAAAGAGATCGCTCTATAGCTTGGCTAACCAGTTATTTCAAGTCTGTTTCTTTTGCTGCCTGGGCTTTGGTTCCTGCGTAGATCCCGGTATTTATAGGTTAGTTGGGAGTAGACGGGACCAGGGCATCGTTGACAACAAGGCCTTGATATGTATCCAAGTGGAGCCTTAGCATCGTTCGGTTCGCGTTCCGACATTTTTCGCCGAGCCCTGTTCGATCTCTAGCTTGATCTGGGTTCCTCCTTGCTGGCGTCGGGACGCGGCCGTCTTTGGACTAACTCGCCTCGCGGCATGCGTGTTCTGCCGGACATATGCGTAACCGATTTTGTCAGTTCGCCGATATCAAAGACGAGTTTCAGACAATTCATGTTCACAAGGATGAATAATTGAGGACGACGTTGGTGGACATGACGATTGCAGGATAAGATATACATGTTTCAAGCAGATATGCCTTATTCGTGTGTTTGTTTGACCTTGGAATACCGAGTTCAGCAAGTTTTGATTAGCCTGAAATGCTTATATCGCATCTATTCACACTAGTGAAACAATTTTGTTTCGTGGCCTGCTGACAGTTTCTTATTGAAACCATGTGTGATAACCTATGCCAACTATGGCCGATTATGGCCGGCTAGAACAACCTATTGTAATCTACCAAGACCAAGTCGTCTTTTTAGACACATCGGTGATAGTATTAAAGACATATGAAGCAAAATAATCAGAGGTGGTGTATGTATCTGATGACTTGTCACTGATTGCTTTTAAAATTGAGACGTGGGGGATAAATAATGCACAATTATTTGGTTAGCATGCTTTCTCTATTTACGACTCAGTTTTCTTGCTCACATGCTATTGTACTTCAAAAGAGCTCACATGGGCGCCGGTATCATGGGCACAATATCTCGTTTCCTTAAGTCGCATGTGACTAAAGTCTTAGAGGTTGAGTTCCCTAGTTATTGTACTTCAAAAGAGTTCCATTTTTACCTAAAAAAGTGGAGGTGCCTTACTAGAGGGGTTTCTGTGACCCTGACGTGGCCACGTCTGATGATGTTATCCACAGCAAAGCAGAGGAACCAACTCGCGGCATGCAATGCCACTTGTAGCCAACGTAACGATAAGACACAGCCAGAAGAACGAAATAAAAACGCCCAGACGAGGGCCGCTGGTACAATATCGAGAGAAGAATGCCAAACAGTGCCAGCAGCGTGTGTGGTTTCAGCTCTCTTCAGCAGGAGCAGAAGACTCGGCAAGCTAAACATATGGGATTATCCACCATGTATCACTACTAGGATTCGACCCTGTAATAGCGGGCGTTTTGGTCTGCAAAATCGGGTATTCCGAACGCTATTACGCACACGTTATTACAGGGTCGGACCAACAATAGCGCCCATGATCGCCCGCTATTACAGGAAACCCTGTAATATCGGGCAACGTGATGTCAGCCGACCGCTATTGCAGGGTAACCTAGCAATAGCGGGCAGATGACATCATCCCGCCCGCTATTGAAGGGTCACCCTAGAATAGCGGTCAGCTGACGTCACACTGCCCGATGTTGCTGTGTGACCCTTCAATAACGGGTAGATGACATCATTGTGCCCGATTTTGCTGTGGTTTTGCCAATATCGTGCACGATGATGTCATTTGCCCGATATTGCTGGCCTAGCCAGCAATATCGGGCAGATGATCATCATCGTGGCTAGCAATATCGGGCAGATGACATCATCGTGCCCGATATTACTGGTATTTTCCGAGCTGATATAATTATTGCTATTTATTTTATTTTCCAGGTGACAAATTCAAATATTTTTACAGAAGTGAAAACACATTCACACTTTATATACGCAAGACCATAGAAATAATCATTAAAGCATTTATATATACATACGACATAGTTTTCATCCATTTTACAATATCCACATACATATACATCGTGTTTCCATTACACAATATTCATCCATCAAAACACAACTAAATTACAACTTATCCGGCCACTTCGGCTCTAGTGCCTTCAATCTCTGCTCCTCTGTCTTAGTATTTTGCACAATTGCATCTTGGTGGCCCTTTTGACCGCTGTAGCTATACAACTCTTCATGCATTGCAACATCACTTAGAGGATCAAAATACTTGCCTCTTTCACTACAGAACTCACGAATCATGAAGTGGAGGAGTTTGACTGCAATAAGCTCGAGTGTGCTTTCATCTAAGTAGGAACCTGTTTTTGGCTTTTCATAGCGTTGCTGCCACAAAACAAGGAAATTGTTAAGTTACTTTACATATAGAGACATTAATTAATTGAATAAAAGAAATGACCATGATATGAGATAATAGTACCGGATAATGCGTTTTATATTCAAGGTTGTTCCGTTTGGGATGAGGGTCACCACCAAGCTCGAGATAGTATTTATAGGCACTAATATAAAAAGCAAATGAGCAACGAGCATAATGCAATCTATAAAAAATAATAGTTCATTGAATATCTGAAATTACCTATTCAGGGTGTCTATGAAATACTTATAACTCTTAGGATCATAATCCAAAGAGTCAAACACCCAAACTCCCGTGAGTTTCGGATGTATCATGAAAGCAATCCAATGGTCACTATAAAATATGTCATTATGTCATTATCTAAGTGAAATAATGATTTGCACAAGAAGTAGCAGATTACGAAAACTTACTCAAAGTTATATGGAGTCATAATGCATCGTCTCTCTCTCCATTTGTACATGCGTCTCCCAATGTAGGTTGCTATACATCTTCTTGCATCCTTAACCGCTTGGACATGTACTTGTTGCCTTCTGGCCTTGGTCACCTTCTTTCCGACCAATAGGGGATGATTATCGGTAATCTTTGGATTCATCGCGCTTTAGCTAATGGCGGTTGGGTTTAGATATCCGACTTCATTTGAGGCACCGGAGTGATGACACATTCGAGCGATGAAAAAGGGTAATCAGTTGAATTCATGTGCCATTCGCTTGGAAATATAATAAAGGTCGAAAACACTTACGAGGCACCAGACGGTAACGAGGGTGGCATCCATGCGTTGGAGACGGTACAGAGCATGGATCTCCTCAAAAGGCACATTTAAGTCAAAATGTCCCTCTTGTCCAAAAACCTCTCCAGGGATTTTTGCCACGATAACTTGGACACCCTTGCTACATGCATTTAAGTACCATGGATGAAAGTACTTAAATATCCATGGCTTTTTTTCAATACATCTGCTGGTAGTAGTGGCATGCCATGCTTATAGGTACGAAAGTCGTTTTGTGTGAGATCCCAACCTTCTTCCGGGACGCCAGGAGGCAGAACAGGAACATGTGGGACCACTTCCATATTCTCGCTCCTATATGCTGCCGCCACGTCTTTATGCCATGTTGCGACTGCATGCCAAGTCGTTAGTATATCGATAACTATATACATAGTCGTGAATTCATAAGTACTACAAAAGTGTACTTACTTATTTCCGTGCTAGATAACTCCTTCCTCGGAGACGGAGGTGGAACAGGCTCGATCAAAGGTTCACCGTTATTAGGCGGGGTGGACGAGCTACGAATCGCCCTAGCCCCTTTGTCACGTGGTGTCACTAGAGTCGGAGTCGATGTTGTTCGAAGGAGAGCGGCCTCATTCCCAACATCCGGACGAGGCGGCGTGGAGAAGCCATGTTCCGGAGGGATCAGGTCCTCATGTGTCGGAGAAGGCCGGGGTGAAGGTAGTGGCTCAAAAGAAATCTCGGGGTCAACCGGTGCTTCTTGAGTAGGAGGAGGCTGCGGTGCAGGCGAAGAATGCGCTATAAGAACGAGGATCTCGCATCGAAGCCAAAGGATGATATGATTAATCGCATCCTCAAGTGTCTCAATACCATCATCCTCCTCTAGATAATCAAGGTCGCAAGCAAGATAGTTGTCCTGAACCTTGATTACTTGGACTCTAGCAAACTCTTGCGGAATTGGTACATCGTTAAATGTACGTCCGGGGATCGCAATGCCCTCTGCTACCTTGACGGTCTTCCCTCTCTTGTCGAGCGTCATGTGCAGCTCACAAGGTGTATTCTCCGTGATGTCATCCACGAGGTACCTGGTGGCATCGAGCGTAGAGCCATGATCGCTTGGAGGCCGAGCATACGGGCTTGGGTTGTCAATGTTGAGTTGAAATTCCGGTACCACAATAGGTTGGATGACAGCTTGAGGATTATTCTTTATGAATTCGTAGAAGTTTTTACCCACCATTCATGATTGATACCCTGTTGCTCGCGTGGCCCACACCTACTACATTCTTCACTCGTGGCAGCGAGACGACACTTCTTTCGGTCTTGCCGGTGAAGAGACCCCTCTTGTACGACCCCGATGTTCATCGGTCCCGATGGTAGCAATCAACCCATCCGTCCGTGGATTGAGAGTATCTTCCTTCTGTTGGGCGGCTACTTGCTTTGCTTTTTGCAAGACTTCGGTAACCCCGGAGCTTTTCGGCACCAGCTGCCCATTAACAGCTCTAAAAGTTGGTTGAAAGCTTGTGTCCGACCACCCATTCTTAGCCTTAAGTGTGACAAGCTCTAGCATTGTCTGCAAGACCGTACAATCCTTATGACACTCCTTGGATTCCTCGGATAGAAACTCCTTTGACGCCTTCTCCAATGCATCCAAGTTATCCAAAGCTCGCATTTTCTTTTGGACTAGGTTCTCGTTGTTAATGTGGATCAACAAGTCCACCACATCGAGACCGTCGTCAAAGTCCTCGCTTTCATTAACAAGTTCTGGACCATCCATGTGACCTGCTGTCATTGCATATTCTGTGCTACTTTCAGCCCTCACTCTACGCTCGTCGTGGTCAACTCTTTCTCTTATCACCTCTTCGACCTGGCCACCTTGTGCATGAGGTCCTATTTCGCCGTGTTTTATCCAGATATAGTAGTCCTTGATAAATCCTTTCTCCAACAAGTGCTCACGGATAGTCTCGAGTGTCTCAAACATAAACATGTTCTTGCAACGGGTACAAGGACAATAGATATATTGTGTACCCCTTCTTCTTGCGTGTCGCTTCGCTTCTTCAACGAAACCCGTGACCTTTTGGAAATATACAATAGCATCGCCACCCCCACCAGTGTACATCCAAGATCGATCTTCCATCTTTCTATACACATGTATCGTAAATAAAGAAATGAATAATAATTAAAATCTAAGTCAAAAAGGAATTATATGCTAAAAAGCAAAAGTAAAGGCTATATTACGGGTTCATAATAAAATCTAGACACAAGAATATTACATACTATAGTTACGTGTGATTTAAAAGTTAATAATAAAATCTCTACATAAATTACTGTTAAAAAAAGATTTATGAATAAAACCTAGATCCAAAACTAGGTCTAGATCCAAAACTGGATCCCTACATATAAAAGCCTACATATATGTATGAAGAGGATAAGTTTAAGTAATAAACAGCCTATGATATGTGTGACATCCCATGTCACGATTAGGGCTAAGCACGTAGTTAGCACCCTAATCACATCACTAGTGGAGCATTAATGATAATCACCCAAGGGAAAAATAAGAAAAATAAAAAGAGAAAAGGAAAAACTTAGTTTAAACCCTAACCCTAACCTAGCCCTAGAAGAAATGCAAAAATTATAAAAGCACTACCCAAATATTTTTGCACCACTGCATTACTCATGTAAAAAGATGAATTTACAGTATTTTTACAAAATTTTTGAACAACGTTTTAGATGCCCAAAAATTCAAATTCAAATTTGAAATGCCTCTGTTTATGAATTTTATATGAATTTGTGGAAGCAAGTTTAGAACTTCAAACTTTAAGATGGAAATTCAAGCACATCACGCTGGAGCTCCCCATATTTTTATTTCGAATTTTGGAGCACCAGAAGTACAAATTGCATCCAAAGTTTCAAACCCTAGATTCAAAATTTCAAAAACCAGATCCGAGCTCATTGCCCGGTGGGCAATGGCGGCACCGCCCGCCGGTCCGGCGCCACCGCGGCCGCCCCGCGCGTGCCCAGCCCCGTCAAATCGACATGCACCTCCCCTGCCAGCTCCCAACTGTTTTGGTACCCGCCGGCCAACGGGGAGCGCCGGAGTTATTTCCCTCCGCCCGTCCGCTCGCCCTCTCGCCGCCGTCCTCCCCGCGCCGATAATTGGCACGGAGGCCAAGCTCCCATCGCCCCCTTGCCACAAAACGCTCCCCCAACTCTCTCCGCAGCTCACCGCACCACCGCCCTGCCCTCTCGCCCCCTGCAGCTCGCGCACGGCCGGAAAGCGCCGCCGCCCTCCATTGACGCCGCCGTGGACGCCGCCGCCAATTCCTCCGCCTAGGCAAGTCGCGCGCCCCGTTTTTCTTCGCCAAGACACGCGCAAGAGCCAGGCCCGTCGATTAGCACGGGCAAAGTGGGCGACGGCACAGGGCCCCCAAAAATTAGGGGCCCCCAAATCCTAAACAACATGTAGTCTACACTCACCTCTACAATCTGCTCTAGCGCCGCCATTCTAAACGCCATTTGCAAAGATTACCTTCGCCCTTCGACGCATCCCATCTAGCTGACGCAATGTCCAATCAGTTTTTATGTCACTACTTTGCCATTGAAGACCTGGAAGCTCTTGTACACGATGCAGAGAAAGAAGATGAGCCGACCGTTATATGGGCTCTGTCCTGTGGGCTGTTGCATACAAGACCCACCCAGTAGTTTGCTCGTACATGGGCTTTAGTGGGCTGCTAGTGGAGCACTTCTTGTATTTTATTTTTCTAGAAAACAGTGGACGCTTTCATGCTTTGCTTTTAAAAAGTGATCCTCTGTTGAACATTTTTTTCTATAGTTTAGTCTGTTTGCTATTTTACTTTAAAAGTTGTATTAAATTTTAATTAAAATTACGTAGCATGCTAGTTACCAAACAAATCAAGCTCCTTAGTATTTCAGCTATTTTCCAATTATTTCAAAAAAAATACACAAGTCCTGAATCCATGGGGCCCCATTTTAGGTTTTGCCCCGGGGCCACAAATTCTATGCGACGGCCCTGCAAGAGCCCCCCTTCTTCCCCTCCGACCAGCTCCCCTTCCCCTGCAGCCAAACGCCGGCAAATTCGGAGAAGGTCGCTGCCGCCGTCGCACTGCCCCGCCACCCCGCCGTCGAGCCGCCTCTCCGGTCCACGCCTGCACCGTCCGAGCTCACGCCGCCACTCTCCATCGCGAGGTGATGCTCCCCGGCCAAACCTCGCCCTCTCTTCCCTCTCGTGCTGCACACGCCGCGCCGCCGGAGCACCCGTACGCGCCGCCGCTCGCCGCGCCGTCCTCCCGGCCGCCGCTAGGACCCGTAGACCCCACCACGCGGTCCGCCACCTCGCGGGCTTCATTTTCCCCGGAGCGCAGACCATGCGCCGCCCTGTAGTGCCGCCGCGGGTAAGCTCGCCGGCGACGGCCACCGCCAGCCAGAGCCCGCGCCGCCGCCCCTTTTAAAATTTCGCCAGTGCCAAACTCGTAATTATACCCGAACTTCATTTAAGTTTGAAAAATTCATATCTTGAGTTTGAAATGTCCAAAAATTACAAACTAAAATGTTTTGGAAACTAGACATATTTTCATAGGAATAGGAAGACATATTTTGAAAACTAAAAATTCATACCTGTACTTTCATAAAAGTAACATGAGCATATCAGATTTGAATGTTTTCATATTTTTACAAAAATGACAAAAGTCAACCCCTGAAAACGCAACGAGGTCATAACTTTAAAACTATAGATCCAAAAATAATACCACTGGGCCAAACCCTTCACCTGAGCATACGTGAATTTTTGGCACTGAAAGATCTGCATTTCATTGCATATTTTTCAAGTTATTGCATTTCTTGCATTCTCTGTATTTATTTTTTAATTAAATCCGTGTAAATTATTTGTGCATGAAACTTGGTAATTAATTCCCTCCTAGTACTGTGCATGTGTAGGAAAGTCCCTGTTAATTTTCGAACATGTTAAATGGTTATTCTTGCAAACCCTAGATCTAATTTCATAAAAGGTTAATTTCAGCACATGTGTGATTGGTTTTATATTTCTAAAAAGTGTGCTTTTGCATGTTTATGTAATTTTCACTGTCCACCATGTCCCCTAGCACCTCATGGCAGGATTAGTAAAAAGGTTTCAAGTATTTCACGCATGTGTTAGTTTTGAAATCGAGTTCTTGTTCTAAAGTGCAATCGTCATCGCATGTGATAATAAGCACTTAAGCTCAAATTTCATCGAGATGCATTTAAACTTGCTAATCCTTAGTTTCTGAGCCTACATAAAACACAGCCCTCATGTCCATGTCTTAAGTCTTGGCTCGTGTACTATTAGGGTTATGC
Organism: Chloris gayana; assembly: GCA_031894775.1. NCBI lineage: Eukaryota > Viridiplantae > Streptophyta > Magnoliopsida > Poales > Poaceae > Chloris > Chloris gayana. Next base: position 54,835 of record JAUNZO010004809.1, on the reverse strand, counting down.
TTGTTCATGCAATTAATTTCCTTAAAAGAGAACGAGTGTTATGTTCATGCTTACTAGGGTTTAATCGAACAAGCTTTTGATTAACATATTCATATGCACCCTTACTAAACTGCATACATGCACTACTCTCATCATCGACCTTGTGTTCATACTATTTATGCAATTGCATTTCATCTCCTAGGTGACGACGCCGAATTGAACCCGCCGGAAGAGACGATTGCAACACTCAACGCTTGTGAGGCTAGTGCTAACTTCGATCACTCTCAAGGCAAGCCCCGGTGCACTCCTCTTATTTTGAAATGTTTTTCTTTATCACTCTATTAAGGATGATGAATGTGCATTTAAGTCTTAGACGTTGATTGGAAATCCACATGCATAAATTCCTATATGTCCTATGTCGCTTATGTGTCATATCCTCGTTAGAAATGCTATGCTATGTTTATGGAGTCAACGATAGATTGGGGATCTCACTTATGGCTTATGATTAAATGTGAACATGATTAATTGGTTAAAAATTTAGAACACCCCATTGTGGCTCCGCGAACAAGTTTGAGTTGTGTACCACTTGCATACCTTTCTTATGGGGATTGGTAAACCTACGTAGCTTGTAAGTTGTAAAGTGAGACGGATATCTCACCAACCCGGAGGTGATGTGTATGGCACGGTAGTTGCACGGGTTGAGGACCGTTGGAGAGTACATGGGTTAAGCCTTGGGCGTGTTGTTGAACGGTCGCAAGGGAGACGTGTACTCGGGGTCGGTGGCCCCGTGTTTTGCTTTATGATGAGCTCGCGAACGGTGGCCATACGTGTTCTTAAATGATGCGTATGTCGTACATTTGGGTCTTTCCTGCAGGATTAATAATTCGATAATTATCGCCGTTTCCTCTCGGTTAATGAGTACCACTTGATTCGAGCAGTTCGCAATGTGTAGTAAAGAAAGGAGGATGAATAGCTTGCTGTTTTCTACTTGATATAATTTTGTATTGCAACTCTTGTATGGCTAGTATGCTCACTAAAGTTTCTTTTATGCAATAACCCTATTAATTTGGCTAAGTCATAAAATTGCTAACCTAATTAGCATAGGTGCTATTTATGCAAAATGCCAAGTTGAACCGGTCAAGCCCCATGCATCTAGGAGTCGGTCTTAGATGGCCAATTCGACGGGTAAGACTTGCGGAGTATGCTAGATACTCGGGCTTTGCCACTACATGTTTATCTACAGGTTTCCCGCAAGCCGGGTTTTGCGATTGTTGTGGTAAGGTTATTTGGGATGGAGAAGAGCCCAAAGAGTGGACCATTGAATGGGTCCCTAGCTCTCCGACCCATGATGAGTGAACCGTGGCCTAGGCCGGCATGGTTCCTCTAAGTCATCTATGTATCGTCGAGTTATGTATCGCTTCCGCACTTCATTTTCGGACAAAGATCATGGTTATGTAAGACTTAAATTAGAACACTATGTATCTTCTATTCGGAACTCTATGTTGTAATCAAGACTCAAATATGTAATCTTGCAAATCGTGCATGTTTGTTAATGTGATGCTATGTATGGTTGCTTCGTCAACCATCTTCCAAGGCGATCCATACCACACTTAACTATCTTTCGAGATAGGGGTGTTACAATATGCATGGGAGCACTAACCATGCCATTTATAGGTAAAAATGGATTCAAACCCTAGGAAAAGTAACCATAAAAAAAGAGACTAAAACTATGATTAAACACCAAAAAATATATGGAACGGTATGGATTTACCTCCTAGAACAATATCCTTAAAAAAAACAGGTTCAAAACCTTCCCCCTTCTTTTTTGACTTTTTCCGCCCTCCGTACGGACCGCTCGTCCGTGAGCTCACGAAACAGAGCTCCTGTCGGGAGGAAGGGGACGAATTTATACTGCTGTTGTCTTCAATAGCGGGCATGATGACGTCACCCTGGCTACGATATTACAGGAACCCTGTAATAACGGTCGTGGTGACGTCACAAGCGGCCGCTATTGCAGGCAATATCAGTAATATCGGTCGATAGTGACGTCATCGCTTGACCGATATTACAGACTCGGCCATTAATAGCGGCCGACAGGTGACGTCACCGGTGACCGCTATTACTGGGTGACCTCCATCTGTAATACCGTTGCTTCGATGACGTCATTTGCGCCCGCTATTGCAGTGACCCCTGCAATAGCGTTACACCCTCATGACGTCAGCAATGTCACCCAGCAATAACGTTTTTTTGTGTGTCCGTTATTGCTGAAAAATACATTGCTGGTTTTTTTGTAGTAGTGTATAAAAGACTAAACATATGAGATCACAGTTACAAGCTGGCGTATCGGCTTCAGGTTTATTCAAACACGCGCGCATTTCTTTCGTTCATAGCCCAGGTGACTAGGATGGTTACTGAGTGCAGACCCTTTGATCTTTCCAACTGTTTGTCCTGTAAGCTCATTGAACCACAACCCAACTCCCTGAGATGTTGTCCAATTGGCCGGGTTTAGCTTTGGTTCGTGAAGCCAGGTGGAAATGGCAGTCCAGATATGTTGCAATCCACATATGTGCAGATTCCCAATATTGCGGTAGCACATCAGGCAGAAATATTGATTTCGGCCTTGTAACCTTTTTGCATTTCATACTCTATGAAGTAACCGTAAAAACAAGAGATAATTGCCGTTGAGAATTTTGCTAGTTCCCTATGTGCCAAGTAAAATGTCCAAGTTCCTTCGTTGCCATCCGTCTGAAATTTGGTGCCTCTTGTGCCACTACAGTTCAATTCTGTTACTGCCGTCAGCTGAAATATGCTAATCCTATTGGTTCTGACCTTCTGATTGATGTCCATACTGCCCTTGACCCGTTGTTGACCAACAACCCGCTTTGTCGTTGCGAAGAGAGGAGCTCATCTGCCATCGTCGCTAGTCCTGTTCCAAGTGAGCTGCTAGCAGAATTTTTTAAAAAAGGAACTTGCTAATTTTCAATCGATTTGAAAGTTTGGAAAATTTTCAATCACCGTCTAACACCAAAAAGTCTAGTACAAATCATGTTGATCGAATGTTTTCAACCTTTCAGTCGCTTAAAAGGAAGGAAAGATGTAAAAAAAAGATACTTATCCTAACTTTTTTTTCAAAATAATATTAGTTTATTCAATAATTACCTAATTAACATAAAAAATCTATCAAATACATAAATAATACTCTGTTGTGCGCCAAGGCACGAAAACACCATTTTTGTATCTGAAGTCACAAAAACTCTGTTTTCATACGTTAGGAGCTCGAAAATAGGATTTTCATACGCTATGTTAAAATGTTGTTTTCGTGTCTTGGGCATGCAGAAACTCATTTTCGTGTGTTGGGCACGCGACAATAGCGCCAACTAATACAAAGTATATTCATTTTCTAACGCTCATCCCTTGAAAATAGGATCTAATTATTTTTTTAACGTGCAAAATTGGTTTTAGTTACATTATGGTACAAGCTCTTATTTTGAAAAATTGCACAAGTTATTAACATAAGAAAATAGATATTTTGTAAAAGGTTCTTGGAATTGTTGTTTTAATTATTTCAGCGTTGTCATTTTTAGAGTTCTATTTCAACGTTGTTTTATGTGCCTCCGGATCGACAATGTAGTGAATTGGTATTTATGAGTACCTTCATGATACTCATGTGCTTAAAGATATTTTACGTATCAGTTGTATGAGTACCTACTCTGATATTTAGGCTTATACCATGATTTATATATTCTCCCTTAGAGCATCTCCAACCATTTCCTAAATGAGGTTGCTAAATGAAAATTTTGGATGTGATTAATAAAAATCATTCTCTAACCGTTCCCTATATGAGGTTGCTAAATTTACCAACTCCCAATCCATGGCCTAAAGATTGTTATATTTAGTCACCTAATTCTTACTGCCTAAAGGATATTTGAACTATTTAGAAAACGATTATTGGGAACGGTTGGAGTGCATGTCTTCTTTTTACTCCCAATAGATATAGCAACTCTCTAAAACCAATTTTTTAGAGCAAAATTATTGGGAACGGTTGGAGATGCTCTTAGCTGTGTGAAACGAACCTAATTTACCAATTAAACTACACAGTTACAAATAGTGTCGAAGTGCAATGACTTCCTTAGTAAGTCCTTGAAGAGGGTAAGCTCACTATATTGATGAGATGAGCTGAATCATTTTTCTATTTTCCTTTAGCACACGTATTCCAAGAATCTTTTACAATATATCTATCTTTTGAAGTTAAAAACTTATGCAATTCGACAAAATAAAAGGTTGTACCACAATGTCGCTAAAACCAATTTTGCATGTTGAAAAAGTAATTAATTCCTGTTTTCAAGCAGTGAGCATTAGAAAACGAATAAAATATAATTTTTAATTGTTTGGTGCTCTTGTCGTGCGCTAGGCACACTAAAATGAGTTCTTGTACGCCCAAAACACGAAAACAATATTTTAACGTACTATTTATATTTTTAAACATTTCAAGCAAAAAAATGTATTTTTGAGCGACCAACGCACGAAAACCCTATTTTCAAGCGCCCAACGCATGAAAATAGAGTTCACCATACCAAAATGGTGTTCTAGTGTGATGGACACCCGACAAAGTATTATTTCTGTAATCTTATAGATTTAAATGCTAATTATGTAATTATTGAATAAAATAGGATTATTATGAAAAAGAAATCCTCAATTTCGTCACTTTGGGCCCGAGAAGAGAGATCGAACTTCATGTTCCTGCGCTCCTACCACTGACCACCATCCGCGGCATCGATAATTCCTCTGTTTCTAGTGAGCCATCGACAAATCCCCTTCATGAAATCTTCTCTCGGTGGCGTATCCATTTCATCAACTATTGAATCCGAATTCCATCAATGGAGAGCTGCGCCGTCACCGTTCTCCATTGCTTAGTGCCATGCCGCACGCTGCCTTTCTCAAGGTTGCCCTTCTCTTCCTCCCTCGCGCTGTGCAGACATTGGTGGGGTGGAGCGCGACTTGCACCTGGGGCTCGTTGCGGCGACCCGTGTCCCCACCTGACACATCCCAATGGCCAATGTCCGGCGAGATCCAAGCAGCGCGCTCCCACTCCCCGACTCAAAAAGAGCGTCCGTGTGGCCCTGATGTGGCCACGTCTGATTGAAGTTATCCACACCAAAGGAGCACTTGTGGCCAAGGCAACGATAGCGGACACAGGCAACAAAAAGAAACGAAATTACCCAAGACAGCCTCGCCGGGCAGAAGAGCGACGGGAAGAGCAATCCCAAGCAATGGCAGCAGCGTGCCCAGTTTCTGCTCCATCCTTCTCGTCTAATCGAGCTACCTTCAGCGGCAGCAGCAGACTCGGCAAGAAGCTCATTCCACGCTTGCTGTCATCATCGAAAAGCAGAGCTTTCAGAGTGAGAGCTGCAAAGCTTCCTTCGGGGGTGAGTGACTTGAACAAATTGCGTATGCTTCTGCTTCTGCTTCTGCACATCATCAGGAGCGAATTACTGAATTCCTGTTTCCGCTTAGGTTGAGGTGCCCAGGGTTCAGCCAAAACTGAGTGAGCCCTTCCTGGGGTTCACCAAGACCGCCGAAATATGGAACTCAAGGGCCTGTATGATGGGCCTTATTGGCACCTTCATCGTTGAGCTGGTAAGTTGCATTTCATACATCTTCCTATAAACATAAGTAAATGGTATCAGGTGTCCCTTTATTTTTTTTTCTTTCAGTTGTGCGCTTGTTTAAATTCTAAAGATTTTGTTTATTCAGGTGCTGCACAAAGGCATTCTTCAGATGATTGGAGTCGAGGTTGGCAAGGGTCTTGATCTTCCTCTTTAGCAGCCATGTTTTTAGCCCATACACAATACATTGTTGATATCAATCGGGCAGTGGAATCTTAGTTTCCTGTTCTGTGTTACACGAAAATGATTTACTATGTTTTCTGGCTATATGAGGAGTTTTGTTAAACATTTTGGCTCTGATGATGTAGCTTTCCTGCCTAACAGCATTGTTAGATACGCTTTCAGAGAATTATGTCTGACCTCATGCTGCACAATCATGTACTTTAGTGTAACCAATTAACACTTAACAGCTTGTCAAACACAACAAAATAATGGCAGCTTGATTAGCCAATAAGATGGACATGATCCTTCATTGGGGATCACGACCCCATTACTCTTGATGTACATACAGACCAATCCTACTCATTGCAAACCCCGAAGGATAATCCATTGTTCAAATTTAGGCATCAGATAACTGATTGGAAATAAAAAACATGATATAAGAATGGAATATCAGGGGTAAACAAGCTATGAGGTCCTGCTCTGCACTGTTACATAAATATCCAAATGCAGTAGCTATTTCGTCCATCTTCCTAGAAGGAAAAATCTATGGGCTGCAATCTTCACGGTATTGTATATGCAAAGATAAATCATTCTTCCCCTAGTATTTAGATGTAGCAGAAATTTTATGAGCTTAGTTAGCATGATGAGAAGAAAGTATGTTACGCATCACACATACATTTTTACTGTCTCCATCAAAATACCTTTTAACCAATTTTTTCTGATTATTTGCATAGTACTCTGTACTACCTTATATTTAATTCGTAGAGCAAACTATAAAAACAATCTGTATGAAGTATTTTAAGTTGTAATGTGTTTTATGCATGAGAGATAAAATGTTGAACAAAATGTTATGATCATTAGCTACACCTGTTTTTAACTCTAGCACACAACAATATCTCAGATTGTTTTTTTATAGTTGAACAAAATGTTATGATCATTATCTGCACTTGTTTTAATGGAAAATAGACAATGTAGCCTCATCGCACAACAAAATTACGTCTCTTCGTGTTCTTGAGTGAGATTATGATAACATTTTCATGAAGTATGATATCTGTTAATCTTGGCGGTCTGTGTTCAAGTACTTTTCATCCTGCAATCTCTGTTCCACCCGGGAGGTTTGATCCTGTACTTTCTTTAGAGCAACTCCAGTAGGGGCCTCTAAATGGCCCTCTACTCTAAAATTTAAAGGCCTCACCAAAAACTTCACTCCAGATGAGCTTCTCTAAAAGAAGCCTCTATTTTTCATACCCTCCAAATTCCACCTCCAAGCCTCTATTCCTGGAGGCCCTCTATTCCCCTCTCCAAAACGTGGGACCCACCGCTTTTTCTTTATTTTTCTATTCTTTCCTTTCTTTTTCTCCTCCTCTCTCTTCTCCCTCTCTCTCCTGCCGCGTCCGTCCCCCTTCCGACCTCCCGCCGGCCGGCCTCGCTGTCGCCTCCTCCTGGGAGGTCAAGCTCGGCGGGCGGCAACGGGATGGGACCCACCAACGCGTTTGCGGCGAGGTCAAGCCGCGCGGTGGCGGGCTAGGCCACGCGGGAGCGGGAGCGGCCGGCGGCAGGGCGCGGTGGCGGGCCAGGCGGGCGCGGGTGGGCGAGGCCGCTGCAATCGGCGGCGCAGCCGTGGCCAGCGACGGGGCGAGGCCGCTGCGGTCAGCTCGAGGGGAGGTGGGGCGCCTTCCTCTTTGTCGGCGCATCGAGGCTGCGGCCGGGCAGGCAGGGTGCAGCCGCGCCGGTGTGTCGAGGTCACGGCCGAGCAGGCAGCGGTGCCCGTGCGCACTGCATCTCGCTGGCCTGGAGTCCCCGCGGCCGGTCTCACGCGGCTCCTCCTTCCCGCCGCCGTCGCGTGCTACGTGGGAGCTGCCGCCACCGTGCATCTCGGCTTGCCGCCTAGTGACGCGCCACCGCCTCCCTCTCGGCCTGGCCGTGCCTAGCTCCTGGAGGCGGGGCGAGGCCGCGGTGAGCAGCACCGCGGGCGAGGGAGGTAGGGCGTGGCGAGCGGCGGTGCAGTTGCGGTCCGCCTGGCCAGGTCCCGTCGCCGGAGATGCGCAGTTGGCTGAGGCGAGGGCGGGCGGCAGGACAAGTTCGACAGTCAATCGCCGGCAAGCAGAACAGTAGGAGATGCAAAAATTTGCTTCAGTCATTGACAGATGGGACCCGCACAAAAATAGAGGCCTACGCTTTTTCTCCACTGGAGTTGGGAAACAAATTTAGGCCTGCATTTTCTCCAGGCGGGCATGCAAATTCCATTTGCAGTCTCCATTTTACAGGCCACGGCTGGAGTTGCTCTTAGACCTATGCAATTAGAGCTTTTAAGAATATGGTTATCAAGAAAATCTACTTTAGAAAAAACGAAATCCATCAGCACTCTATTCAAACTGGAAAACTGGAAGATAATCCGGTGGTTTCAAATAGCCTTTGGATTATGATAATTTGAAGCCACGCCCAACGGTGGATGGTAACAAAAACTGGCTACCCTGCCCTGCAGTGGATCACCAAAAATATCCAATGCGGCAGCTGTTTGTTCATACTAATGAGTTGTCTAGACTGAAAATAACTGCGGACCCAGCTTGTCAGCAACGAGACCCCTTGTCGCATGATAGAGCTCCCGCCGAAGCAGTGATGGAGGGTACAAAAGAGACTGACTTGGCGAAGCCTGGAGCTTTAATGGTAGATCCTAAAGGACCCGATGCTCTGAAGAATGCACCGTTGAGCATCTTATCACCTTCAGATGTCCACCTCCATGTGCACCACTCACTCTGGGGTGTATCTTCGCGCTTCGTCACCTGAAAGGAAGGATTTTGCAGTTCAATATCTGTGATTCGCTTAAAACGAATGTGAATGTACCTTCTGACGCTGAATGTTAGAATTCAAATAGTGAAATTTTATTATCTATATATAGAAAGAGGAATGCAATATAGGCGGAGTTTCAGATAACAACCTCTTTGGCGTTGCTGGCAAAGAATCGATTGCCCTGGCTCAAAATTATTGGCGAGGCACTACCTCCAATGGCATACATCTGCCAGCCTATGTAGTCATTGTTGATGACGTGGAAGAGTCCGAAACGACACCTATAATATCAGAGTATTGATGGAGTGTATGGCGTAAAAAGGAAAAGAAACAAATAAAATTGAGATCTACCCAGAACAGCACAAAATTACGTACCTCGGCATTCTTTGGACAAGTCCTGGTCCAAAACGGTTGAAGGCCACAGTGACCTTCATGTTCCTGTCCTCCGAGAACGTGTCGCTGTGCCCAAGGAGCATTACCTTGTCGTGGTTCCTCAAGAGGTTGTTGGAGAGCGTCACTCGGGTGGACCCCTCCGTGACATCGATGAGGCCATCCGTGCAGGCCTCGAGCGTGCAGTGGTCGATCCACACGTCGCTGGACCCGAGGACGGTGACGCCGTCGCCTTCGTCGCCCCCGCGGCAGTCGCGAATGGTGATCCCGTGGATGATGACGTTGGTCCTGCCGCGCACGGCGAAGCACGCGCCCCCGTCGCCGACGACGACGGCGGCGCCGCGGCCGTCGACGGTCTTGTGCGAGCCCACCAGCAGGTCCTGCTTGGGCCGGATGGTCATGTCGCGGGAGAAGGTGATCCACAGGGGCTCGGCCTGGACGAGGCCGTACCGGAGCGTGCCGGGCGCCGGGTTCGCCGGGTCGTCGTCGCTCGGGTCCGTGACCTCGTACAGCTTGCCGTTCCTTCCGCCGATGGCGCCGCGGCCGAACCCGATGGCACAGTCGGCGAGGCGCTGGCGGTTGTCGGCCCAGCTCGGGTCGCATCGCCAGCAGTCGTCGACCGGATTGCCGGTGCCGCAGCTGCCAAGCATCCTTCGCCGCACTGAAACGGCAATGCTCCTGCACAGAATGAGAGGCTTCAAGCTCATGATCAACCTGCTGTTTTCCTTTGTAATTAACGTTGTTAAACGAAAAAAAGACCCGTACAAAACGAATGAACCGAAAATAAAGTCGTCAGTGTGTCGAGCAACGAAGTTGCAGAACTGACGGTTAGTTTTAATCCAAGAAACAGCGAGCAGTTCCAACAACCTGACTACATCTTGGATGACATCTTCAGGATCCTGTACTGTTGCTACAGATGCGTTGATCGGCAAGGGAGACGAGTAGGACGAGGACAAAAGAGATGCAAAGCATATGAAGATGAGAAACGCCGCCATTGACGAGGCTGAGGATATGGACATCAGCCATTTTGACCACTATGTATAGCCAGTGTCGTATAAGATATATAAGGAAATTATGTGGGTTTTTCTTTTCCAATGACAGGAATGGAAAGCGAATATAAACTCTGGACAAAATATTTGGAAACTCTGACCACAAAAATTGATTACGGGCGGTCATTGCTTCCTAAAATAAAATCACCTTTCCTCTTGGCTCTGCCTTAAATCCAGCGCCGAACGATCCACTGCCATATTGCGCAGCTACCCATCTGTGCTGCCACCACGTACACTGTCGGTTCATCTTCGGGGACCACGGTCAAGGAGCAGCAGAAGGGGTCACCCGCCCGACTCCTCGGACCAATCGGGACTGACCAATATATGGCCACTGGAGGAGACGCCAGGAGCTGCGGGGTTTCTTGAGCCTTTCGATCGAGCCGGCGAGCCCCAATCACATGAGCAAATTATTTGTGAACCATCCAAATTTTATACCTATTCCTTATAGATCATCCAAAATTGTTACTTCCCTTATTAACAATCTTTTTAAATTTTATTTCCTCTATGAATCATCATGGCGATTAGTTAGGCCAATCTCTTGGTTAGCCTAGTTTAGATGGTTCACATGAAATTGATGTACATGTAAGTATAAAAAAAATCGATACAGAATATACGTGGGTAATTGATAACCACAAAATTCAAAAATTTTATTGAAAAAATCAACATGATTTGAAAATAAATTACTTTCACTCTATTGAATATCATTGTTGCGTCTTCCTCGTACCAATCATTGCCTGATATTGTCATAACTTAATTTATATTGTTTGGGTCTAGCAATAAAAATATCGAATACTGATTGCAAACATTCATCTAGAGAAATTATAAAGTGACCTCAACTCTAGGTGTATGCTTGTGGTTTAAGGCCCTGTTTGTCTCTTAAGCAGATTATTTAATCTGAATTATTGGTATTGCATTAAATAATCCAGAGGGGTGTTTGTTTACCCAGATTATTGTTGGCTGGATTATTGCATATAGCTGTGAGAAGACAATAATGCCCCTAGTTGCTACAGAGGCCATTCCAATTGTTATTATATAACAAAACTGAACACAGTTAGTACCAAATATTTCATAAATTTAATGACTCCATCAAAATATTATAAAAAGTAAAATTACATTCTTCTAGCAAATAGTGCATTAGCTATTTCATCGCGAAAGGTGTTCATGCCACCTTCTTCATCTCCCAAATGGCTTGTAGTTGCTTGACTTGGAGGAAAGGGCATGTAGTCTTCATCTTGATCACACTTATCAAACTCTTCATCAGCCATTTTACTCTCTCGAATAAAATTATGTAGCGCCATGCATGCATGTATAATTTTAGATTGTTTAAGCATTGGATAACTTGGTAAGTCCAATAAAATTCTCCACTTCATCTTCAAGACACCAAAAGAACACTTAATGTGATTACGAAGAGAAGAATGCAAATGATTGAATACCTCCTTTTTCCCTCTTGCACGAGGTCCCGCTCTAAACTCCTGCAAATGATACTTGACCCCCTTGTATGGAGCTAGATAACCCTGTTGATTTGCATAGCCAGAATCCACAAGGTAAAATTTTCCTACAAGTTCCAGAATAAATTAGACAAACAATTCATTCATAGAAGCAAAAATAATAACATTTTTCTAAAAGTTATCATACCGGGTGGAGGATGAGGAAATATATCATGATACTTGTTCAATGCATCATTGAAAACCCTCATATCATGCACAGAGCCAGGCCATCCCGCAACCACAAAAGTGAACCTCGAGTCGAAATCACATATGGCCAACACATTTTGAGTAGGATATCCATGCCGTCCTACATGTTGCACTACTTTTGATTGAGGTACAACAACGGGAACATGTGTGTCGTCTATTGCACCTATGCAATTGTTGAAGTAAGGGGCAAACTGCTCGCCAAGAACTCTAGTGTGAACTGTTGTGAAGTTGGGATCTTTAGGTTTCACAATATCCCGAGCCATACGATACAAACATTCCAAAACTTCATTGAATTTTCTGCTAATAGTTTCTTTGGATTTCTGAAACCTGTTCTTTGCTTGAAGAAATGATTGTGGAGTCCCAACAATCCATAAGAACATGGCTAGCATTTCAACGGTACTCATTTTGCAAGTTGATGTCAAACCATAAGACGAGACCAAAATATCATGTAACTTATCAAGTAGTGGTCTACTCATCTTAAACATAGCACTATGTAGCATCGCTAAGGGTCCTGCATACCCAAACATGCCCCGGTACATAACCTGGTATATCAAGTAATGACCTTCATGTAGACTTGTTCAAAAAAGAACCAGCATAGTACATACCAAATGCTGTTGTCACAGCTCCAAAGTTCCTCAATGTTGCAAGACGCGAGTGTGCTACAAGCAAGGACATGTCCTCCTGATCACCATTTTCATGAATTCCCATCTACAATGAATGCAAGAACTACTTAAATATTACTTAAACAAAGTATCTTATAAAGTATTTAGCTTAACTATTACACATTAAGTCCGTGCAATGGAAAATTATTAGCTTCTACTAATATCAAATATTATATCAATTCCACACATATCCTTCCTTGTCGCAGTGCCTCCTCAACCAAGCAAGTCTTCCTTTCTTGGTTTTGATTGCCTTGAAAGTGGCTCGATTTCCAGCATCCTTGAACAAAAGAGATGCCATGAAATACTCAACAGATTCATCAGTTACCCCACAATCAATAGTCATCTCCAATAGTTGCTCCATAACTTCATCTAGATGTTTACCAAGCATGACCTTGTTGGCAATAGAACAGTTGGTCTCCAAAGTGGTATGAATATTTTTCATAACTCTAACCATAGGGTTCTTTGTAATATTTTAATATGAGAACAATGTACCACATAATAACTATTTGAAAAGTAGAGCATTGTCATACCGAGTTGACGTTGAAGGTTCCCTCTACCTCCTCATCTTCTCCCGTAGCCTGTGACTCGACATCAACATCAGCTTCAGATACAACAGGGCGTGGTGGTTTGTATGTCGCCTTAGCCCTACCACGACCACGGGTTGCAGTTCCACGACCATGTATGTTGGATGGCGGTGGCATGGTGCCATGGCCTCCTGCCACAGCTGCACCTGCGCCTCGTGACCGGCCACCACTAGCGGCACGACGACGCTTTGGAGACACCTCTGCCACGGCCTTTTGGATGCACATGGGCTTCATTGTCATTGCAACCATCATCATAGAATACGTCCGCACCGACGCCATACCAAGGGTCCTCGTAGGAACCCGCGTTTCCATCTCCATCGACAGAGCTCGCAGTGAAACCAACGGCATCGAGGAACGATTGGTCGCCCATGTCGTTGGGGCTCGTTCCCACTTGACTGCCGCTCGCCATACCGGGACTTGGCACGGCGGGACGGCGCCCTGCCCGGGACTCACTAGAGCTGCGGCCTGCCCGGGACCGACCAGGCCTAGGCCAAGGTGCGGCGGGACGGCACCCAGCAGGCCAGCACCCGCAGGGCTTAGGCCCCGCCGCGGTTACTCGGGATGGAGCAGACCGACGCCCGGCCATGCCCCGCCTGGTCCGGGCCCGCCGGGTCGGGGCTCCCAATGCCCTTGGAGCCGCTTCCCTAAGGTCCTCTCGAAGTGCCGCCCATCCACAGCTGGACGGGGACAGCGCCGCGGCCATGGCCGGCATTCTCTTCTTCTTCAATTTCTCCTGTAAATAAGGTCTATTTCAACGATTTTCGATAGGCTAAGGCTTGGGAGAGAGCTTCTTCAGGATCATCGCGATCGGGAGGTTCCATTGCGGCGGTTTGGTGGATGGATCTGGCGAAAATGTGAAAATATTGAAGGATTGGTTGGATTTGGGGAAGGTGATGGAAGAGGAAAGAGAAGAACAGAGGAGGAAGAAACACTTCGGTTCGATGGTGGCGGCGCCGTCCGTGACTTGGCTCCGATGGCAGGGGTGGGTAAATGACCTCAAATAAGCTGAAACAAACAGGGCCTAAAATTCTTCAAAAGTGCATTGCTCTATGGTATGAATAGAAAACAAATAAAAGAATAATGGTTAATTTCATAAACATAACAAAGTTTAGCTTAATAGTCGAGAAAACACCAAATTGGATGTCTATAGCACAAGCCAACCAATACTTTAAATTGTGGATTAAAAAGATCACCACTTTTCTCTACTTATACGTATACATCATCTATAACGACCCTGCTTGGTCAACTGCGACCTCTTCCGAGTGCAATTCCCGTGGCTATGGTACGAAGGTGAAGCATCCCGTGCATCAACAACCGGCGTAACAACAGCCTCGTTCATGGTAGAACGCGCTCCATTACCGGACACTCCCGTCCCTACAGCTTCAACTTGACTGGTTTCTAGAGCGTTAACATCCGTAGATGGATTACGAAGTGGTGCTGCTGATGGAGGGCGTAGATTTTCAGCATCTACTGCTTCATCGGTGGCGTCTTCTCGCATGCGCTCATCTTCGGCCTGCTTAGCCATTCTTTCAGCTTCAGCAGCCGCTTCCTCGGGTGTAAGCTGCATAATGACCGATCCGAGCATGAAGACTTGGAAAAAGGTTTGAGGTCCTTCTTCGAAGTCGCTTTCGGGCTCATGAGAGCCGCTCATCGCTACGGATCGGATAACGGTCAAGATTTTGGCCTCGATTGGCTAGACCAAAGGGAAACTCGATCGGTCCGATTGATCACGCCACAAGATTGGCAGCGTCGGATCTGTCGAAATCCGAAGTGGAGATCAAGATCGCATCCGGTGATCGCTCTTTAGTAGTAGCAGCCAGATTGCGAGCAGGATTCATCAGCTGAAGAGTGCCGGTGGAATCAGCCTCGAAGTCCAAAGACCTGAAGCGGATTGCGAAGTCGGTGTCGAACGAAGAAGCCATGGAACTCGTCGGGACCCCTTCCTGGCGCGCCAAATGTCGAGGAATAATCTCGGCACTAATACTACCTTGTCCCTCACGAGTATGAAATTTAATGGTGCAACACATGAAACACACAAGAACACGAGAGATATTTAGACAGGTTCAGGCCTCTCAATCGAGAGTAATACCCTACATCTTATATGTTGTGTATTGCTCTTAGCAGAATGCTAATTGCGTATGTCTAGATCGTTTTCGAGGGGTCCCTCCTTCACCTTATATATCCGAGGAGGTAGGGTTACATGCATCCTGCTCGGCTACATGAATTACATATTCGAAGCTTTATCTCTAACTTTTTTTATCAATTCGGAGTCTTAATCAACTACTCTTGCTTCTTTACTTGAGGATCAAGCCATAGTGCGCCAGTCTTGTAGTCCGCCTCTGTCTCCATACCGGTATATGGGACCTTTTGTTATTTCAGTATCGGTCGAGCACCACTATGTGGGCCCTCCCGACCGGTCTTATCTTCATCAATATTCCATCATATCTTTGACAAATCATTTCTTTGATCATATCATACCCATAAGGCAAGTATACGACAATGAATATAATTTTTGTACTCATTATATTCTATTATTTAAATCACTTTGTCGAGTGGCACAAAAAACACTCGACAAACATTTATCTTTGTCAAGTGTTCTTTTTTTTTTGTTATTGTAACATTCTGGGCCATAGCTTAATAGGATTGATAGAATACTTATGTCAATGAATTGCAACTTCTTTTCTAGGAGCTCATCTCTAAAGAACTCGAGGTTAAGTGTGCGAAGCAATTTAAGGATGGGTGATCAACACGTGTGAGAATAAAGTGCGTAAAAAGACTAGTGTTGATCCGTAAGGTGAAACTTGAGATCCTGTAAAGCTAACATGTGTAAGCGAGCCCGATTTAGAGTGGCGATGCGTAATAGTTGGTATCGACTGTTGCGGTTTCACAAGCGCGTGGGTCGCATTTGCACACGCATGGTGGCATGACTGGTGTGGGTCCGGAGTGGTCACACAACATGACACATGCACTAATAGTGAGCACACGGACGTGGCCAAGGAAGGACATTCCTAGCTTGGGTTGACCGACGAGGACGTCGGTGTTCTAAGAGGGTGAGTGTGTAACAACATGGCTTATGACTTAATATGATTGATAGAATACTCATATCAACAAGTTCTAACTTATCTCTTCTGAAAGGTTATCTCTAATAAACTCGAGGTTAAGCATACTTGGCCTAGAGCAATTTAAGAACACTCCGCAAAGATGAGTACATATGGCAAAGTTCAGTTTTCCAGTAGTGAGAAGGCGTCCACAACAGCTAAACTTTAGGAGTTAGTGGAGTCGATAGTACAGGTTAAGCCCAAGCAGCTTGTCGTCTCGTGAGCTAGTTTGTGGGGTCATTACAGTCTGATCAAGGATTAAAAAACCAGAAAACCGCCTCAAGTTTGGAACCAGAAAAACCAGTCAGTTAACCGATTAGCTCCGGTTTTGTCCGCTTAACCGGGTGTCCGGTGCGGCCGTACAACAAAGTAATGTGCTGAAAGAATAGACAGATTCACACAAATGATGATTTTAGCATTTGTGAACTTTTGTAGTTATTCATCTGTTATTTGAAAATAGCATATATGGTAAGCACGAAATAGTTTGGACATTTGAATTGAAAATGTTTCGTGTTGAGTGATGGAAATACCGTCAAATAAGACCAATGCCAAGAAAAGATAGCAGGGCCAAAACTGAGATCTCCGTAAGGTGAACCAAGATTCATTTGTGACCGGGAATGCTATAATAATTGCATTCTATCGACAGTTGTATTGCAGTACGCCCACAGGGATGGATCGATGGAAAGTGATACGTGTGTGGATCTTACGCTATTTTCTTTCAAAAGGTGACTGCATTTTTTCTGTTCGTGTCTACGCGGAAACACGATACAGTATTCAAGCATGCAAGAAACACCATAGGGTATTCAAGGAATACCGTGCAGTACAGCTACAACCCTGGTTGGCAACTAGTCAACGTGGACAATAGTTCGAACAAGATAGGTAAAATTGACAAGTAGCGATCGGCAATTGAACACATACAACAATGGGATATTTGATTTGCTGTTATTGTTGACGTTGACAAGCTCAAATTTAAGTTGTAACGTCATTAAAAAAAAAGAATGTAGGAGTACATGCTATCGGGAGACAAGTCCCAACAGCAGACTGGAAAAATTGGCACTGACATTCAGCTACGACTAGTGTTCCAAAATTTTTGCAGGCGTTGATGCGTTAGTTACCACATAACATCAGCAGAAAACAAACATGCTCTTATCGGAAGAAATCAATCTTCTTGCAGCTGATGTTCCAACAATACGCTCTAGCTGAAATTAGCATGAAGTCAAGTAAAATCAGAGGATTAACATGCTGGAGAAGATGTGGTTGGAGTAACGAAATGCATAAGAAATATATATATAAAAGAGACACAAGAGCTAGTTATCAATTTTGAGGTAATATCACGCAGTTCTTACTTCCTCATTTTAAGATTAAACATGTTATAGCTTTTTTAAAAAGACAGTCACATTTTGTTTGTTTCCATGGAACCGATATAATATGAAAGTGCAACTAAAAAGATAACAACATTGTTAATAGTACTTCCAATGACGCACAAATTACCTAAGCCCACTTAATGATTTTTTATTTTGTTTTTTCTAGGCTAAGAGTTTTGATGATGGGACCGAGTAATGTGAAACTGTAATCTCACCTTAAGAAGGTCTAGACGAGAAAAGAGGACACTGCACTTCGGATTCTTTGATTCACCAAGCATGGTTACAAGCTGAAAGAAAAATAAATCTCAAAGACTTCTAATCACAAAGCTTTGGATAAATCACTAGTCCAAAGAGACAACACTGCACTTCGGATTCTTTGATTCACCAAGCATGGTTACAAGCTGAAAGAAAAATAAATCTCAAAGACTTCTAATCACAAAGCTTTGGATAAATCACTAGTCCAAAGAGACAATACCTCTGGATAAAAATCTTTTCTCTCTGGCAATGAATAGATTAACAAATGATGTGTTCCTCTGATCTGCATGTTAAGAAACAATGATATTTCTTGACTATATACATCTAGCATCAACATAGGGAATGTCAAGTTCTTCAGTTATGTCATGGGTTAGGATTGTGGGCCGTGCTACGGTAGCCGGTCCAGATCTGTAGCGGCGGCTATTGTAGCACGCCTAGGGTTAGGAGTCTATTTAAGAGGGTTAGGTAGTCATTAGGATTAGGTTTGAACAGATTAGATCTAGAGGTCCCCTATCGTCCTGCCCTTGGAGTGCGGCCGCCGCCGTTGCGAGGCCGCGCTCCTTGGGTCCAGGATCAGTCCATCCGTGTTCATGACAATTGGTATCAGTTAGCTTTGGTTTCGATCAATGGCTTCTGCTGTCGAATCTGTACCGCTGCTGATTTCGCCGTTGCCATCTCCATGGGCGGCGCCACCGAGATCAGCCGTGGCGCTCAAGTTACCGCTCAAGTTACCTACATATGACGGCACCGCTGATCCCCTGCCATGGTTGATCCGGTGTGAAGAATTCTTCACCATTTACTGCACACCGGAGTACAAGAAGGTGTCCTATGCATCATTCCACCCGATCGACCGCGCCCAGCTATGGTATTACCGGCTGGAGCTCAATGGTGGTCCACCTTCTTGGCGTAACGGCAGCCCTCCATCCTGGAATCAATTTGTACAGCTCATCAAGACCCGCTTTGCGCCACCTTCTGTTGCTGATTCGGTTGCGCCGCCGCTGGTTTCGCCGTCGCCATCTCCATGGGCGTCGTCACCAAAGTCAGCCGTGACGCAGCCATCCCAATCTGCTATCGCAACTAGCACAACATCCCTGCCTCTGCTGTCGCCATCCATGGGCTCTGCTGCCGATTATGCGCCGTTGCTGGTTTTGCCATCGCCATCCCTATGGGCGCCGCAACCAAGGCCAACCATGGCACAACAACAACCGTCATCGGATCGCTGCTTTGATGATGGGCATCCTCCATCTCGTATACTACTCACCCCCACGGCGTACACTATACCGGAGGAGAAGCCTTACCGCTCGGGCCGAAGGCGACGTGCATCGGGCACCATCGCGCAGCGCTCGGCGGAAGTTTCAGGGGTTGGCTCTCGGTCGGGCCGCTCATCACCGCTTCGACGGTGGCCACCAGCTCACATGCCCCGTATGCCACCGGTTGGCTGGAGCAGCACCAGCAATACGAGTAGCCACAAGTTCATTTTGTATTCTATGGAGAGGAGCCAAGATAAGAACAACAGCAAGTATCGTTCTCCTGCTGCCCACGTGACTTACCTAGTTAATACTACTACTCATGGTGGAGCCCAGTCCCAGAATTTGGAGTGGAGCAGCACATACCGTGTACCTGCTGTTGTCCCTGTGCTTGGATTGGATGTAGCTACAGCTGAGATGGTTGCTCTTCTACGGAGCCTCCAAACTTCTCTTTGCTTGAGAGCGCGTGGATGGGGACCGCCAATACATGATTTAGTTATCATCAAGAATAAAGAGTTTAGTAGGAATTACGATATTCAGCCAAGATGTAAAAGGCTGAGTATTAGGTATCGTGTCTATCATTATGTCGAGTTGAGTCGTCGCCTGCCTACAGCTCGAGGACGAGCTGCTTAAAAAGGAGGGGTGAAATGTCATGGGCTAGGATTGTGGGCCGTGCTACGGTAGCCGGTCCAATATCGTAGCGGCGGCTACCGTAGCACGCCTAGGGTTAGGAGTCTATTTAAGAGGGTTAGGTAGTCATTAGGATTAGGCTTGAACAGATTAGATCTAGAGGTCCCCTATCGTCCTGCCCTTGGAGTGCGGCCGCCGCCGTTGCGAGGCCGCGCTCCTTGGGTCCAGGATCAGTCCATCCGTGTTCATGACAACCGGCTACCGTAGCACGGCCCACAATCCTAGCCCATGACAAGTTATGAAACATAGGGAATAGATTAACCTTGTATCGGTGGTAGAAGTGAGACCTTTCACTATAAAGCAAAATCTTTTTCTTGCCCTCGTAAAACCGAGTCTTGAACGAGATATATCCTGTTGTGATGTGGCCCTGATTTAGGATAACATTGAAACAGTAACAGCTTGCTTAATACCAAGAACACAACAACTTTGAATCAACATAATCAAATGAGCTATCAAGAGAAGGATGCTCTACTCACTCTCCAACTCGACAAAATGATGCTTCCTTGGATTTCAAGAAATTACTTATCCGAATATACTCAAAATATGAACTAGCGAATAGCAAAAATCCACCCCTGCATCAACAAAACAAAGAGATCATGGAAGACACAGTCAATCTATTACATAAATACGAGCACGAATCAATATGCAGGTCCAGAATTTTCAAATTTCTGACCAGGTATTTCTAATTGTATGACAACTCCAATCACTTTTTGTGCAATGTCATAAACTTCACATTTTACGCAAAATGCATGTTTATTATTTTCTTTACTCTGCTGAGAACTTTTCTGATTAAAATGACTAATACTACTATGATTCGCATCCCGTCGCTACACAGTATAGCTGGATGACAACACCGTTACTAACCTCGGGATTAAGACCATGATTAGCCATTAGGCTGAGTACTCTATATAGACATAAGTGTGGGCCTGTAGGGCCTGGACAATATGGGCCTTAACACCCCCCCTCAAACTCAAGGCGGATCTGAAGCATTGAGTTTGAGCAAATGAAGCCGATGTCTGCTCTTGAGTTTGTGCCTTTGTGAAGAAATCCGCAACCTGCTGTTCGAAGGCACATATTGAAGACCAATTGTGTTCGACGACAATGAGAACGTGTAAAGGCAACATCAACACCAATATGTTTAGCTTGTCCATGCTTGACGGGTTCTTGTGCAGTTTGTATGGCACCGGTATTGTCACGGAGAAGTGGTGTTGGAGAGTCACAATTGATACCGAAATCAGCCAACAACCATCGAAGCCATATAATTTCGGCTGTAGTGGAGGCAAGTGCTCGAAGTTCTGCCTCTGTGCTTGATCTTGAAATAGCAGTTTGCTTCTTGGTCTTCCATGTAAGAGGAGAAGAACTAAGAAGAATATAATAGCCGGTGACGAACGACGTTCTATTGGATCACTTGCCCAAGTAGCATCCGAGTAGGCATGAAGCTTAGGAGAACTATTGTGAGCATAAAACAGACCACGAGAAGATGTGCCTCGTAAATACCTCAACACACGAAGGAGGTGACCATAATGAACAGAAGTATGAGCATTCACAAACCGACTCAAAATATGGAAAGCATGGGCAAGATCTGGTCTAGTGACAGTGAGGTAAACTAGGCTACCAACAAGATGATGGTATCGAGAGGGATCCTTCGATGGTTCACCATCATCATGTCGAAGCTGCAAGTGAAGCTCCATTGGCGTAGCAGCTGTCCGATTATCGGTGAGACCGGACCGATCAATAAGATCTTGTATATATTTGGTCCGAGAAATATAATATCCCTTTGCTGAATTTGTAACCTCAATGCCCAAGAAGTAATTAAGAGGGCCTAAGTCCGACATTTGGAATTGTTCACCTAGTTGTTTCTTCACATGAGAAATATGGTCGCTATCATCCCCCGTAATGAGCATATCATCAACATATAAGAGAAGTAGAGTACGGCCACGGGAAGAAACATGAATAAATAAGGCAGGATCATGATCACTAGGTGAACAACCGGCATTTGATGACAGACACAAAACGCTCAAACCATGCACGTGGAGCTTGTTTAAGTCCATATAGAGCACGACGTAGACGACATACATGGCCCGGAGGAGCATCCACGCCGAGAGGTGGCTGCATATAAACTTCTTCATGCAATTCACCATGCAAAAATGCATTCTTCACATCCATTTGAGAAATATTCCACGAACAAATAGCAGCCACTGCAATCATAGTACGAACAGTGGTCATATGAGCAAGCTGGAGCAAAGGTTTCCTCATAATCTAGTCCATGGATTTGCTGAAAACCTCGAGCAACAAGACGGGCTTTATATCTCTCAATAGAACCATCCGACTTGGTCTTGATTTTGAACACCCATTTACTGGAAATAGGAACAGCATGTGAAGGTAATGGTACAATTTCCCAAGTACCTGTGCGTTCGAGGGCAGCAAGTTCCTCGGACATAGCAAGTTGCCATTCCAAAATATTAGAAGCTTCCTGATATGTTTGTGGCTCATGAAAGGCAGCACCAACACGAGGTCTTTTCTTACTAGGAAAACCCAATCTATCAGGTGATTGCATTTTGCTGCGGTCACGGAGACGATAACCCTCATTGACATGTGGCACATTAACCCGTGACTCATCGGAAACAAGTGACTCATTTGTGTTAGCAGAAGCATCAATATCATGAGCAGGGGAACCGGCCGAAGGTGGAGGATTAGGCGGAGGTTCTGTGTGTTGATGAGGACGACGTGCGTAAGTGTGGATGACAAGTGGTTTAGATGAATATCTCGATGGTGGTGGTGGTTCGGGAGGTGAGATAGGTATGACAGGGAGTGTGGAGGGTGGTGGTGGTGGTGGTGGAGGAGTCTCATCAGATTGGACAGGAGGAAAACACATGAAAGATGTGGATTCTAATGGTGAATAGGAGGAATGTGTGGAAGAGTTATAAAAGAAAGGGCGATTCTCAACAAATGTGACATCTCGTGATATGCGAATGCGACGAGCGGAAGGATCATAGCAGCGATAGCCCTTATGTTCAGTACTATAACCAACAAAAACACACTCAACCGATTGGGCTGTCAACTTAGTTCGCTCACGAGGGCAAGCAAAACATAGCATGTGCAGCCAAAGACCCTAAGATGGTCATATTTAGGCGGAGTACCAAAAAGGACTTCACCCGGAGATTTATCGGATAATTTTGATGAAGGTTGACGGTTTATGAGATACGCAGCTGTAGAGACAGCTTCCCCCCAAAAGTGGGAAGGGACAAAAGAAGCAATGAGCAATGTGCGTGCAGTCTCTATGAGATGCCTATGCTTTCGCTCAGCAACACCATTCCGAGCATGGGCACCAGGACATGAGAGTTGAGCAAGTGTACCCTCGGATGTCAAGAATTGGCGAAATCTGTAGGATAAATATTCGCCACCCGAGTCGGAGCGAAAAATTTTAATAGGCGTGGAAAATTGAGTATGAACCATGCGAACAAAGGACTGATAAATGGAACATACTTCAGACCGGTGTTTCAGGAAATAGATCCAGGTGTATCGAGAATAATCATCAATAAAAATGACATAATATTTGTGGCCTGATTTAGTAGTAAGGGGAGCTGGACCCCATACATCTCAATGAATAAGATCAAAGGGTTTAACAGAATGAGAAGCACTAGAATAATACTCCCTCCGTCCCTTTTTGTTTGACGCTTTAGGCTTCGGCACGAATACCAAGACTGAGATGGGATCCGTAAATACAGCAACACATGACTCGTCAGACAGGATGAGCTGCTCCCGCACCACACATTGGTCACCATCTCTCTCTCCACCACATGTTCGTTCCCGTCCATTCTTTTCCTCTTTCCCATCTCCTCCCTGCATACCAACTCATTCCAAGAGAATGGACCTCACCCATGGTGGATCTAGGGGCAGGAAGACGTCCTGCTTTCCCCGAGTCCATGAACTCCTTCCGATTTGCTGCCCAAGAGAAGCCCCTACTGCCGACGCTTGTAGCAGCTCTCTCCAGCTGTGATTGTAGGACCCGAGTTCAGCGAGGATGGCCTTCCCGATCTCATGGCAACGGAGGGCTTCGCCAAGCTCGCGGCGACAACGAGCTTTCCCAAGGTCCCAACAATGGCGACGTCCATCCCCGACCTCCCGCGGCCTTGTCGGATCTCGCGGGCGGCCTTGTCGGATCTCGCGGCAATGGAGACTTTGTTGCGCGAGCCCACATCGACCATGACCTGCTTCCTGCAAACCCGGTGATGGAGACCTTCTTCCTCGGGCCCTTGGCCATGGCTGAGAGGAGATGAGGAGGGCAGGGAAGGAATGCTGCAGATCGGAGAGGGAGAGTTCGAGCCACGGAGAATCCTACCTCCTGTGTCGTAAGTGCGGCGGACTCGTATGGGGAATCGAGAACGTCAAACATTTCGGGATTTTTACATTCCGCTAGAACGTCAAACAAAAGGGGACGGAGGGAGTATGGAAGTTGTATTTGTTTGCCAAGTTTGCAACCCTTACAACAAAAACTAGACTCGATAGACATATGACCTAAACAACCACTATTTATTAATGTGGACAATCGAGACCCACGGAGATGACCTAGCCGATGGTGCCACTTGGCGAAGGTGGTTGTTGAGGAAATGGAAGACACACGAGCGGTCGAAGGAAGACGTAGGGTGTCCAGGATATAGAGGCTGGAGGAACCTCTACGGCGATGGCCGGTCCCAATCACTGCCCCTGTTCGACGATCCTGAACAAAACAAGATGAGTCATCAAATCCAACAAAACAGTTCGATCGTAATCTGACCAACAGAGAGAAGATTCATAGATAGCTGAGGTACAAAAGAAATATCAGGAACAGAAAAATGAGAAGTGCAAAGAGCACCCTTATGTGAGATATAACAAGAAGTACCATCAGCTGTCTGAATTGAGGATCCATCATTGACTGGCTTGCAATCAACTAGCTGGGACTGATCTGAGGTGACATGAAAAGAAGCCCCTGAATCGAGAGCCCATGAGGAGGTACATGCTCCAATGGATGCAGAACCAGTAGCAGCAGATGCAGATGCTTTAGAAGGGATACCACGCCCTTGAGCAGCACGACGAGCACGAAATTCAGCTAGCTTTTCTGGAAACTTTATAAAGCACTGATCAGAGCGATGGTTGGTCCTGCGGCAATGCTTGCAAGGCTCAGGAGGACCACTTCTAGATGTGCCACTTCGATGAGAAGCAGCCAGCACATTATGAGAAGATGGACCTGCTTTCAAAGACTGAATTCGTCTCTTCAGCAATTAAATCTGACAAAGCCTTTGTCATAGTGAGTGAAGAAGATTCATGCAGCAGACGCGTGCGAATAGACTCAAAATCAGAATGAAGACCCATGACAAAGCGGTATGTAAGAAATTGTTCAATGAACTTGTATGCTGTACAATCAGTTGCTGTGCAAGTAGGCACCATAGAGAGCAGAGGGCCAGCGAAACACTCACATTCAGAATGATAATCATCAATAGACAAATCATGTTGTTCAAGAAGATGAAGCTTCTGCATGAGAGTATGAAGGAGAGCACCACTGTCCTTAACATAGCGCTGCTTCAAATAAGACCACATGGGTTTGGCAGTTTTATAAGGAGCGAGGCTCATAATCATAGATTGCTTGACACTATTGACTATGGCAGCCATCACCTTCCCATCATTAATTTTCCATTGTTTAATCTCAGCAGCATTAGCATTGTCGGCAGTAGGTGCAGGAGCATCTTCACTTAAATGAGCAAGTAAACCATAGCCTCTCAAAGCAGTTTCTATACAAAATGCCCACTCTCTATAGTTCTGACCATCAAGTGTGATGTTAATCACAATGGCACTAAGTTAAGACATAGTGTGTTGCTACTGTTACGAGCCCAATGCACGACAGAACTGAAAATGAGATGAGCAATCTACTGTTACCACCAATAAGATGAAGAAACGGAGGCAGCAACCAGCAATTGAATCTCCAGAAGATGTAGGCCAGCAGATGTAGCAGCAGAATCGGACCCAGATGAGGGCAAGACGACGACCTGAAGACGAATCGCAATGACAGAGCTTTGAAACTTGAGGAAGGGCGACGGCGGCCGGGATTTGGCCGCGACGGGGGATTGGAGAACGGCCGCAACCGGCAGCAAATCTGAGCAGCGGCGGTGGCGGAAAAGCAGGCCGCGACAATGGCCGAAAATTAGCCGCGACGGCGGCGAGATAGGTCGCGACGGCGACCAGAGGTGAGCCGCGACGGCGGCTGGTAGACGTTGGCCGTGACGGCGGCCGAAAATTGGGCGGGATTAGGAAGTTGGATTAAGCCTAACCCTAACCCTAACCTGCTGTGATACCATGTTACTAACCTCGGGATTAAGACCATGATTAGCCATTAGGCTGAGTACTCTATATAGACATAAGTGTGGGCCTGTATGGGCCTGGACAATATGGGCCTTAACAAACACCACATGGTACAAGCCATCAAGGACTGATGTATATGTACAGATAGAGTTTTATGGAACTTTGTTCGAATCGATCACAATATGCCAGATCGACTACTGTACCTGTCTAATTACAGTAAATGAAATTCCTCTTTGCAAGATCACACAGTTCCTTCCTTTTACGCAGTATATAAAGTAGATGAAGTGCATATACCACTTATCTTGCAATTACAGCATAAACCTGTTAGCCACCACTGTGTGCACGATAAGGACCAGCTGAAGACATGCAATTAATAGTTTTCAACTTTTCAAGAACAAGGCTAAATCCTTTTTATTTATTTGTGGTGTACGTTCTATCATGGCTCCAACAAATAAGAAAGAATTGAACCGAAAGAATTACAGATGCAGAAGTAAACAGTAGCATTCCTCATCTGAGTCCTGAATCTTTGGATATACCTGTTACACAATGTAAAATGTAAAGGTCCAGACATATTCAATAATGGAGCAGAACACATTTCATATTTAATAGACCATGAAACCAGAGTCCATAATCTATTGTATTAACCTCATGACACTACAATCAGATGTCTACTAAATTTTCAGGCTACCTTAACTTCCAAAATTTACTCAGCAATATCTTAGATCATTCAAAATAATAACCATGGGCACTTAGTTCCTGAAGCCATATGGAAAATGGATGCCACTTCATATGCTTTTATGGGAAGGCATTAGAGTACACTACCAGTTTTTTCTATGGTCATCGTGAAGGAAACCGGAATAAAAAGAGAAATTGAAAAGATCAAAATTTGAAATTCAATGATTTGATGTGGATAAAATTTTGCTATTGAGATCAATTAATTTATTTAGTGTTTACTATGCTGTACTTTATATTTTGAACTATTAAATAATATATTTTTTTAGTTTTGTTTTAGGCTTCACAAGGAATCCGCTGTAGCTCAAAATAACAGTTCAGTAAATTATGTAGTTTAAAACTAGATCGTATCCAAAACTGCATAAAGTTTTCAAGTCACTAAATAAAGTGCAAAATACTAGTAAATTACCACTGTAAATGATAATAACTTCATTATGAGAAAAGGTCGAAATGAACCCAAGTCCAGTACACAGTCATATATCCAATACAGGCACAAACCTTATTGCAGAAATAATCAAAACGGGCATCATCCGCTTTGGAAATGGAAGATGCATCAAAACGCTCATAAACCTGTTTAGCAATTCATATTGAAAACATTGTTCAGTAAAGTAGGAGCAGAACTAGTTTGAACAAATCAGATATGAAAGAGCACACTTCTTTAACCCAACATCAGAGCATTCTGAATGCACAACACATAAATATTGTTCAGATAAATATACCACACATTATTTATGATGCATTTGCAACCAATGCAACAACATGATGGAATAACAATAAGAGGAAGCAACTAACCTGTCGGACTTCAAGTTGTATTTTTTGGAAGAACACCTCCATATTCGGTGACTATTTTAACCTGGAAAATCATAAAACTACAATGTTAAACAATATAAACATCACCTAATTTTCCAACCTAACAGAAAATGAGGACAGCTGACTCAGTGACATAGTATGCTATATACCTTCCCCTCATAATTTAAGCATAATCCGTTGAATAAAGCATTCATCTCTGCACAACAGGGAAAACAATTTTAAATTTGAAATATCTATAAAATATGGACAGCCCGGTGCATGTAGCTCCCGCTTGGGCAGGGTCTGGGGATAGGTCTGACCACTTTGGGTCTTTTGTATGCAGCCTTTTCCAGCATTTTTGCAATAAACTGTCTATGTTTGAGAAAAAAAAATAGACTACCCCAACTTGCTTGGGATTAAAGGCTTTATTGTCGTATGTCTGAGAAAAAAAATTGAAACATGTATAGGTTATCAATAAATAAATGGAAAACCGTGAAAGGAAGTCTTCTGAAATAATAAAGAGCGCAGGGCTAGCTCCTTGGCCATGAACAGTCTACGTGATGGTGTGAAGAATTATAGAAAAGGGACATCATTGCACATCAGGATTATATGCCATCTAAATGTCTAATGAGAACAGATAAAAAAGTAGATGATATAAGCACACCAAGGTTACCATTTTGCAGGTTATTACATATGGAGTGAAAGTTTGTACCTGGAGTAAGATACGAGCCTAAGAGTATTGTCTGTCGATAATGGCGTGCATGCTGATCCAAGTACCTTAAGCATCATATGTAGATATTAAACATTAGATTGACATAACAGTTAGCTGCTCCTAATACAGAACTGATGTTACCATGGCCTAATTCGCATCACATTGGTTCCATGTTCTTTTGACGGCACATGATTCAGTTGTTCAAATACAGTCTCAAGATGAGCCCAATTCTACATTCAAATATAAGCAAAACTTA
This sequence comes from Chloris gayana, assembly GCA_031894775.1. Classification (NCBI taxonomy): domain Eukaryota; kingdom Viridiplantae; phylum Streptophyta; class Magnoliopsida; order Poales; family Poaceae; genus Chloris; species Chloris gayana. The sequence continues at coordinate 26,383 of JAUNZO010004809.1, read as the reverse complement.
AGCAGTCATAAAAGGCATTGCCAAATAAGTAGAAAAAATGCAAGACTTCAAATAACCTGCATAAGTATAACATCAGCGTGATCAACAACAACTATCTGCACAAAACAAACAGATATTCTTTATTAGAAGAAAAAAGGTGACAAAGTAGAAACCTCAGGACAAAATGCACTCGTTCCATTCCAAAATAGAACAATTATTTTCAGATGCAAATTTAAGCATTGGTTCTTGTTCTGATATTGTGGAGTACTTTTGATGAAAAAATTAACAATTGCATTCTCATGCAAACCCTTTTTTCAACATACCACAATATTTTAGAGAAATGACTACTATCGTTTATTTAGAAAAAAGTAGATAGATCGTTGCATATGGGTTCAGTTAACTAACTTCAATTGATGACATGAAATCAAAGTCCTTCTCCTTGCCATGTTCTCCGTCGATTTTCTGAAAACATAAATACATATTACTAATAAATAGTAAAACTTTAGCAACAATACACATGTATTATAAGTACAATTCAATGAAATAAAATTCGAAATCAAAGTAATTTACTGAGGGTGGAGACTTGTTACGAAATTCAGTCCTGAAGACCTGAACAATGAAGGCCTTCGACAAAATTTCTTACGAAATAAATTGGCTCTTAACAATTGATATAAAAACCATCTAAAATTCTATGTTGGCTATGTAGCTAAATTCTGACCAGAATACCAACTGTGCTATCCAAAGGTTTTGAGATTGACCATCCAAAATGGTCGGTATAGTTGTTGTTTCTAGTTGCTTGCTCATACTGCAATCAAATTTTGTGTAACCCATCAGTTAGATCTAAATTGTGCTGCATGTGTGATTTAGCAGTCAGGCCTTCTTTTTGTTTTGTAGAACCAGCCTGAATGATTTGACAAATACGGATCAAAGATGGTCATTGAAATTGACGCTGGATTGTCTCTGTTACAGGGAAGGATTGCTACAAAAAAAAGTGGGGCAATTTGATGATCTACAAAATCATGGTAACGATGCCGCAATGATTTCAGTTTTTTAGACTCTAAAAATTAAACACCCTTTTTCCCAGAACATGCACCTGCAAATACATGTCCATTCATCATAATTGCCTATCAGGTTCTGGCGTTAGTACCATGAGATATTCCACACACTTGCCCCGATCCTCATCTCCATGAATTTGACTTTAAATACCAGCATTCACCTCTTAATTGCAGTATCCTCCAGAGGAAGGAACCAAGGATATATGGCAGTATCAATGGGGCAGCAAAACATACACCTCGTCCAAATTCTACCACTTTGCCTACAGAAACGTTCACCCACAATTCCATTCCACTGACTCTGGGACTCAAAGTGCAACAACAAACTTTGAGTATTTACCTAGTTCCTCCTTATGGACAGGGTCAACACAAGAAATATGCTGCGAAGAAACTTAAAAATTGAAGGTAACAATCTTTTTTTTTTTTTGCCTGCCCCTTCAGTCAAGCATGATGGCAGAAGCTAGTAATGAACTGGAATATAGCCACAAATTTCTACACTATTATGGCCTTGGCCAAATCTGAATCTCAGCACTCCTTAACGGAAATCTTCATTATTGCGGCATGGCAAAGCTGGAAGCAGAGAAACAAACATCTTTAACAGAGGCAGGCCATCCTTCCAGAGCTGGAAAAGCCTTTCTGAAACAAGCTGCATTCCAAGCTCATCAAATATGACCTCCCCAAAAATAACGCTTTCACTGCCTCCTAGAACTGTATAGTTAATTATTTTGTCTTTCCTGTTTTCTGTTTGTCTACCTTTCTCTGTGTTTCCGCAGGAGGCGGTTTACAGTCTGCTGGACATGACAGTGAATACAGGCCACTGAGTCTATGAGCAAACGGTGTTCAAAGATAACTTACACGTTTAAGAGCTAAATGAGATCCAACTATAATATCAGAAGCATAGAAGTTACGGTACAGCTTGACAGATTTCCTGCATAAACAACAGTTCAAACATTATTACAATGTTTTCAGTACTAATTCTGATACCAATAAAACAGCAGCATGATAATAAACAGGCGAATATGTTTACAAATTATGAAAGAACCATTCAGTGATTTATAGAATAGATTTGATTCTATAAAAATGTGCCAATTTTAAATTTAAGAGATAACAGCTGTTAATGGGCTCCTGTTTTGTACAGTTTCTGCTTATTGCGTAAGCTGCTTCTTTTCAAAAAGCTGGTGAATAGCAGCTTTTCTTGCTGTATTTTAGCTCATCCTCAGAGTTTAAATAAACCTCCTGCAGAATCCTGATGTTTGGCACACCTTTTTCTCTGAACAATCTGATAAATAAGTTCCTATTCTACTGTACAATAACCTGATTCACATCAACCACAAATCCTTATCTTCTACTCCATTCAGAAAGAGCAGACATACAATCATGTCAACTGGAACACGCCTTTCATCAACAATTATGCAAGACGGACTGAGACAATGACCCAACAGGGAACATCAAGCATGGTGACAACCCAGGCAAACAGAGAGCTGTGGCGCAGTCATGGCATGTCAGGATGAAGACAATAAAAAAAATTATGTGTGACATACAGTTACTCTTGCTCAAAACAAAAAAGGAGCAGTGCCAATGGCAAGGTGATGGCAAGGATATGTGCAAGCCTGAATGCCTGATGCACAAGGAATGCTATTAGGAAGGGGAGACAAAACCCCGACTTTAGCTGTGGTTATTTTTGGGTGTGAATGTAATCTAGAAACTTGGGGTGTGTGTGTGTTGTAACGTGTTTTTTGAAATATATAGTAATGGTTTTGGACAACAGTTTCATATGATACCTACCTTTCACATGAATAAATGGCTACATCATCGTCACGATTCGCAAAACAAAAGAGAGAGACTACACGAACATCAAGTAGAATAACAATCTAATCATGTGCAGTGTACATGTGAAATCGTGATTCAAACTATATTTAGGTCCAGCTTCCAATAATAAGAATCTTCACATACTCTAACCCAAATAATCTGTTAACCTCCCAAAGACTTATCATGTTAATCCAGAAAAGTTAAGACAAAAAAACGTTACTTGACAATTAGTATCAAAGCTGAGAAATGCAGCTTATTGCATTAAACATAACTTACATAGAGAGAAGAAGCTCATTCGAGAACTGAAATCATCAGACAGGGTATTTTGCCAATGGTCCCTCAACTTTCCTTTGACATCATGAAGATGATCATCATAAGCTCCCTAACACAAATTCTTCAGTACTTAGATAATCACCCAAAACTAGCCACTCAGAAGCAGTAAAATAACATGGGACAATGCAATTGACTAGTTTGACTAGTAGAGTGACCCAAAGGAGATCACTGGATTAAGACAAACAACAGGTACAAGATTAGTATCTTAGCAGTCATAACTCATAATTACGAAAATGTAAAAATATTGAGATAATTCCTTAGGTGCCATTACAAAATACTCTAATCCCAAATATGCCAATGCAAAATGACTTATCCCATAGTCGGATTACAATTTTTATCCTGTGTATGCCATTGGTAAACAGTAAATGAAAAGACAAACATGCCCTTCTCTTTCTTCCTCCTCTTGCCTCTCTCTTTTTTCAACAAAAAATAAATAAAAACACAAGTTCCACCTTGGCTGGCAGCCATCGCCGGCGCGGCTGAGCTCTGCCCGACCGCCGGTGCAGGGGCAGGCGAGCTCGGCTCGACTCGCCGCCATGGCTGGCACAGGCGAGCTCAACCCCGCCGCCAGCCCACCGCCATGGCTAGCACAGGCAAGCTCGTCCTGGCCGCCAACATGGGTGCGGGGGCAGAGAGCTCTGCCTCGACCCGCCGCCATGGCTAGCGCGAGCAAGCTCCGCCCCGGCCGCCAACGTGGGGCCTGGCGAGCTTCGCCTCGGCCCGCCACCATGGCTGGTGCGGACGAGCTCTGACCCGGCCACCCAACGCGGGGGCGGTCGAGCTCCGCCTCAGCCCGCCATGGTTGGCACGGGTGAGCTCACCCCAGCCGTTGTCAGCGCCGGTGCGGCTGGTGCAAGCGAGCACTGGCCTCAGCCGGCTTCCATGGTTAAGTTTTTTTAGATTACATACAGGAGACCGTAGGTTGAAGATGATTTCTGGGGCACTTTGGTCATTTGGAAAAAAATAGGTGCTGAAACTGATGTGGATGGCAAATGTGGGATTGATTTTGTAACTCAATGGCATCTACAGGATAAGCGGTTTTGCAATGGTGGATCCGGGATTAACGAAATTTGCAATGGCATGTTAAGAATTGGCCCAAAAATATTAAGAAATCACAGTGAAGTGTTGCTTGTGGCAGAGAAAAGAAGAATGTCCATGTGCACTAACTACGGAAGAGATAGTTTCAAGAAAATGTTCAGGAAAAAGTTAAGTTAAAACAATAAAACTACATCCTATATCAAGCATTTATCTAGGGCTTACAGAGTTCAAACACGCACATAACGTTACGAGGTGATCTAAGCCAACAATATAGAACAGCCTTGAGAAGATTTTGCATACAGCATATTGATTATGCTCATAAATTGTATTTTGACGGCAAGGGGATCAAGTTGGCTTGTTAATTTGTATAATGCACATGATCCACTTTAGTTTGCAGACACACAAACACAATGAAAGTAATACACCAATTGATAGTGATTGCGTCTAACGCAGTTACCTATAGCTTTAACAGGCATTGCGTTTAGCAAATAAAGTGTCTAGCATAAATAAACTGAAATCACGTGATAGAATGGTAATAACCGACACTAGTCAAAGGCATTGTTTACGCAACTACCTGTATCTTTTCACCTGTTCCAACCCATTTGGACCTAGGAATGTCTGCAGCAGGGATTTTCCATTTCAATTTACAGTTCTGCTTCATCAATATACTGACTTCTTCATTTGTTATGATGTGGCTTACATGACGATGAAATGAACTGCAAAACAGAACGAGGGAGGTGATGATATAAAAGAGGTATCATAAATGCAGGGAAATGGCTTTAAAGGGAAAGAAAAATGAATGGGCAAAGAATAAAGAAAACAGGATAATCATCTTTATGGATGGAATTTACAGAACACTGCCAGTGTAACCACTGTCTTTCACAAGACGCATAAATATAACAGTCAACAGCACGGAATATAAAATGATAAAGATGAAGCCGTAATAATCCATAAATGTTGCAGCCTTGTGTGTGGGTGTGCGTGTGTTGTAGCACTAACCATGAAGTTTCAGTTTCACCAGAACAACCATTTCCATTGTTTATAGTATCATCCATCACATCTTCTGTGTCATCTTCATCACTATGCTCTATTCTTTGAACAGTATCCACTGTTGTAGATTTAATCACTGAAGTTTCAGCTGCACACTCTGTAAGAAAGAATGCATGTGCCAATTTATTGCAGGAAGGAAAAAGGTGTAGAGAATAGAGAATGGGCAGAAAGCCTTATGGAATGATTGCAACAAAGAAATTTTAAAGCCACTGAATGTCTTCCAGAGCAACATATATTTTTGAATAAATCCAGAGCAACATATTGTTAGCTAATAGCATCAGTAATCCCATCATAGAATTACCTCCCAAATACATGAATAATAAGACCGAAAAATACATACTTGAAAACTCCCAGTTCAAGCAAACCATGTTGATAGATAGCACTAAAAAAATTATCCTACTTAAATTTGCATTTTCAACACATAACAATATCAATATAGCAATTAACACTAGGCCTCGACTATTCAGACGTAACAATTACCAACAATAAATTTGCTAATAATAATCATACAGGAAAACACATCTAAAATGGAAATATTAATATTACAGAATCACACACCACAAGCATCATTGAGCAACCTCTTGCCTAGAGATACACATGACACTGCAGAGGCAAATGGGGAAGCAGGGAACTATGAAATAAAAGATCAGATGATTCTTGCAAGATGCATGAGGTTAAGTACACCATGGCCGTGTCTTCCAATAATGACATGTTGATACACTGCATGTCATGAGAACCATGGATATAGCAATCTCAATCAATGCATGCCAATACTTATAATAGTTTGGTTGTCAGCTACTCTACTCGGACAAATCTAGGAACATTTTTAAGCACTTTCTGAAATCATAAATTGCAGCAGGCTAGTAGCATCAAGACATCAAGCAATGGCAATCAGACTCATCTGCGGTAACAATGTCCAAGTTATACAGATTGGAAGTGGAACGTTGCTAATTTCTCGTCTTTGTGCCCTAGGAATGACAAGGAATAAGAAAATAAAATTCATACATCTATAACTATCTTAGGACTTTGTACCAAAAACAGCTAACTCTGATCGCAAATCACACTCACTACTACAATGTGTTAGTTTCTTTTGATAAGATGAACTAGGAACCAAGAGATATGTAGGACTGAGAAATAAAGAATCCTAGCACATACAACAATTCCAGGCATTTGATCAAACATTGGCATGAAATAGGAGAATGCAATATCCACAAGCCAGCTATCACAATGATTGTACGAGGCAACAAGAACAGAACCTGAACTGGAGTTGGGCAATGGCACTTGAGCCACTACACCGCCCTCAAGCTCAAACCGTTTGGGATTCTCCTCGCGAGACTTAGCCCCCTGCTTCGCGGACTTTGGCCTCTTGGGCCGCTTCTTTGGTCCAGCTAGTCGAGCAACGGCAACACGAGGGGAAAACAAGTCGAGACTGAAGGTTGATTTGACTGGGGGTAGGGCTCTGTACCTCGGGCGACGGCGGCGGCGGGCGCGGGCTTGCGCTTCGCCATCTGCTGCGCAGCGAGGTGGTTGGCTGGGTGCAGCTAGGCACGCCGGGTCGTTGAAGGGAGAAGCAAGGGGCGTGAAAGCGGCGCGGAAGTAGGTGCCGAGTTCGGTGAGGGATGTCAGGCAACCTGAAGCGGAGGCAGGCGGAGGAGGCGTGGGCGAGGAAGAAACGCTGCTGCGGTGTGTTGAGCGGGGCTTGAGGGCTTGGAGTCTTGGATGCGATGCCGTACACGAGCCGCGGGGCAGCGGCGGTGGAGGTGAGCGGTCGCTGGGAGCGGCGGGTAGTGCTGGCCAAACGGGCCGTGCCAAGCGGGCCAGCCCGAAGCACCAATATTTTGGCCCGGTCCAAGCAAGATACGGCCCATTTAGTTTCGTGTGGGGCCATGCTCGGACCAAAGGTGTAGCCCGTCGGACGGCACGGGCATGACCCGTTTAACCACAGGCCCGGCAAAGCACGAAATGGCCCAACTAGACACGACCCGAAAGGTATGAATAAATACATATATAGTTTGTATGCAGACATGTAAGCTTGAGTGGTCTGGTGCTAATATGGTTAGATTGGATCCAATAGGTCCTAGGTTTGAATCCTGTTGCAATCAAATTTTTTCACCTCTATTTTTCATCACAAATGCTAACGGGCCGAAACGTGCTAACGGGCTATCGTGACTACCGGGCGGCTCGGCACGCCCGACACATTCCGGGTCATGGGCCGACGCCTCGGCACGACGGGGGCACGACATGGCCCGATAGTAATTCCGTGCCGTGCCGGCCTGAAATTCTACGGGTAGGGCCGTCCCGTGTCGGGCGGCTCATTTGGCCAGCACTAGCGGCAGGTTTTGATTGCAACGGTGTGACTGTGAGTTTAGGGTGTTTCGATTGCCTTAGTTGTTGGGCTTGGGGCTTTGGAAAAAGTTAATTGAAGCGTGGACTTGCTGAGCTGCTGAAAGGAACGACGCAATAGTGCAAGAGGATAGCGGAACTTTTTACCTAAGAGGAAGTCCATTTTGCCTCCTCTAACTATTATTTTTTATCTCTTAATTATAAAACTGGATAAGATAACTCTCCCAACTTTTAATATTATTTTTTCCTCCTAAGCGGTTTTGTCATGTCATATATTTCTTTGTAATACTCTCTTTTCTTTTTTTTCCTTCCAAACACTCCGCTTATAAAGCTTAAAAAATTATGAAAATTTTTCTACTCAAAGTACAGGAGTTAAGGAACAATTATTTTTATTACATATTTTCCAAATTCAAAATAAATTTTGAATTATGAATTGGCATTCCAAAAGTTTTAATTTAAAATTTAATTCAAATTTGAAAAAAAATTCAAAAAACAATTGTTTCATAGCTTATGTTCTATGAGCACAAAAAAATCATAATTTTTTAAGCTCTTAAAGCTAGTGTTTGGAAGAAAAACCGTCACGAAAGGATAAAATAGAAAAAATATGACATGGCACACTCACAAGTAGGCCCCATAGTGTCAGATCAGCCAATAACGCTATCCCAAACCGTTTAGGGAGGAAAAACGAACCATATTAAAAGTTGAGGGAATCATACTATCCGGTTTATATTTGAGGGACCAAGACTGAATAGTGCAAGGAGGTAAATGGGACTTCTTCTTTTTATAATAATCATCACTTTTAAAATATATATAAAATAATAACTTTTAATGATTTATTAATAATTTTCCAACCTGAAATTTTGTAGAACTAATTGCTTTGTCACCAACTAAAAGAATGACCGGTACACCAACGAAGCTGAAGATGTCTGCCAGCAGCAGATGCTGTGGAGACGGAGCTTCCATGAGGGTTGTCGTCATCTGAATCCTTCTGCTAACCCTGGGGATTGTTTTGCTTGCACCACCTCCACCACTTGCAAGTTGCAAACTCAAAGAGCAGTCGAAAATCATGGTACATTGTTATAAGCGGTAACCTGCTACTAAAATTTTATATAGCCCTGCAACTATTTTTTCTCTGCATCAAGCTTTATACATGCATACCGTTCATGCTTCTCCTTTATTAAAAAAAATCATGCTTCTAGGATGCCTTCTGCTACTTAAAAAGTTTGAATTCTTTTTGGGATTTTTTTAATCTTTGAATGTTCTATTGGCATTTGTAGATACTGTCTACGTACTTTCCTTTTGTCATAGTCTTCAAACTAATTAAAAATGCAATCCTAAAATAATGCATGCTCTGTTAAGCCACATACTGGAACTATTACAAGATGAGCAGAGATGACACCCCTGGACAATATTGACAGGTTGCAACAACTACTACAGTGTGGCCTGCTGCTACTGCAACATTCACAGGTTCCCAGCGGTTTGTGAGAAATGCTGTAAATGATATGAAGAAAGGCAACAAATGTGACAAGGAAAAGAGATTTTCAAAATATTACTCGCTGGGAAGAAAGCAGGGGCATGTTTCCTCAGTGTTTTCTGATTTTGTTGTTAAGCACCAGATCTTAGTGCCTTGTATAAAGATGAGAAGTGAATGCAATTATTTATTATAGTTAAATCTGTTTGTTATCTTGAACAGACAACTTTGAAATTTGACAATATCAGACCACCCATTGAGCATATAGGAATGAAGCAGCACTATACTACTTAAACAAGAGGATTATCAAGGACTAAAAAACCTACACTATAGTACAAGATAAACTTATCTTAAAGCAATGAACATTAGGGGCATCATCTATATGTCTTTTTGAGAGTTGTTGGTAGAACGCCAGAGTAAACCTCCAATAATATTGTTTAAGGAGTGGGCGGCCATTGGAACTAGGACACTTGAAGAAGCTATGGTTCCAATACCATAGGCGAATCCAACAAATGTTGCCCTGGAAATAGGAAGATACATGTAAGTAAGTTATAGGAAGCTTATCTATACTGTTAATCCCTGTGCATTGAAAACCACAAAAATTAATCAGGTTGCAACAAATTACAAAATATAAATAAATTGTTTTCCTATTCCGTAGATAAAAAAATATCGCAGTAAAATATGTTACCAGACTGCAAATGAATATCTCCTGCCATTTCCCAGATGAAGAAAACCAAAAACAGCACCAATTATAAGGGAACTTATCCAATTCAATCCGAAAATAGGCATCAGTGCTCCTCGAAAGAGCAACTCCTGGTATAAGTCAACTCCACATAAAGATTTTGCTATTCAAAATAAGTGATATTCTTAAGTAATATTTTAATTGATGTCCTTACCTCACTAATCCCAGGGAGACAAGCAACCAAAATATAATCCAGAGGTTCGAGAGAAGTAAGGATCTAATGAACAAGAATAAAATTGATTAAGCTCAACTTACGAAATTTGAACTCTGGTTTCAAAACTGTTCAGAAAGTTTGTAGAGTTGAAGTCCCAAATGGCATCAAGAGAAGATATAAGACCATTTAGTTGTTTACCATACAACAAAAACAATTCGAATTGTGCAAATATAGATTATTTGATCCAAATATATTGTTGGAAGAGCACATGTTACGTGGGTTCTTTCATCAGACACGTCATTAATCATCACTATAAGTTATGCAGGTGCAAGGCTCTTTTACAAGTTTCTTCTTTTATTCCTGTGACAGAATAGAGCATACAATTTGCAGGGCAACTATTTCTTTCAATTTCAATGTCTTGCTAGTCATAGAATGTAACAATCAAGAATCAGATAGCTTCAACATAAGAGACAATCCAAAACACAATTCTGCAAAGGTTTTACACAGTTGCATACTTGACTATTTGCAGCTTCACTGGAATCTCTGAAGTCTGACCATGTTTGTAAAAGAATATATCTGCTAGAGGATATTAATATTACAAGTCCTGCTACCAACTCGAGATGCCAAGTTTCAAAGTTAACTGCAGAAACCAATAAACAATTTGCTCCAGCAGTCAGCAAACATCCTCTGAAAAAAAACCACTACACTAAATCCCTTGTGTGAAAAAAAGACGCTTACATGACACATCTGAAGGGTCAGCAATAGGCCATCCATTTAAAGATGCAAAATGTGAAGCCTGCAGCAGACAATAGAGCATTTTGTTACACAGTCCAGGATCTTTGAATGATAGGGAGATAAACAGTCAAAAATGTTGGTTGATAAGTTCAGAGAACTCCAAGCATAACTCACGTGTGCTTTATATTATGTGCAACAAGGTACACTTGGACAAAACCATAAAAACGATCTCAAGGGCTTAAATTATTCTTCAAGGAAACAGTTCCTGCTAACATGGCGCCACAGCGTTTACCTGGCGAAGCACAAGACCTCCTATGAGCAGTAAGCCAGACGTGAGAGTGCAGGCCTGAAGAACAGCACTCCTTGGGGCACCTTGAATTTTATCGCTGGTACCATCATCCTGGCTATTTACCTGGAGGATGCTGCCAGCACTTCCTTCACTAACTGAGGAATCCTCTTCACTTGCGAAGGTTGGAAGTTTTGACTTGTTTTGAAAGTTTCCTCCTTTCCTTTGAGTTTTCTTTGTTGCAAATGTTCTGATCGCCTTTCAATATTAAATAAAGTCTTGTTAATCACATACAATGAGAGCTAAATAAAATTCCCATACTTCAGAAGAGCTTACATTATGTTCGACAATATATAGATGTTTCCATGTAGCAACCGAGCTTCGGTGTCCCCAACCTGATCAAGTATTATCTGTCAATGTAGTGGCATCAGAATTATATGAACAACTTTGTCCAGGCTAAAAGTATGGCAGACCACAATAAATTCATGTCATGGGTATAAAGTATAAACTAACAGGACAATAGGAATGTTTCTAATGAATAAAATTCCTAAGTCTGACAACATGAAGCTCCATGGCACTGCGCTTGTATTCCTTTTTTGTTAGCATGCTAGGTAGTAAGAGTTGGGCGTCCAACTTGGGTCGATTTTTTATTTAGGAATTCAAAGGATTGCGATTTACGAAGCATATAAGTAAATATGTTTGTTTTAATTGGCATATAATACTAAACTCTCGCGAACAGGCCTTTACCGTAGTGGTAAGGTGCCTCAGTAGCACCTCCTAGGTCCCGGGTTCGATTCCCGGTGGGAGCAAATTTCCGGACTAGGTTAAAAAATTCCCTCGTCTCTCCCTAAGCCAAAGCATGTGTAAGACCCTGCCCGGAGCCAGTCGGTGCGGGCGTTGCTCCCGATTTAAAGGCTGGTGCACTATGAAAGCTATCACATAGGCTAAAAAAAGGGATCACCATGTGGGGGGAGGGGGTTCGGGAATTTTCTAGACCTATGTGAGAAGTTCCTTCTTCTTAATACAATGTCGTTGGGACGGTCTTACCCCGGCAGGTCTAGTTTTTTTCTATAATACTAAACTCTCCCACGAAGATTCTGGTGAAGGAGATGACGATGTGTTCGATGACGGGCTCGACGACATCAAGTTCATCGTGTCTACGTGTGGAGGTTTAGCAATTTACTCCTCTTTTACAAAAGAGATTGGTACGAGGATGACGGTGGTAGATGGTGACAAGGTCATGTTCCTTCATATCGAGTTTATGTCAGTGGCATATCTGTTTGGGATGGTGATCCTAGATGGTGGAATTTTTATAGCTTTTGCAAGGTTTCTTGTCTTCCATCAATGGAGTTGGAGTAGTTTGGTTTGCTTTTGTAACCAGGGGATGTAATCTTCTTTAATATGAATGAAATTTCTTTCACAAAAAAATATAATACTAAATAAATCCACAATCAGCATGCGTGCTCAATTATGCTGCCAATCTGCCATAGTCTCGCTGCATTCTTGCCATGAAACAACTTACAGTATCAATGTCAATTTCACAACACTTAATCAGTCACTTGTCATTTGTTTGTGAACTTTGTAAAATTCGGAATCGGAAGGTAACAAGTAGGAAAGGAGCAGCCTCAATAGAATCGAATTCCACGTGAGAACTGAGAACTCAAAGAGGACACTCTTAAAGCGAAACTACAGTTCGGATTGGGATTATACCCCGGAATTAGTATTTTTCACGCGGCAGATGGATTCATAGGAAATTCGATTAGTCGATTCCCAGGAAAATGGGGCAACTGAGTACGAGAATACGCAAGGAGATCGGAGGTAATGCTAGCGCGTACCTGTGAAGAAAGATGGGCGGCCACAGTCCACCATGGTCGCGTTGAGCATCGTCCACCAACGGATGGCCTAGGCGCCTAGCCACAGTTCAATGTGCTAGAAGGCGAGAGACGGCGAGCACCAAGACCTGAGATTTCAGTTTTTCCCAGTATTTTTTAGCGACGAGACAAATGCCATCAGCTTTTTTTTGGCGATAAACTTGAAATGCCTCTATTGTGTGGTGGAGTTGGTAGTTGCAGCGATAGCGACTAGCGAGTAGCAGCAGTTCGGAAGATGCAGAGTGATTCTTTTTTTTTTTTTTTTTTTTTTTTTTTGAGAGGAGATGCAGAGTGATTCAAGGCGTCAAGGGTGTGCCGGTGGAATCTGGGTCAGCCCACGGCTCGCCGGAGATCGTATCGGCCCACAACCAGTTTTTTTTTGCAGTCGTCAAGATATTTTTCTGGAGAAACGATTCCCAGCGCGCGACCATTCCGCCCGCGTCCCAAATCCATAAAGGCCTTGTTTGTTCGGTTCTATCGGATTGGGCCGGAACGAGGTCTGTTTCGGCCAGAATAACTGGCCCATAATCGAACCGGTCATGTTGAGAAAATGTCGCTCGATTAGCTCGGACACGGAATGAAATAGGTCATGATTCGATGATTATATGTGGCCCTATAACTAGAATGAAACTTCTCCAAAGAATGTCCGGAACGGTTCTCTCTGTATCTAGTGAATCACCCAGATTCACTCAATCTGGCCCCAAAATCTTTCTGGGCCCAAAATTGAAACGTCACAACAGAACAAGGCCTAAAAAGGAGATAAGAACTGAAGATGCAACTAAGCCCCCTAGTGGGTTTTGGTGATAAATGACAAATAATTAAAATATCTAATGTTTCATTGAGCTAATGTGCAGGATATTGAAGTCAACTAACCCACGTTATAAGATTGATAGCCCCTCATACAGAAGTCCAAAGATGGACTCAAAAAGAAGCTTAAATTAGTTTTTATAGTTCTTTGAGTCTAGGTTTGCCAAACTATAAAGATGGGTGATTTAGTCTTTCATGCAGGGAATATGTGCTCAAGTTATCTAAATCAAAGCTTGGATAAAAACCAAACCACTCAAAGAGCCAAAAGACCAAACTCCAAAGTGTCGTGTACTTGCCTTATGGGTATACGAGATGATGAAGAAATGGATACGCAAAGACATGGTAGCAAATCGGAGAAGATACGAGATAAGGGCGATAGGCAACAGATCGGGATAATAGAAGAACCTCGTAGACCGGTATGGAAACAAGGCGGATACTAAGACCGGTATACAATGACGTGAGAAGCAAGTTATAGAACAATTTGTAGTCCGATTAGGACTCGGATCAATAAAGAAAGTTAGAGATAGAATCCCATATATGTAATTCATGTAATCGGCTAGGACTCGATTGTAACCCTAGCTCTCCCGGACATATAAGGCGGAGCGGGGACCCCCAAAAAGGATCCGAGACTTCGCAATTAGCAAATCGCTAAAGGCAATACATAACATACGGGACGTAGGGTATTACTCTCGATTCGAGGGGTCCGAACCTGTCTAAAATCGTGTGTTCCTGTGTGTTACGTGTGTTGCACCATCGAATTCCACGCTCGTGAGGGACCGGGTAGTACTAGTGCCGAGTTTAAGACTCGACATTTGGCACGCCGAGGAAGGGGTCTCGGCGAGTTCCTAGCGAGTTCGATGGCCACTTCGTTTGTCGTCGACTTCGAGCCCGGCTTCAAGATTCGCTTCGGGTCTCTCGACTTTGAAGGCGACTCGGACGGGAAATTGTCGTTGATGAATCCGACTCGTTGCCGGGCCGCTGCTTCTAAAGCGCGATCACCTGCCACGGTTGATACCTCCGATTCCGAGCTTAGCGGATCCGATGCGGCTTTAGCGCGAAACATCGGGCTCCCTATGCTTATGCCTCGGAACGGTGCCGGGCTACGGCGCAAAGCTGTTCTCCCGAATTGGATACCGATTCCGAGGAAGACGCTCCAGTCTTCTTCCAAGTGTTCATGACGGGACTCGTTATACGCCAACTCACTCCCGAGGAAGCTGCTGAAGAAGCGGCAAGGATCCGCCACCTTCGGCCGCGGATCCGCGCACAAGTGCTACTCGCTTTGGCTGGAGGAAGCGCCCTGCGACCGCTCCCGGCTACGGGCCCGCTATCGGACCGGTCCGGAGACCCGGATGAATCTCCAGGATACAACAATCGATGAGGATCTCGCGGCGGAAGACGCCATCGATCTTCCAGCAGAGCTTTGGATTTAAGTTCCATGAAAGTAGAGATGAATGGCGCTCGGGTCTTCACATCGCCGGTCCACAATATTGTGGGAGTGAAACATATTCTTGAAACAATACCGAAAGAAGTCCTCAACGCTACGCCGGGATTGCGTCGTGCGCTGAATTTAGTTGATGCGACGGCTCCGCAAACAAACCAGCTCGTCCATGATCGAGCGAAATCTTCCGGTCGCTCGCATTCCCATTCGGAACGACCGACAAGGGCCCGGTCGCGACATGCGGAACCCGCGAACAATGATCGTCAAGCAGCACCACCACCTCCGCCTCCGCCTCCTTCACGGGACGCGGAGCCGGCGAATAATGATGGACAAGGCGGTTCGGGAGACGAGATACTAGGAGGACCGTTACTACGACTATTCCGACAATGACGGGGATCGTAATTATCGGCATCGCCCTAGCCGTTGATCTCCGTCACCGGTCCGGACTGGTCCGGAAGATGATGAATATTCTGTAATTCCCGCTTTTACGCGAGATTTACGCATTTGCAAATACCCCGGGGATTTAAGCCGGGGCCATTGACAAGTATGATGGCAAAGCGCATCCGGCCGAATGGCTCCATATGTATACCACGGCTATCCGGTCGGTAGGAGGAGACACGTTCGTGCTAGCCAATTATCTACCGATGTGCATGGAGCAGGCTGGACGCTTATGGTTGCAATCCCTACCCGAGAAATCTATTTCTTCGTGGGGAGACCTCACCAAAAAGTTCGTAGAAAACTTCCGGGCGACTTGTGAGAAGCCGGAAAACTACTTCGACCTCAATAGGTCGAGCGAAGCCCGACGAGACCCTCACCGATTTCATCGAGCGATTCCGCAATAAGAAAGCCTTAATCCCCAATGTTCCCGATCAGCAAGTGATTGCTGCATTTCAAGTCGGCGTCCGGAGTGAAGCGCTGGTTCACAAGATTGGGAGACGTAATCGAAACCTCACCATGACGGCGTCGGAGTGCTTCAAGATAGCGAGATAATTACGCTGCTGGAGAATCAAATGTAGTCAATCTGCGCGGAAACAAAGGGAAGGAGCCGAAGCATGACCAAGGCAACCGATCTGGATCTAGGAATGACAAGAAGCGTAAGACCGATCACCTTGTTGCAGCTGTTGACTAGTCTCATGGAGGAGACCGGCCAAGCACCCCCTAAGAGAGGTCTAAGAGAACGATTGTCGTTTGAAACACTTCCGGACGGCTCTTGTATGATCCATAATGGGAATCATAAAGCTAAAGAGTGCTTCCTGTTAAGGCCATTTGCTCAATTTGCCTTAAAGGTTGCACCTCGATCCGCTTACAGGAATCGGAAGGATGACAAGGGCAAGGATAAGGACCGTGAAGACAATGAGGATGACGAAGGTTTTCGGGAACCAGCCCGAGAGGTGAACATGATTTATGGAGGCCCGGACGCATACGAGTCAAAGCGGAAGCAAAAATTATCATTAAGGGAGGTTAATGCTCGTTGCTCCTGCAACTCCCGAATATCTTCGGTGGTCCGAGGTCCTCATCACATTTAGCGAGGGCAGACCACCGGAGGTACTACCGAAAGCTGGAAAATATCCACTCATCCTTGCTCCCATTGTTCGGAAGGTGCGGTTGAAGAGAACTTTCATTGATGGGGGAAGTCTGTTTGGATATCTTGTTCGCTAAGACTCGCCTCGAGCTTGGCCTGATTGTCGCCGACTTAGAGCGCAGTGTTTCTCCGTTCCATGGTATAATACCCAGGCGGAATAGTTACCCTTTGGGGCAGATTTCTCTGCCGGTGACTTTTGGGACGAAGGAAAATTATAGAAGGGAGAATATCATCTTTCAGGTGGTCGACATAGACTCGAGCATACCATGCTATCCTCGGAAGACCGGCTCTGGCAAAATTTATGGCCATCCCAAATTATCGATACTTGATGTTGAAGATGCTCAGGCCAAACAGGGTCCTGTCATTCCGGGGTGATATCAAGACCGCTTATGCTTGTGAGGTGCATAGCACGAGTTACAATCCCGGACCAATTCGGAAGTTGAACGTCAAGAAATCAAAGAAGCGGCTGAAGCTTTGGAAGTTCATACAAGGATAGAGGATGAAGTACCGGTCAAGAAGATTGCAAAGTAGAAATTGAAGGTCGATACGGTGGTTTCCAAGACTGTTCGACTTGATGAATCGGACCCCTCTAAGGTCACCCATATAGGGGCTGACTTGGGGGATAAATAGGAAAGCGCGCTCATTCTTTTCCTCCAGGAAAATAGGGATATCTTCGCATGGCAGCCTTCGACATGCCGGGTGTTCCTAGGGAGAAGATTGAGCACGCATCGTTGGTGCGTCCGATGCGAAGCCGGTGAAACAGAAACTCCGGAGGTTTGCCCAAGACCGCAAGGAAGCTATCAAGAAAGAGATAACTAGGTTGTTAGCAGCTAAGTTCATTAGGGAGGTGTATCATCCAGATTGGCTTGCCAATCCGAGTGCTTGTACCAAAAAAGAATACTAAAGAATTAAGGATGTGCGTTGATTATACTGATCTCAACAAAGCTTGCCCCAAAGACCCTTTCGCGCTGCCTCGAATCGACCAAGTTGTTGATTCGACTGCTGGCTGCGAACGTCTCGATTTCCTTGATGCTTATTCAGGATATCATCAAATACCGTTAAGAGTTGAGGATCGGATAAAACCCGCGTTTATCACCACCTTCGAGCATACTGCTACACGACTATGCCGTTTGGATTGAAAAATGCTGGAGCTACGTATCGGCGTGGTATGCAACGTTGTCCGGATTCGCAATTGGGAAGAAACGCAGAAGCTTATGTTGATGATATAGTGGTCAAGTCTCGAAAATCGAAGATCTCCTCTCGACCTGGCGAGAGACCTTCGATGATCTGCGGAACTTTTTCATGAAGTTAAATCCAGGAAAATGTGTATTCGGAGTTCGTTACGGGAAGTTACTAGGTTATTTGGTATCATGGAGAGGTATTGAAGCCAATCCGGAAAAAATTCAGACGATTGTTAACATGCAACCCCCGAGTTGTTTGAAGGATGTTCGAAGTTGACGGGCGGTATGGCAGCTCTTAGTCGTTTTATCTCAAGACTGGGAGTTCGAGGACTTCCGTTCTTCAAATTACTTAAAAAGCAAGACAAGTTTGAGTGGACCAGTGAAGCACAAGCAGCGCTTGATCAGCTTAAAGAGTATCTCAGTAATCCTCCGGTTTTGGTCCCGCCGAGCTCGATGAGGTTATTCGAGTTATATATCTCCGCAACAACCCACGTGGTGAGCACGGTTCTGGCGGTTGATCGGAAGGAAGAAGGACATCTGCAATTGGTGCAACACCCGGTCTATTTTGTAAGTGAAGTTCTTACTGAGTCTAAGATAAGGTATCTCCAATTGCAGAAGTTAATATATGCTGTAGTGATAACTTCTCGAAAGTTGAAGCATTATTTCCAAGCGCATCCCATTGAAGTTAAGACTGGGTTCGCTATCGGAGATATTGTTCGCAATCGAGAAGCAATTGGTCAAGTTGCTAAGTGGGCTATAGAACTTGGCCAATATGAGATTACGTTCTCTTCGCGGACAGCTATTAAGGGACAAGCATTAGCTGATTTCATAACGAGTGGTTGGAAACGCAAGTGCCGCAGGAAATTCAATCACTGGAGTATTGGGAGATGTTCTTTGATGGGTCCCTGCAGCTTTCGGGCGCGAGGGCTGGAGTGGTACTTCTCACTCCACAAAAGGAGCCGCTCGAGATATGTTTTGCAAATGCACTTTCGAGCTTCGAACAATACGGAGTATGAAGCTTTGCTTCATGGTGAGAGTAGCCATTTCATTAGGCGTCCGTCGATTGGACATCTATGGTGATTCGATGTTAGTGATCAGCCAAGTTAACAAAGTATGGGATGCTCATGATGATCATATGATTGCTTATCATCAAGAAGTTCGGAAACTTGAAGATAAATTTGACGGTTTGCGCTTTTCTCATATACTGCGCGGAAATAATTCTGTCGCGGATGAGTTGGTTAGATCGGGATCTTCGCGACAGGCGGTTCCTCCCGGCGTTTTCTTCGGGTAATGGATAAACCGTCTATAAAGATGGAGCCCAAGATTATTATTACGGAAATCGAAGATAAGGCGGTCTCGAGAAAGTCGGAAGGGAAAAACGGTCTTGAAGAACCGATCGATAGTCCGGGTTTGCCGAGAAAGAGTCGAAGATGGATTCAATACTGGTGGTATTCAGCCATTGGATGTTATGATTATTGATTCCGATTGGCGTACTCCGTATCTTGACTATTTTCAATCCGGCAAAATACCGGAGGATAAGGTGGAGAAGCAAAGATTAGAAGTTCGAGCCCGCAGTTATTTAATTCTCGAAGGAGAGTTGTATAAACGTGGGGCTAATATTCGATGAAATGTGTGTCGGTTTCGATGGTATTCAATTGCTTGAAGACATACACAAGGGGATTTGTGGAAACCATGCTTCTTCAAAGACCTTGGTTGGGAAGATATTCAGACAGGGATTTTATTGGCCAACAGACAACGGATGATGCGCATAGAGTGGTTAAAAGTTGTCAAGGATGCCAGTTTTTTGCAAGACAACCTCATACTCCGGCTCAGGAGTTGCAATTGATACCAATGACTTGGTCTTTCTCTACTTGGGGGCTGGATATAGTGGGACCTTTTAAACGGGCACCGGGAGGATTCACGCATATTTTTGTGGCGAGTAGACAAGTTTTCCAAGTGGATCGAGGTTGAAGCGAGTTACTAGTACAACTACGGCCCGCACAATCAAGTTTTTGCAGAACATTTTTGTACGTTTTGGGGTTCCATACAATATTATTACTGATAATGGGCCTCAATTTGCTTCGAGTTCTTCAAAGATTATGCTTGAGAGTTTAGGGATC
Source organism: Chloris gayana (assembly GCA_031894775.1). Taxonomy (NCBI): domain Eukaryota; kingdom Viridiplantae; phylum Streptophyta; class Magnoliopsida; order Poales; family Poaceae; genus Chloris; species Chloris gayana. The sequence goes on along the minus strand of JAUNZO010004809.1, from coordinate 6,392 downwards.
AAGGTGCAATATGCGTCGGTGGCACATCCGTAGAGCAATGGACAAGTGGAACGAGCTAATGGAATGATTTTGACCGGTCTTAAACCGAGAATTTTTGACCGATTGAAGCCTTATGCGGGAAAATGGGTTAAGGAATTGCCCTGGGTGCTCTAGGGTTTGCGCACTAATGTTAGCGGAGCTACGGGACGATCTCCTTTTTCTTTGGTATATGGATCGGAAGCCATGTTACCTACTGAAGTGAATATGGTGTTAGCCCGGGTTCGAGTATTATGATGAAGAAAAATATGATGATCGACGTCAGGTTGAATTGATTGCTGCGGAAGAATTGAGAGATCAAGCTCGATTCAATCCACCAAATATCAACAAGGATTGCGTCGATATCATGATCGTAATGTTCGCACGCGAGAATTTCAAATCGGAGATTTGGTTTTGCGGAAGATTCAATCTAACAAGAACAGGCATAAGTTGTCACCGGTCCGGGAATGACCTTTTTTGGTGAAATTGGTATCCGGACCAGGGGCTTATAGGCTTATGACCTTGGAAGTGGAAGAAATTCCAAATTCTTGGAATATTGATCAACTTCGTCGTTTTTATACTTAAAGAGTATTTATTGTAAAGTTTTTCTTATTATAATAAAGTAATTTTATCTAATAATAATATGTTTGTTTTTTGTGTCTCCATACTTTAATTTCGAATTAAATTATTGAGCCAGGGGAGCTACTATGATAAAGAGTAGTCTCGTGATATTTTGTTATGCCGCTATTCTTGAATAATAAGACCAGTCATTTAGTTAATGGATTGCTGTGATAAGAGCAGTCCGTTGAAATTATAAGCTTGTGTTTAAGACTGGTATATTCGGGAAAGGATAGAGTATAAGCTTTCTTTTTTATGAATACTCATTGGTAAACTGTTGTATTAAGAACAGTTTGGGAAATCTTACAAACTAGCTTTTTTGCTCATGTTATATCTTGAGTAAATAAGTTAGTAAGCATAATGGTGAAACCGAGTATTCATTAAACAAGAAAAAGTGACTAATATTCATAAAGCAAACGAGTATAGTGGACAAGATGTTCAAATTCAAAATGGCCCTATTACAAAGCTTTCTAAGCGGGACCGCTTGAAGTGCCGGTGTCACCGATCTTGGAATTTTCTTCGAGCCTATCATCCAGTGTTTCTTCAGAATCGGAAGAAGTTACGATTAAATCTCTGTCAAGATCTTCGAAGGCAGCTTCTACTGTCTGTGCAGCGGCGATCGCAGCATCTTGAGCATCTTGATCTAGGGCAAAAGCTGCTTGTGCTACATTCGGAGGGACACTCGACGGATCGACTGGAACATCTTCCACCAGTTCAGAAACGGTACCAATGAGCGAGTTCCTTAGCTCATTGAACCGGTCTTCGATGGTATCGGGGTGGGCACCATCCCGGATAAAATTGAAATCGCAAACATCAACCGGAGTCCACGATTGGATAATGGCGGCAATATGTCCTCCTCCTGAAGCAGCGACCAGCCTTGAGTGCTCTCCGATCCTTCTCGGGATTGCCCGGATGGCGGACTCGATGTCCATTTCATTTGGATCAATAGTTTGTCCGCCATTGAGGTATTCCGAGTGCGAGCTGTGCCCGCGATAAGTTACTGAAACAACAAGTGTAAATTTAAAGACTGGGTATTGCTGAAGATCGATATGTTCAAGAGATAACATAAGAGTAATAAAGAAAAACGGGACTTACGCTCTGTGCCGATTTCAGCCGCTCCGAATCTGCCCTTGATGTTTACATTGGATTCTTTCGGTTTACGAGCAGTTTTTAAGGCTTTCTCTTTCTCTGCTTGAACTGATTTCGCTGCTTCTAATGCTTCGATCGGTTCAGCTTTCAAGCGAGCGTTCTCGATCTCTTGCATCTTGTTGGAGCGAAGTGCTTGAGCAAGTATGTTATCTTTCGCGATGAGCTCTCCTTCAAGTTCTCCAATCCGTGTTGCCTGTTGCTCTTCAATACGAGAGCCTTCTTTCAATGCCTTTTCTTGAGCTGCTGTTTTTTCCGTAAGAACTTCTTCAGCTTTCTTATGGGCAGCAACAAGATTCTCAAGCGCTGAAATCAAAGATAGGATCAATCGAGAAAAGGAGATGGTGGGAAAAATGTAAAATGTATAAAAGCAATTGTGGTCTAGTGGTGAAGCTTCTAGCTCTCATTCAACAGATTCAAGATTCAAGGCAAATTGAAAATGTTACTTTGATTAATTTGGCGGAGCTTGATGATTTCTTGTCGGCGTTCTTCCATCATGCGATGGGTGTCCTGCAGACCGGCCTCTCTCCTCCGGAGGTCGTTTTCCTTGGCCTTCGGATCGGCCGTCCGAATTTCTAGCTCACCCAATCGTTCTTGATTGGTGTTGAGTTCTTCCTGCAAGCGGGTGATAATTGCGGTCTTGGCTTCGAGCTTTTCGGAAGAACCTAAAAAGAAAAAAAGAGTAAGAAATTTGAAGATTAAAGGGAAGTTGCTTGGAGAAATTATTAAATCGTAGAGATATACTTGGCAGATTCGAGAGAAATTCTTTAAAGCCTCTTCCTCTTGGAGGGCGTCCCATTGAGCTGTTGCGGTAAAAGTCCTTGCTCCACTGGAACTATCCACCTTCACTTCTCCGACCACCATTTTGGCCGGTCCGGGTTCTCCGGAAGGCTTACGAGTTGTCCTAGCCCGGCGAGGAATTTCTTCCGTCCGGACTGGTCCCGGTGAGAGCTCCGGAGGGATTTGAAATAAGGTGGCTCGGGGAAGAGGGTTGTCGGAAGAAGAGCTCTCAACATTGGAGGTTTGCTTTTCAGCTCCCGAGCTTGAGGCGACAGGGAGTTCCTTTGTGAGAGTCGCACTTTGAGCTTCTGCGGTTGAAGTGGCAAGAGTGGTGGGGGCGCCAAGAGTGGAACCGGTCCGAAGCATATCCGGGGAAGAAGCAAGAACGAGGGCTAGGAGGAGCCTGTGAGGAAAATTTGGTTCTTAAAAAACCAGCTATGCTGGCTTGGAAGCTAGAGGGAATCCTGTAAGAAAAAGCGACCTTAATTAGATTAGAGCAAGGAGCTTTGGGACCTAAGAAGTTTTTTGACAGATTGAATAATTCGGAAAAATAATTCAGAAAACTTACGTGGAGGCTTTTTAAAGCCGGTGGAGGTTTTGACCTTTTTGGACGGGCCTTGAGAAACTCCACCACTGCTATCTGCGGCTCTTTTCTCCGCTGGATTGGCTTGCGGAGTTGGAGCTGGATCCCCGGCGTCAACGGGACCGGTCCGGTGACCATACCGGGACCGTTTGGGGACATTCGACAAAGGATCGGTCGAGGCGGAAGTGCCTTGAGTTTTCCCAGTGAAGCTTCGAGGATGGCCGGAGCTGCTTGGCGATCCCTTTCGACGGCGTCTTCTTCTCGCCGACGCTCTTCAAGTTTTTGTGCCTCCGAGCGGGTATCGCCGAAGCGGCGAGGAGGAGCGAGCAGGTTTATCGATGGTCAAGGCGATGAGTACGTCTTCTTGTACTAGGAGCTTGAACCACGGTCCCAGATTTTGTGATTTTTGGGGCCGGGCTTGGAGGTAGAGGGAAAGACCGGTCTGTGGATTTTTGAGCCGGACCGGCTTGAACAGCAAGTGGAGCGGCATTATTGGCGTAATCCTCTCCCCAAGTGTCATTAGGAGGAAGAGGAGGATGACTCCTGTAGTTGTCCATTTTCTGCGATTACAAAGATTAAGTCTTTATAAGTAAATGATGGCAATAAGTGATAAAGATTTGAAAAAAGAAAAAGGAAGAAGTACTTACGGCATCACGAGGATTGCATGAGCTGAAAGCTAATGCCACTCTTGTACATCCGGACAGTGTCTGGATTTGGCTGCAACATCTCGTCTAATGCGAACTTCTAGCCGATCCTTGTTGGGGAGGGAAGTTCCGTCCGGAGGCATGGCGGTGTCCTCGTTGAAAAGCCAAGCGGGGTGTTCTTGCCTCTTGAGTGGTTGGACGCCTCGCACTATGAAGCTCCGAGAGAATTGTCTCGGCGAGTTACGCCTTTGACATCTTTCAAGTATCCGATGCAGGCGAGGAGTGCAAGAACTTCATCGTCCTCTTTGAGTTTTTCCTGGTTTCAGCGGTGGAAAAATTCTTGGCTACCTTCGCATTGAAAGCAGGGAGAGAAGGTTGAGGATTGTCACGAGAAAAACCACCCTTTTTTCCAGTGAGCTATGCTATTGTTCAAGGATAAAGAGAAATATTCATCCGCGCTCCGACGATCTGGATTCCCACACCACCAACTGCAGCTCGGCGGTCCGATGATGGAAGCGAGCGAATTTGGAACAGGATATTAGAACAGCTTGAAGTGGGGGAGAACTCCAAGGAAAGCCTCGCATAAATGAATAAAGAAGGCAATCCGAAGGATGGAGTTAGGGTTAAGGTTCACTAACTCCCATCCATAGAAGAAAAGAAGTCCTCTAAAAAGGAACGAGCATGGGAGATCGAGGCCACGGAGGAAAAAAGCTTTGAAGACTAGTTGTTGAGATTCATCTATACCCCAGGGAACTTGGCTGGGGAAAGGACACTCCGAGTTTAAAATGGATTGGGGAGGAAGATACCCATCTTTAACTGCTTCATTCAAAGAGGATTCACGTGACCTTGCTCGGGACCAAGGTCTTGGACCCCAAACGGAAGCCGATCGCGAGGAACGAGAGGAAGAAGATGAGGGAACGGCGGTGGATTTCTTCTTGCCCATCTTGGGAGATGAAAAAGAAAGTTTCGAATTGGTTGATGAAGAAGGAGAGCGCAACGGAATGAAAGCGAATGGCGGGCGCGTATGAGCTTCGGGAGCGGGGTTGACCTAGGTCGACTTTTCGTTTTCTTTTATAGACACTGGGATGGGCCCGGGGTCTGAAAAGTTATTGGGCCTTTTAAGAGGCCCGAGGGATGTCGTGATCGTGCAATTATGACCTAACGGCCATAAGGAAGTTAATGATCTGTTATCTGCGTTAATTATGACTTAACGGTCATAAGGATAAGCCGTCGTGCTTTTATGAAAGAAAAAGCGGTCTGAAAAATAGAAATTTTCGGATAAAAGTTAAAGCCGCGCTGAATTCCGTGATTCAACGAGTATGAGAGAGTTAGATTTTACATCACTCGGTGATAATGGATGCCTTAGGCTATGGGTGTTAATCATCCGGCTGATTATAGGCTTTGGAGACTCGAGTCGTTGTGAGAATATAAGGGATAAACTGGTCCGATCAACCAGAATTATGGTTTTTAGTGAAATTTTGATAAGTGAATTATAAGTCCGGACTGATTTAGGCGGTCCGTTATGTGAAATTGGTAAAAACATACGAGAGGATAAGAAATTATAGCCGGTATGACCGGTCTGAAAAATATGTTCTTAGCAAAAATTGCTTGAGAGGGATGTGATTTAGTGGAAAATAACCAAGTGTAGTCTCTCAGGAAAGACTCTTGCATTATTTGTGATCCTCAAATGATACAAGAGTCGGGGCTATACCTAATTAGGTGCACCTGACCGGTGCACCGTATTCAAGAGCGGTCTGTAAAAATTTTGGGAAGCGGAAAATGATAGAATTTGAAAGAAGCAATCTGTAGCAATTGGATATTGAAGGAAATAACGAAGAATCAGCTAGTGGACTCTTGCATTATTTGAAAGAAGTTCAAATGATCCAAGAGTCGGGGGCTATACCCAATTGGATGCGCCTAGCCGGCGCACCGTGAGAAAGATAGGCTATGATTACCTAATTAGGTGATATAAAAGGTGAAAAACAATAGTTTTTTCGGGCTTCTCGTTAAAGCACTTATGAAGAAAAAGAACGAGTTTGCAGCAGATTGGAGTTCTTTTTAATTTTACCATGAATAAAAACCAACGAGCGGAAGACTGGTTAGTTTTATTCAAGGTTAAATCAAAAATTACTCGGAGGCTGCTGTCGTATACTTGCCTTATGGGTATACGAGATGATGAAGAAATGGATACGCAAAGACATGGTAGCAAATCGGAGAAGATACGAGATAAGGGCGATAGGCAACGGATCGGTCTTCGACCAGTGCGGGATAATAGAAGAACCTATAGACCGGTATGGAAACAAGGCGGATACTAAGACCGGTATACAATGACGTGAGAAGCAAGTTATAGAACAATTTGTAGTCCGATTAGGACTCGGATCAATAAAGAAAGTTAGAGATAGAATCCCATATATGTAATTCATGTAATCGGCTAGGACTACGATTGTAACCCTAGCTCCCCGGACATATAAGGCGGAGCGAGGACCCCCCAAAAGGATCCGAGACTTCGCAATTAGCAAATCGCTAAAGGCAATACATAACATACAGGGACGTAGGGTATTACTCTCGATTCGAGGGGCCTGAACTCTGTCTAAAATCGTGTGTTC
>JAUNZO010004808.1:0-21118 GCA_031894775.1 Chloris gayana | reverse complement strand
GCATGTTGGCATCTCTTAAGGTCACGCGGAAAGAAACACGTGACCGCGGGAGAGCCAAGGGTTTAAGTCACTTGCACTATTTAACCAAATAATCCATATCCGAGTACAAGTACTAGATATGTATTATAAGGTGGGTCATGAATATCCGCAAGCGGACGGATAACCCGTTGTAGCATTTCACCCGAGAGTATTCAAGGGTATCGTATTTATATTTTCCCAAAGGAAGACATGGTTGATAAGAGTACTTATGCTCATGGTGTTACAAAAGAGTGATGAAGTAATCACATTCCAATGCAGGGGTTAGGAGCAATAAATTGAGGATAGTGTGACACACACCAAGGCAATGCATTCTCTAATAAAAGGGATAGAGGAAATCCTAGATAAAGCTAAACTAGACTAGCGAGACCACTACTCCTAATGATACAACATTCATATGAGTGCGCAGCTTCTACCTAACATCCAAGATCATGCAAGCGCAAGTAAGCGTCTAATGCCTAGGCATCATCGGGAGATCCGTCTTACGCGAGGTCCGCCTCGCGACTCCGGCCTTTTAGACTCCTATGCCATGCCCGAACGTGGAGGATTACTTTGGATGACAAGGCTGTCACTTCTTGTCACCTACCTCTACAAACCGTGGGACACGAAGCACATTCAAAGGTGGGTAGATAACCCCAGCACCATGCCGGCGTCACTAACCACAACTCTAGATCCCTCGAGGCACCCCAATCCTACGGATCGACATGGTGGTAAATCTAGAGCACCCTTGCGGGACGATGAACCCGAAGCCTATTCATAAGAACACTAGTCTAACTAGCATAAGCCAGACGAAAGGATCAAAGCTAGCACTAAGTCATGCAAAGGCGTTCGTCGCTCAAGAATGAGCGACGAACGGCAATCAACCAAGTAAGATCAAGAGTAATCGATGATCAAGTATGAACGAACGAAGAACATTCGATATGTGTTCATCTTCTATTAATGAAGAACGAAGAATGAACGATGAACTCATATGAACGAACGATGAACGATCAAGCAAGATCATGACTACTCTGTCAAGCTCATGACAAGGATATAAACGAAAGTATTCCATATATAAAAGATCAAGTCTTATAAAGAGAGGATACAAGAGCTATACCCAATTCTCCACAAGACCTTGGGAGCAATGAGGCAGCCCACTACTAAGCCTAGCACTACCTAGAAAGCCTCTAAACTTCTAGTGTGAGGAGAGAATGATCCTTGTGTTGTTGTGTGTGTGTTAAGGAGGGGGGGTACCCCTCCTTATATAGGCTTGAAAGGTCGGCTCCTGGAGGCGGTTTCGTAGGTCGGTGGCATTTAATGCGCGTGGAACCGACCTCCGGAGGCGGTGGGCAAACCGCCGAGAGAAAAGTGGGCCGGGGGGCCACCGGACCGGTTCGGCCGAACCACCCTGGTGGGTTCGGCCGAGCCGGTCCTGGCCCCTCTGGGCTGGGCTTTGGCGATTGGCTCCCCCACTGGATGTTGGTCTTTGTTCCAGTTGCTTGTGGCCTTCTTTGTGTTGGATTTCGTGGTCATTGGCCTTTTATCTTGGAGTTGATTCCCGCGGCGAAATGGAAGTTTTGTAAAAGTGTTGATTTGTCGCCTCGGGGCACTGGAATTCATCATTATCCACCTGCACACTAAAAATCTAGAGGTACAAGTGGAACTAGGTTATTTCTAAGTAAAATGCGTGTAAGACATGCCTAGTCCTTCTCATTTATTTGACTAATTGACGGTCGAAATTGGTCGTAACGACCAGTCAACAAGTCCCCCAAGCTTACCCCTTGCTCGTCCAGGAGCAAGTAGTGGAACTTTAGGTTGTTGATCGGGAGTTGCTATAATGCCTACTTCTTAAAGGTACCAAGTGTATAACAAAGATACTCATCCTTGAGTTGAATAAGTTGGCAATGGTAACTCACCCTTCCCCTTAGTCCTCATGGGGCTTTGTGCTTTTCACTTTACCTTGGGCGGTTGAGAGAGAGAACGGTGTATAGAGCATTTATTTTCTCTTCCCTTGTCTTGCTTTTTATTCTCCGGAAGTTTTCAAAGGATTTTTTTTTCAAGTAAAACCACGTTCCACAAGTGATACTCTCGAATCGCTCTAGTGGTGTTTGTATTCCTCACCAAGGCATGTGTATTGCCTCATCCTACATCTAATAGGCTTTTGTGGAGCTCAAGGTAGGATATGAAATGAGGCATACTTGCATTCATATTTTGCAAAACCAAAAGAGTGGATCCATGGAGATAGCAAGTCATACAATCGTAGATCAAGATGTGCAAGTGTGAAAATGATGGTGGTGGTGTATGTGACTACTCCTCTTTTTGTCTCACCTCGTTTTATTTTGGATTTTGGGCATGGCTATCTTTTCTTCTTTCTTTTTCCATGCTCGAAATGAGAGCAGCTTTTTTTTTTTTTTTTCTTTTTCTCATGCTCATCTTTTGTGAGCCTTATTTTCTTTTTCTTTTGCATAGCCATGCCTTCTTTTGATATTTTAAGAGAGGTGATAAAATGTGAGGAGTGTCTTTATTTTGGTGGATGGCATGACATGTTGCTAACTTCCGGTGTAGAAGTGTAGCATATGAGGTGGAATGTGTACGTGATCTTGATCATGAGAGTATGAAAAGCATCTCACTAGGGTCACACAATTTTGATAAAGCTCAATGAAGTAACAAGTAGCAAATGAGTAAGGTTTTCAAAGGAAATTTGCATATGGCTTTGGTAGGAATTTATCATCACTTGGGAACTTATAGATTTTGCAATTTTTGGGAACAAAATTCCGGAGATTTCAAGTTCAACTTAGGACAAGATCATAGCAGCTCTTTTTACCATATCATCATCTCACAACAACTTAGGTGCAGCTCAAGCATGTGCAGCCCACAAGTTTCAGGTTCTAAGCAAGTTTTGCTAGCCAACAAACTCAAAACTAGGAGAGTTCTAAATTATAAACTAGGCACATGAGAGAAATAAAACAGAGCAACTATTCATCATCTCAACATAGAAAGACTAGCAACATACTTGCAGCGCATAAAAGGAAACTAAGCTACTTCTTTTTGTTCTTTTTAGTTTTATCATTTTTATTTTGTTTTTCATATGAGAGGCAAGAACAAGCAAAAACAGGAGACAATAAAGGATACAAGTTGCGATACATGATACCTTAGCGAGGGTGCTGCCCCCCAAGCTTGTTCTTGCTCATGGGTTTGGTGGAATGAACCCCATGTGACGGAGGTAAGCCAAAAGATCGGCTCGTTGTTGCTCCGTCATGTTGGTGAGGGCGGTGAGCTGGGTGTCGGTGCGCTCTTGCCATTGATGAGTTTGCAAGATGTGTTGGTTGAGCGCATACTCGGTGTCTTCCGCCGTGGTTTGGAGTCTTCCCATTTGTGAGGAGAGGTTGTTCATCTCCTGCCCAAAGTTGTAGCCTTGGGCTGATCCGGAGTCGGTGGAGTGTTCCTCCCATTGTTGTTGTGGAGAAAACAGCCCCGGGCCATATCCCGGAGTTTGCCACGCCGATCCCCGGCCATGTGAGGTGGCGGGGCTGGGTACCCACCGGGAGAAAGCCCGGGGTGGCTGTACCCGGCCCGCCATGAGCCGTGGGCTGCGGTGTGGGCATCTCGGAGGTAGATGGCTGTTCCGATCTGTGCGCCCCCTGCGAGAAGATACATTCCTGCGAGACCGCTCCGCTTCTTGGAGCTCAATGGTTAGATTTTTGAGAGTATACAAACGAAGGTCCGGGTTAGGTAACCGGAACTCGTTTGTATATCCCACAAAATAATATATGAGGGAATCGTTCGGACCATTCTTAAGAGAGTGACCTTGAATAAGATAATCTTTATTTATAAGAGAGCGAGGTGTAGCAAGGTATTCAACATTAGCATCATGTAAAGCTCCCACCCGCATGGCAATTCGTGTCACTAAAGAGGTACATTCAATTGGTCCTATCGTCCCAAGATTTTCTATCCATTGGCGAATCATGGCTTTCACGGGAGCAATCTTAATCTTATCAACCGCAGCAAAAAGAATTTTTAGCTCATCCTCGCGCACAATTCGAATATCACTCCTTGGAAAAAGAGTGATAGCAATCCACATGTGCATAAAACGCAAGGTAGGATGATGGATGTGATTAGCTCTAGGTCGCACGCAACTAGGAAGACCCGTAATCCTCTCCCAAAAAGCATGCTTTGAAAACTGAGGAAGGGCACCATCCAAGTCGGTATTGCAGCGAGTATTAAAGCCAAGAAGAGTGCTAAGTTCTTTCCAAGTCAAACGGTAGGATTCACGGAAAAACCGAAAAGAAATTCCTTCATCTACCGTTCGTAGGGTGCATAAAAACTGAAGTGCAAGCAAGCGGGAACCCGGCTCATCTACACTAGCAAAATCTGTCCACCCTAAGGCTTTAAATACTTGAGCAAATTCAGCATCCATACCTATTTTGTGCAGCAGCTCCGTGTCAAATGCTCGCGTAGGAGCAAAGAGGCGGTGTTGGAGAAGCGTGTAGGTGTGCGTCTCGTACTCGCCCACTAAGTCGAGGTCGGTGTCGGTGAGGAGACGATGCTCGATGTTGCCCTCTTGCCCTTCTTCCTCGACTTGTGGTGGTGAACTTGGCGGTGACTCGACTACGGGGCGTGCGCGGGTGCTTCGACGTGAAGAGCTTGAACTTGAGCGTGAGCTCAAGGACCTCTTGATCGACCCGAACAGCTTCTTGGCACCGGTCATGGCTGCACACAAAGAGAGCAAGAACACAAGAACAACAACTCCGAACGGGTTATGTGAGGGAAAATCAAATTGGCGACACCGTCGGTTGTTCATGTGAGCAAGAAATCGCAACTCGAGAAAACCAAACAAAAACAAATCAAACCAAAAACTAGAAAGCACACCAAGAACAAAAGATTTCTGCAGAACTTTTAGGCAATGAGCAAGTGAGGGCAATGGAAAACTTGAGAGCAATGAGAATGAAGTGAGTGAGGAGTGGAAATGATAGTGTGAGAGGGGGAGAGAGTTACTGGCCCGGCCACCTCTACTTATAGCTCACGAAGTAGCCGTTTTTGAACGTTAGAAGGGGCATATGACCGTTGGAAAAAAAAGACAGACCGAGCAACGGTCATAGCAGTTCGGCCGAACCAAGGAGGTGGGTTCGGCCGGCCTGCTGTGGGTCCCTCTTGCTCCCCCTTTTGGCCCATAGCCCCCAACGGCCAAATGATCATTGACCATGGTTGCTACGTCCGGATATTCCTCGGAAATATTTGCTCAATAAGAAATCCAAAGAAAGTTGCCTCAAATTCAACTTTATTCGAAAAATCAAATCTCGAGAAAAAGTGTTGGAGAAAATTCCAACATGCAAAATTGTTTTTGGGTTTTGTATAAGGATACAAGGGTTGTCCAAAAGTTTCAAACAAAAGTAGGAAAATTTGGACGTAAAAGGATTTTGGTTTTCAAATTTTATATGCATGGCGAGTGAAAAAAAAATCGAATATGCTGGCGGAAAATCCAAATAAATGAAATGAAAATTTTCTTGTGATAAAATAGAGTATGCAGGGAGGTTTTTATTATTATTATTATTATTTTTTTTTTTAAATGCATGTGGTGGAAAACAAAAATCAAAAAGAAATCGAAAGATAATGCCGATTTATCCTGTTGGCCGGGGCTTCGCCATTTTAAGTCCGGCGAGCGAGGACTTCTCCATTTCTTTTCATCCTTGTGGTGCAGGCCCTTTCCCTGGAGAGGAGGATGAAGATGGCTGCACCTTCTTCACTTGCCACACTTGGTTGGTCTTTGTTGATGTAGGTGGCTTTGTGTCTTGAAGGAGCTGGCTTCTTGGCCCATAATCCCGGCCTTGCTGTTGCGAGGCTTCTTGGGTTGGTACCATGACGGATTCTCAATTTTGTCAAGTTGCTTCCAAAAGGCGATGAGACTATCCGTCTTTCTTGGTGTCACTTCAACTTCACGGATGTTTGAGGGATTTGGCCCATACTTGATCTTGATCATTGAGCATTGTTCTTTTCTTGGTTGAAACTCAAACTTTTCCTCCTTCCCATTGATGTGGAATCGGATTTCTCCATTCCCAACATCAATTTGGGCGTTCGCGGTGCTGAGGAAGGGACGTCCCAAAATGAGGGCGTGTTCTTGTCAATATCCATCTCAAGCACCACAAAGTCCACCGGTATGAAGTTGCCTCGAATTTTTGCGGCACGTCTTCGGCTATTCCCGCGGGGTAGCGGACCGAAGAGTCTGCCAATTGCAACCTCATTGGTGTAGGAGTCAAGGTTGTGTAGCTCAAACGATCAAAGACTTCTTTGGGCATCACGCCGACGCTTGCCCCAAGATCACATAAGGCTTGGTCGAAGTGGTGTGCCCCAATGGAACATGATATTGTGGGGCAGCCAGGGTCCTTCTTCTTTTACGGAAGCCGATTGAGTATAGCTGCGCTACACTCCTCTGTGAGCTTGACCATTTCCTCGTTGGGTAATGGTCTCTTGTTGTTGAGGATGTCTTTAAGGTAACGTGCATATGTGGGCACCTGCACCATGTCCAACAATGGCACGTTGACATGAATCCTTCGGATGGTCTCGACGAATCGAGCAAATTGTTCATCCTCCTTTGGCTTCCTGTTTACGTGAGGGAATGGCAAGAAGCTTGTGTCTTGAAATTCAATTCCATTCTTCCCGTCACTTGGCTTCGGTTCTTCTTCTTTTTCTTTGGTAGTAGAAGGGCTTTCCTCCTCCGGTTCGTTCCTGTTCTTCTTTGCTGCATGGTTAGGATATGGCGGATCCCGAGTGGATTTTCCTCCCTCGTGGTAACCGCATTAACATTTTCCAAAGAAGACTCGGGTTGCCCGGGATCTTCCCGAATTAGAACCGGGAATAAGAGCAGCTAGGCTGAGCAACTTGGGTTTCAATCATTTTATTAAAGCTCAGCTGATTTTTGAAAGCGAGAGGAGAAACCTTCTATTTGTGCGGTTATGTTTTCTAAGACTTTGTCGTTGGCAGCAAGCTTTTTGTTGATAGATTCGTTGATTTTAGCTTGGCCATAAACCAAATCTTTCAAGGAAGGCTGATTATTGTTAAAGCCGAGAAAAATTGTTACCTCCTTGATATGATGGTCGGTTTTGGTTGTACCCTTGTCCTCCGTTTGGACGATACCCGTTGTTGTTGTTCATGTAGAATGCTTCTTCATGGGTATGGGGGCAATCCTTCCCCATGTGGCCGGTGTTCCCGCATTCCTCACACGTCATGTGTGAGTCCAATGCATGAACACCACCATTTGCGTTGTGTTCATCCAAGCGTTTTATGAGGAGGTCAACCTTGGCGGACAGCATGTCCACCTCCTTGACAGGGTGTACGCCTCTTGAGCGTGTTTGGAGTCGATCATCGCTCCACCCTTGATTGGAGACCATCTTCTCTATGAGTTCTTTTGCTTGGGCAACGGTTTTGGAGAAGAAGGCTCCTCCAGCAGCGGCATCCATATGTCCACGGGTTGTTGGTGTCAACCCGTTGTAGAAGTGTTGAAGAACGAGCCATTCCTCCATCCCATGGTGAGGGCAGGCCAGAATGTATTCTTGAAGCCTTTCCCATGCCTCGGGCATGGATTCATTTGTCGCTTGCTGGAAACTTGCAATTCTTCCACGAAGGGCATTGGTTTTGCCCATCGGGAAAAACTTGGCGAGGAACGCCGTGGAACATTTGTCCCAAGTGTCAATGCTTGCACGATTGGCATAAAACCACTGTTTCGCCTTCCCAAGGAGGGATAGGGGAAACAGGCGAAGTCCGATAGCATCTTGGTTGACTCCGGCCGTGGCTGATGTGTTGCATATCTCCGGGAACTGTTGGAGATGAGAGTTGGCGTCCTCGGAGGCCTTTCCACAAAAGGGAATGGCTTGCACCATAGTGATGAGGCTGGACTTGATGTCAAGTCCTGCGGCACCGGCGTCGACGTTGGGCCCAATGGGCACATTGGCGACGGAGGGCGCGAGTAGTCACGAAGGGTCCTTTCAGCCATGAGTGTTGAGGTTGATGGTGCGGAAGATGCGGGCTCGCTTGTCGTGGGTTCTTGAGGAGAGACAACGACGCGAGGTCGAGTCTTTCTCGCAATAGACTCGGGATTATCAACGAAGTTTTTCGGCAAGTTGAATCCACGCATGCACTATCCTGTTTTCACATTGAAGAGAAAACAGATCAAGGTTAGCTCTGCAAAGGTAATGATTAAATCATCATCAAGTGTAATCATGAACATTCATTGTATTCTTATTAACCAATGTCTTCCCCGGCAACGGCGCCGGAAATGCTTGTTGGCATCTCTTAAGGTCACGCGGAAAGAAACACGTGACCGCGGGAGAGCCAAGGGTTTAAGTCACTTGCACTATTTAACCAAATAATCCACATCCAAGTACAAGTACTAGATATGTATTATAAGGTGGGTCATGAATATCCGCAAGCGGACGGATAACCCGTCGTAGCATTTCACCCGAGAGTATTCAAGGGTATCGTATTTATATTTTCCCAAAGGAAGACATGGTTGATAAGAGTACTTATGCTCATGGTGTTACAAAAGAGTGATGAAGTAATCACATTCCAATGCAGGGGTTAGGAGCAATAAATTGAGGATAGTGTGACACACACCAAGGCAATGCATTCTCTAATAAAAGGGATAGAGGAAATCCTAGATAAAGCTAAACTAGACTAGCAGACCACTACTCCTAATGATACAACATTCATATGAGTGCGCAGCTTCTACCTAACATCCAAGATCATGCAAGCGCAAGTAAGCGTCTAATGCCTAGGCATCATCGGGAGATCCGTCTTACGCGAGGTCTGCCTCGCGACTCCGGCCTTTTAGACTCCTATGCCATGCCCGAACGTGGAGGATTACTTTGGATGACAAGGCTGTCACTTCTTGTCACCTACCTCTACAAACCGTGGGACACGAAGCACATTCAAAGGTGGGTAGATAACCCCAGCACCATGCCGGCGTCACTAACCACAACTCTAGATCCCTCGAGGCACCCCAATCCTACGGATCGACATGGTGGTAAATCTAGAGCACCCTTGCGGGACGATGAACCCGAAGCCTATTCATAAGAACACTAGTCTAACTAGCATAAGCCGGACGAAAGGATCAAAGCTAGCACTAAGTCATGCAAAGGCGTTCGTCGCTCAAGAATGAGCGACGAACGGCAATCAACCAAGTAAGATCAAGAGTAATCGATGATCAAGTATGAACGAACGAAGAACATTCGATATGTGTTCATCTTCTATTAATGAAGAACGAAGAACGAACGATGAACTCATATGAACGAACGATGAACGATCAAGCAAGATCATGACTACTCTGTCAAGCTCATGACAAGGATATAAACGAAAGTATTCCATATATAAAAGATCAAGTCTTACAAAGAGAGGATACAAGAGCTATACCCAATTCTCCACAAGACCTTGGGAGCAATGAGGCAGCCCACTACTAAGCCTAGCACTACCTAGAAAGCCTCTAAACTTCTAGTGTGAGGAGAGAATGATCCTTGTGTTGTTGTGTGTGTGTTAAGGAGGGGGGTACCCCTCCTTATATAGGCTTGAAAGGTCGGCTCCTGGAGGCGGTTTCGTAGGTCGGTGGCATTTAATGCGCGTGGAACCGACCTCCGGAGGCGGTGGGCAAACCGCCGGAGAAAAGTGGGCCGGGGGGCCACCGGACTGGTTCGGCCGAACCACCCTGGTGGGTTCGGCCGAACCGGTCCTGGCCCCTCCTGGGCTGGGCTTTGGCAGTTGGCTCCCCCACTGGATGTTGGTCTTTGTTCCAGTTGCTTGTGGCCTTCTTTGTGTTGGATTTCGTGGTCATTGGCCTTTTATCTTGGAGTTGATTCCCGCGGCGAAATGGAAGTTTTGTAAAAGTGTTGATTTGTCGCCTCGGGGCCTGGAATTCATCATTATCCACCTGCACACTAAAAATCTAGAGGTACAAGTGGAACTAGGTTATTTCTAAGTAAAATGCGTGTAAGACATGTCTAGTCCTTCTCATTTATTTGACTAATTGACGGTCGAAATTGGTCGTAACGACCGTCAACACAAGCACAAGATGCAAATTGGACAATTTAATGATCCCGACGTCCTAAGATTTTGCCTTTCCAACCTGTACGGTTAGCACCAGGCGTTTATGTAATATGGTTCTTAAAAAAATTGTTACATTCTATAGATTGATCATGATTCGTCGTATAGGTAACGCAATATTATGGTCTTATAAATAAAGTATGATAAATATCTTTTTATCATTCACTTCATCCTGCAAGTAACAACGATGTTTGTTGTTCCTTACAGCTTGCCAAAGTTCAACTATATATAGTTCACTGTCACAAACTGTTTGGAATATTAAGTATTAACATATATACATGATTGCAAGATATTAAAGAGCAATATTTTAAAAAAAATAATGGAATTGATCAAACTTGATTGCAAGTCTAGCACGCACAATTGTGCGGGCCACTTGATCTAGTTTTACATAAAACCCCCTCGTCTCTGGTTAAATTGAAAAACGTACTTCCGGCACTCGAAAAATTCTGCGAAAATTCAGGGATGTTATTGAAAGTATTTTAAACATTTTCCCTATTAAGTCCAGGTTAAGTTTCCAAATTATTTTTGGATTAAAAATTCATAGATAAATTAATAAAAGAGGCTTTGTTTATTTCTTGTAATAAATTTTACAAAGCAAAATAATTTCAGGGAACTTTTATAAATCTTTATTTAGGATGTTTAAGCAATAGAAAATGTTAAACACATTATTTTCTCTTATTTAAATTCTTTTTAAGCATTTTCTTTAACCTTTAGCTGATTTGATATTTTATGTGCATTTTCTTAACACACAAGTAAATAATTTCACAGATGCACATGATGACATGCTCATGAAATGCATTTATTTCCGAGAGTTGTTACACTTTCATAAGAAAGGCAGGTGCACACTATGCAATGGATACCACAATTTATACGACCTCGAGGTAAATAGGTCGGGATACCCAGGTATCCTCTAGAAAATCAAATATAATGTGTGATACACATTACAAAGATGATCTGGAAAAGACCCAAGCATCCGACCATGTCTACCTAAGGTCGTACGAGTTGCGGTATGTATTGCATTTTCTTGAACCAACCTTCCTAATGAAAGATAACCTACATTCTACATTCTTCCACCCCATCTTCCCCTTCTCCGATATATATAGATGCTTATCAAGAGTCATCGTCATCCGCCAAAAAGTTAGAATTTTTGGAAGACTTAGTTGAAAATTGATTTTTTCCAAGAAAAGGAGTATATTCCATGGCATCGGAACGGGGATAGAAGAGGATGCAGATGAGGAGGATGGACGTACAATGTAGAACACTTTCATAAGAAAGGCAGGTGCACACTATGCAATGCACACCACAATTTATACGACCTCGACGTAAATAAGTCAGGATACTCGGGTATCCTCCGGAAAATCAAATATAATGTGCCATACACATCACAAAGATGATCCGGAGAATACCCAAGCATCCGACCATGTCTACCTAAGGTCGTACGAGTTGCGGTATGTATTGCATACTTGTTTGACCAACCTTGCTAATAAAAGACACCCTACATTCTATATTGATCCCCCACATCTACCTCCTCTTCTATCAACAATCATCATCTGCCAAAAAGTTTGGATTTTTGCTCTCGGTGCAGAGTTGCCGAATCAATGGCCGATCAACGCTATCGTTAAGGTCATCGACTCGTATGTCAACTTGTTTCCAACATCCGAGGATGGGGTCCATGCTGCCACACTCATCTCACTTTGCCTCGCTTTCATCATTGAGCATGCATATCTTTATCTTCACGTGTTGAAGGCACAAAAGCGAGACAAGACTTGGAAGCGCCTAAATCCTCTAACACGGCATGGATTTTATACTTGGTACAAACAGATCCATGTACCAAATAACAACAATGCCATGTTAGAGAGCTCGGGCAGATTCCAAGCCTTGAGTGCTTAAAGGGCCTTCAGACCGAAAGATGGAAGAGGCAATTTAAAGAAAAAAGAGGAAAAGATTGCTCTCGGTGCGGGTTGCCGAATCAACGGACATCCAACGCTATCATTAAGGTCATCGATTCGTATGTCAACATGTTTTCAACATCCGAGGATGCGGTCCATGCTCCCGCACTCATCTCACTTTGCCTGCTCTCATCATCGAGCATGCCTATCTTTATCTTTACGTGTCGTAGACACAAAAGCACACAAGACTTGGAAGCGCCTAAATCCTCTAACACGGCATGGACTTTATACTGGTATAAACAGCTCCATGTACCAAATAATATCAATGCCATGTTAGATAGCTCGGGCAGATTCCAAGCCTTATGTGTTTAAAGGGCATTCAGACCGGAAGATGGAAGAGACAATTTAAAGAAAAATGAGGAAAAGATTGCTCTCGGTGCGGGTTGCCGAATCAACGGCCATCCAACGCTATCATTAAGGTCATCGATTCATATGTCAACATGTTTCCAACATCCGAGGATGCGGTCCATGCTGCCACACTCATCTCACTTTGCATGCTTTCATCATTGAGCATGCATATCTTTATCTTCACGTGTCGAAGGCACAAAAGCACACAAGACTTGGAAGCGCCTAAATCCTCTAACACGGCATGGATTTTATACTGGTACAAACAGCTACATGTACCAAATGATATCAATGTCATGTTAGAGAGCTCAGCAGATTCCAAGCCTTGTGTGCTTAAAGGGCCTTAAGACCGGAAGATGGAAGAGGCAATTTAAAGAAAACAAGGGAAAAGATTGCTCTCAGTGCGGGTTGCCGAATCAACGACCATCCAACGCTATCATTAAGGTCATCGATTCATATGTCAACATGTTTCCAACATTCGAGGATGCGGTCCATGCTGCCACACTCATCTCACTTTGCCCGCTTTCATCATCGAGCATGCCTATCTTTATCTTCACGTGTCGAAGGCACAAAAGAACACAAGACTTGGAAGCGCCTAAATCCTCTAACACGGCATGGATTTTATACTTGGTAGAAACAGCTCCATGTACCAAATAATATCAATGCCATGTTAGAGAGCTCGAGCAGATTCCAAGCCTTGTGTGTTTAAAGGGCATTCGGACCGAAAGATGGAAGAGACAATTTAAAGAAAAAAGAGAAAAAGATTGCTCTCAGTGTGGGTTGCCGAATCAACGGCCATCCAACGCTATCATTAAGGTCATCGATTCATATGTCAACATGTTTCCAACATCCGAGGATGTGGTCCATGCTGCCACACTCATCTCAATTTCCCCGCTTTCATCATTGAGCATGCATATCTTTATCTTCACGTGTCGAAGGCACAAAAGCACACAAGACTTGGAAGCGCCTAAATCCTCTAACACGGCATGGATTTTATACTCGGTACAAACAGCTACATGTACCAAATGATATCAATGTCATGTTAGAGAGCTCGAGCAGATTCCAAGCCTTGTGTGCTTAAAGGGCCTTGAGACCGGAAGATGGAAGAGGCAATTTAAAGAAAACAGGGGAAAAGATTGCTCTCAGTGCGGGTTGTGAATCAACGGCCATCCAACGCTATCATTAAGGTCATCGATTCGTATGTCAACATGTTTCCAACATCCGAGGATGCGGTCCACGCTGCTACACTCATCTCACTTTGCCCGCTTTCATCATCGAGCATGCCTATCTTTATCTTCACGTGTCGAAGGCACAAAAGAACACAAAACTTGGAAGCGCCTAAATCCTCTAACACGGCATGGATTTTATACTCGGTAGAAACAGCTCCATGTACCAAATAATATCAATGCCATGTTAGACAGCTCGGGTAGATTCCAAGCCTTGTGTGCTTCAAGGGCCTTCAGACCGGAAGATGAAAGAGGCAATTTAAAGAAAGAAGAGGAAAAGATTGCTCTCGGTGCGGGTTGCCGATTCAACGGCCATCTAACGCTATCATTAAGGTCATCGACTCGTATGTCAACATGTTTCTAACATTCAAGGATGCGGTCCATGCTGCGACACTCATCTCAATTTGCCCGCTTTCATCATCGAGCATGGCTAGACCATGAAAAGAGAGAAAAGAGAGAAAATAGGGAAGAATAGAGAGGAGGAAATAGTTTTTAATTCAAAAACAATGGTCTAGGCATGAAAAATAGGAGAAAAGAGAGGAAATAGAGGAAAGAGAGGGCATATGAAATGTTGGCTTTGGCTTCACTTATGCTTTACGGAAATATAGAGGAGGAAGAATTGGTGCGAGAGGAAAGAGAGGGCATATGAAAGGTTGGCTTTGGTTTCACTTATGCTTTACAAAAATATAGAGGAGGAAGAGAGGAAATAGAGGAAAGAGAGTGCATATGAAATGCTGGATTTGGCTTCACTTATGCTTTATGGAAATATAGAGGAGGAAGAATAGGTGCGAGAGGAAAGAGAGGGCATATGAAATGTTGGCTTTGCCTTCACTTATGCTTTACGGAAATATAGAGGATGATAATTGTTGAAGAGGAAAGAGAGGAAGACACTTCGGCTTGATCTGCTGGCTTTACTGAAATATGGATCATAAGTGTCCATTTCAGTAGTGCCTAAGTCAACATTTCATTAAAGGAAGCATTTCAGCATCCCAAGTAAAGAAAGCATTTCAGCATTTCAGTAAAGCAAGCATTTCAGCATTCCAAGTAAAGCCTAAGCATTTCATATGCCAAAGCCAGCAATTTAGCAAAGCCAAAGCCATCATTTCAGTAAAGGAAATGCCAGCATTTAGCAAGGCCAAAGCAAGCATTTTAGCATTTCATTAAAGCATAAGTCAACATTTCATATGCCATAGCCAAAGCCATCAATTCAGTCAAGGAAATGCTAGCATTTCAGCAAGGCCAAAGCAAGCATTTTAGCATTTCATTAAAGCATAAGTCAACATTTCATATGCCAAAGCCAAAGCCAGCAATTCAGCAAAGCCAAAGCCATCAATTCAGTAAAGGAAATGCTAGCATTTCAGCAAGCATTTTAGCATTTCATTAAAGCATAAATCAACATTTCATATGCCAAAGCCAAAGCCATCAACTCAATAAAGGAAATGCCAGCATTTCAGCAAATCCTAAGCATTTCAGTAAAGCAAGCATTTCAGCATTCCAAGTAAAGCCTAAGCATCATAGAACAGAGTTATCGAACATGAGCACATGAGCATCACGGAACGAGTTATCGAACATGAGCACATGAGCATCACAGAACATAGTTATCGAACATGAGCATCGTAGCACATAGCACCGAGCAGGAGCAGTGCACTTGATAGAACAGAGTTATCGTACATTAGCAAAACATGCATCACAAAACATGAGCAGGCAACCCTAACTATGCATCGCAGAACATGAGCAGGGAATTTCCACTTCAAATTAAAGCAGGCAATGTTACAATAACATGAGCAGAACATGAGCAGGCAACCCTAACCGTGGGGGAGGGGGACAGGGGAAGGCGTACCGGGGAGGTCCAGCGACGAGAGAGACGATGAGGAGGGCACGGAGCAGGAGCTCGCAGCGCAGCTGCGGGCGTTGGCGTGGTGGAGCTCTGCGGCGGAGGGGGAGCATAGAGGAGGAGCTCGCGGAGCAGCTCCGGGCGCGAGCGTGGTGAAGCTCTGCGGCGGAGGGGAGCACAGAGGAGGAGCTCGCAACGCAGCTTCGAGCACGGGCGTGTGGAGCTTGGGCAGGCGTCGTCGGCGAGCACGGAGGATGATCTCGCGGCCTTGCTCCGGGCGCGGGCGTCGAGGAGCTCGGGCCGGCGCGACGGAGGAACGAGAGAGGAGGAGGAGCTCGCTGCGCAACAAGGCGAGGAGGAGCTCGTGGGCCACCGCCGCGAGGAAGGGCACGGTGAGGCGAGGTGGGACGAAGCGGCACGCCCGGGGAAGAGACGGCGCACCCGAGGAGGAGGCGACGCGTCCGGTGAGGAGGAGGCGACGCGTCCGGTGAGGAGGAGCTCACGGGCCGCGTGGGGAAGGGCACAGCGAGGCGAGGTGGGACGAGGCGACACGTCTAGGGAAGAGACGGCACGCCCGAGGTGGAGGCGGCGCAGCAAGGTGAGGAGGAGGTGGCGCGTCCGGTGAGGAGGAGCTCACGGGCCGCGCGGGGAAGGGCACGACGTGGGCGAGGAGGGAGCTCGCCGGGGACGGCGGCGCGACGAGGCAGACCGGCGGCGAACCGGCAGCTCGACGGCATGGATGGGGAAGACGGCCACCAATTAGGGTTTGGCCCGACGGCCGGCCGGCTTTTTGTAGCCACCATTAGCCACGGTTAGAGATGGTGGAGCGGGTCCCACAAGTCGGTGGGACAAAGCACAATAGCCACGGCTCATTTCAATTCCAACCGTGGCTATTGTCCACCCACCGACATGTGGGGCCCAAATGTTAGAGACACAAACAATAGCCACGGTTCGTATTGAAACGAACCGTGGCTATTGTTTCCTCCGGCCCCACTTGTCATTGAGTGAGTTTTTTTTCTTGTGTAATTTTTCTTTTACTTCTTTAATTTTTATTCTAAAAACTATAATGCCTTTACATCTAATTCTCCATGATTACAACATTATAGCAACAAATAATACATGGGATGAGTTTCCCTTATCATGGAGAACAACTTTTTGCAAAAAAAAAAAAAAAGAGATCAAAACCTTCCCCCTCGGTTTTCATTTTTTCCTCAATTTTGAGCCGCCACACTTGGAGTGAGCTCCTGTTCGGTCCAAACGCGGACTTTTTATACTGTGCAAAACAATAGCCACGGTCCACTCCTATTGGTGACGTCGACCGTGGCTATTGGTGGAGGCAACTATGGCCACGGTTCACAAAGCCAACCGTGGCTATAGTAGCCTCTATAGCCACGGTCCAAGAGCACGAGTAGCCCGCACCCAACTATAGCCACGGTCGATTTTGCTTGCCGTGGCTATAGGGTTTTGGGCTGCGTGGCTACGATGAGTTATTGTTATAGTGTTGAGTCGGACAAGAGGGTGGCCTACGTGCCTTTAACCCTGGACAGCCGTTCCCGTAAAGGTTTTAAGTTTTGTTTTTATTAGTGTTTTCTCCCTAACGAGCGTTGCTCCAGATACGACGATGGCGGCGACCTCGTTTCTCATCAAGAATTGAATCCGATCTTTCCAGGGTTGTGAAAAGAAGCGGTTTCAGGGAACTGTCCTGGGTACTTGGATTTCTTCTGCGGATCCTCCTCTTTTGATCGTGTACTTTTTATACGGGTGGAAGAGCTCTTAGGGTTTGGATTGCATTCTATTGTAAGCCAATTCCTTATTCTATCAATCTTGTTACTGCTAGTGTTTAATTAATCGAAGACCTATTTTTGTACTTGATTCCGTCGTGACATAAATTGCTGCTACATACTTGTCTACCTTAAAGGACCAAACTGAGTTTATTGTATTGTTGGTTAAGGATCTTTACTATTAAACTTATCTGCCGTGGTGAAATATTCTCTACTGAGTCTGTTGCTATATTCTCACAAGAATACAGTGATTGATCTGCTACTAAATTCTGTTCTCAGTACATCTGTCCAAGAAGCAAATAAATTATTTCGGCTGCTAGTTTGTGTTTGTTCGTCGTATCGTGAAACATTGGGGTAATATCTGGGACACTCCGTCGTGTGCTTTTCAGGGCGGGTCTCATCTGGGGCATGCCCTACTTTTTTCAGTAGGTTTACGGCGCCAATGACGGTCTCTAGACCACAACCGGCGCCATTTTAGGCTAAGCGGCCGGGCAGACAGTCGCGGTCTATTTTGGTTGTAAATAGTGATAGGATCTCAGTAGCGTTTCTGGTATCTACCACTAAGGTCCTTTTTAGCCCGCCGCTATAGTGATTTAATGTAGTAGTGTATGCAAATTTTGATCACTGTCTTTGTTGAAGTCTATTAGTAGGGACCACATACTGTTGTTAGACCATCTATCTCTCCCCCTCTCTCTCTCTCTCTCTCTCTATATATATATATATATATATATATATACCTGGCTACAGAATAGTATTATGTAGCCAGACCCGAACGCAGCCATTCGACGGAGCACAGGCCGACATCGCTACCATCCCGTTCCCGGCCCATCCTTGGTGGGCCGCAAATTTTATACCCGCTCGCCTTTACCAAACACCTATTTTCGAGCCGACTGGCACCCCAGTCCGGAATTCCCTCGCTCCCGGTTGCGGTTGGCCTATGATGGCGACCGACGGAGTGCTCTTGCTGTCACCGACGAAGCCCTATTCCCATCATGCTCCTGCCAGGAACGTCCTTGATATGGCATTTTCCACAGGTGTGCCACCGTTGTGGATCCTAATCTAACCCCTTTCCCTCTATCGGCCCCCTATTCGGTTGTGCCTACAACCGATGGTGTTCTTGCTGCAACCCAACCATCAGAACTTCGGGAGAATGCGCCCTCTCTAGCAACCAACAAGAGACCATGGCTTCCATGGATTATTGATCTATCCAGGTACCTACGTGCTCTCCATTTTATTCCCCAAATCATTTTTACTTTTGCCCAATTTGATGAATCGGAGGTCTATGCTCCCCAAATACTCCCTAAATCATTTTTAGTTTGCTAAGTAAATGCAGCAGCTACGTACGTGCTCTCCTCAAATCGATTTTAATTTTCCACAGTTAGGGATGAATCGGATATCTCTGTCCCCAATTTCCTCCCCCAAATTATTTTAAATCTCAGTAAATAAATTTGTCAGATGTCTGTGCTGTATCATCTGCTCCATAATATTCACCGGTTATTTCCCTTTCGGATGGCACACAATTAAAAAGGGTCGAACCCAGAGCTCCCACACTGTGCAGGGTCTGGGAAAGGATATTAGCGGCAGGCCTTACCCCCGCCTGTGCAATGCAGGGAGACCACGACTCGATGCCAAACAATTGATGGAAAAAAATAGTTTCTGAAACATGATATGCTGACTGCTGAGGCCTTCCGAAATTATCTCTCTATTATGAACTTTTTTAATGTTGCTGATATTCTTACTTAAGATCATAACACTAATGCATGCGGACGGTTAATAGATATCCTTTCCTGCACTCTTATTTGATGTACTTTGTTTTACTGCAATATTGAAGGCATGGACAGATATATGTGATACTCATAGCGCTTGGACAGATATATATGGATGAATAGCTTTGGTGAAGACTCAGCTTGGCATTCTTTTAGATCTATTACTGTTTTATAGTACATAATAGCATCAGTGCCCCAAGAAAATTGTTATTTCAGTATGTAATCTTATATATTTTAATCTTCATAGCTGTCAATCATATCTTTTGTAATTAGTAGCATATTTTAAAGCTTCAACTTTGTGAAATATGATACCGAAATAATGAGCTTACCTTGTGCCAGGTAAAAATGCTTTATGGAGATGTTGATTGTATTTCGACAGGTCCTTCCTCTTAATTACAATCTTTCATTTTTTTTATTAGCCTGATGGATTGACAACCAATATCACTTGATGCTTGCAGTTTCTGATTATATATCTACTAAGATGTGATCTATCTCTCCATGTCTCTCTAAACCAAATCTTTTATCCATTTTTCATTTCCTTGTACACAGATCTAAAGGAGATATCGAAGTCAAAGAGCACCTGCTCTTCTGCAGCCTGCAAGCAGCACCATCTGATGCTGATCAGATGAAGGTATCTAGTTCCTTACCTTTTTCCAAGGATTTATCCATGAAATCCAGTTTTCTCAAATAAACAAAAAAAATCAAACCCAGGAGGCTTTCAGAAATTAAACCGTCTTATTATGATTGTTTACTATTGTTAATATGATTTCCACATTGTACACAATCCCATATTATATTAAAAAAAGTTAAAGTGTATTTGACTTGCTGCTGATTATCAACTGACTATTTTCATACCATCAACCTGTTGTCTTCCCTATCCATTTTCAGTATAATGCGTTAACGTTTGATCCTCTGTATGAAGCATGAAATTGTCATTTTGTATTGTAAAACAGCTTCTATATTTGGCATACATCCATGTGTAATTTATCTTGGATTCGTCTAAACCAGTGACGCCAAATATTTGTAAAGGAAATCATACAGGTTTTTGGAATGTATATGTATTTCAATCTTATGTAGAATATATTATAGTTTTACCTTTAGCTAGATAATACTATGAATGTAGAAATTATATTTCCAATTTTCGCTCCCAATTCTACCTGTAAGTCTCTAGCTAGATGGCCAACTTTTGTGCTTGCTACAATTAAATATTTTAATTTACATGTCCAATTTAGTTCTTTGTTTCATTCCAGGTTGACCTTGAACTGAACAAAACTCACTCCAGAGATTTTATTTTCATGTCTTCTATCACACACCACAAATCAGAGAAGGGCGAGGGGGCAGCAGCAGCGCCTAAGTGTTGCTGGAGCAGGGTGCGCCTAGGGCGGCACGCGCGTGAGAGGGAGAGGAGAGGGGAGATGCAGCGGCAGCAGAGAGAGATTAGGGTTTTACCCTTAACCTCCTTGATCGATAATTGTCCTCTCTTTATATAGAGAGAGTTGCTTGACTCCTACGTTACAATTGACTTAACCTCTAAGTAATCTCTGGGTCAGGCCTATTAACTAGACAATTAGATGAGACACAACCCATTAGCTAAATGACCTAGCCTGCCACCTGTTGGTGGCGCCGGCTATAGGTGCGGCGCACCATAACATCTTCATCTGAATTTTAACTAGCTTAATGGGCCAATATCTGTAGCTTGATGACATGCCATTGTGCCTGCTCCAATTTATATAGCTCTATTTATCTCAATTCATTTGGCTTTGAATATGAAATGAGCTATGAAAAATGGCATGCCTATATGAAAAGCCTTTTTCGAATGCTGCTCTGCAGTGATTATAGTTTGGAACGCTGCTCTGTAGTGATACCTTGTTATAGTGTTGGGTAGTGAGTACAGCATCTGCATTTGCCAGTTGAATCGTGAATTCATTCTCAAGTCTTTATAAAAAATTAAGCCTTTTTGGAAATGTGAAACTATCCAATTTTAATCGAGGACTACAAGACCATAGTGCCAACCACTACGCATCTGAATTCAGCAACTGTTAAAAGGGAAACCTACTCCATTAAATTGACGGGTGATTTCTCCGCTAAAACAAAGAGCAATAGACATGGGTGTAGA
>JAUNZO010004807.1:0-134917 GCA_031894775.1 Chloris gayana | reverse complement strand
AACATTTAGGACAAATTGAGGTCCCGCACAGAAGAGTTACGTAAGAAACAATTTTTTCTCGAACACGCAGGAGAACTACGTGTCATTATATTAAGAAGAAAACGGTACAGTGCCAGGGACTGGCAATAGTTTCAGATTACATACGCGCCCGTGAACGCAAGAACAACCACAAACGCGGCCGCTTTACAGCAGTGCCCGAAGCCCTCTCGCCCCTGCTGCGGCCCATGCATTCGCCTCATCCCGAATTTCCTCCATCGTTCTCTGCATGTCTGGTGATGCCCCGTCGAAGACGCAACGATTGCGATTCTTCTAGATGATCCAAGCGATGAGCTGGATGAAGGTGTTGATACCTTTGTGATGCTCCTTCACGGATCTCTTTGTCGTCCGCCTCCACCACTCCACAAAATTGGAATCAATCCCGGTGGGGGCTAACCCGGCCTTCCCAATTAGCGTTAGAGCTTGGAACCACACTTGTCTGGAGAAGGAACATCTCAGGAGCAGGTGACTGATATCCTCCCCTTCCTGGTCGCATAGTATACATTGGTTTATGTGAGGCAGCCCTCTCTTTGCCAAACGATCCGCGGTCCAGCATCGGTTGCAGATGGCTAACCAGATGAAAAATTTTACTTTCAGGAGAGCCCAGGTCTTCCATAGACGCCGAAAGGGTTCAAATTGAATGCCGCCAGTGAAAAAACGCTCATAGGCAGACTTGGTGGTGAACGTGCCGGTTGGTTTCAGTTTCCAGAGGTGACGATCCTCCTGATCCGTCAGTTGCACTTCGGCAGTAATCTCCAGCAGCTGGAGGATCTGATCCACTGCAAGGACAGGGAGTCCCCCTACAATGTCAAGCAACCAGGAGTTATCCGTTAGCGCCTCCTTGACAGTACGATTCCGCCAGCCACGGCGCCGGACAAAAGGCATCGCAGCTGGCATTAGATCTTGAAGCGACTTTCCATGAGCCCAGTTAAGAAACAACAAAATTCCAAAAGCAACAGTAGACAAGCAAGTTAGTCAATCTTTCTTCAACTTCTTTGGAGAGATCTTCTTATCATACTTCTTCGGAATGTTGCTTTTGGTTTGAGTTGAAATGACCATGTTCTGCGGTTGTGAAGAAGTGGCCTCTCCCATCATTATAGCATCACTTATGGTGGCTGCATATTTGGAGTGGAAACTTTTTTAGGGAATCAAACTTTGGTACAATTCTTCCTCGGTTTTCTCCTCCTGCAAGGTACAAATCAAACAATTAAATATTAGCTAACATACTGGAACAATGAGAAAGAAAGAAAAAATGGTAAACACTTGCCTTTTATTCTTCCATTGTAAGGATATTTGGGGCTGCTATAATCCTATGTCCTAGATGGCCACAACAGGGACAAGTGACATGGCCCTCTATCATTTTCTTTGCTTTCTCACTCTCTGGATTAGGCTTCCTCCCACTTCTACCTTCAAGGCAACTTTAATCCTTTTCTTTCTTTGTCGGGCAACACTTTTTTATCAAGTTGTGCACACCTTAAATGGAAATTCCTACTAGCCTCCTGTATGCACTCGTGAACTTCTCCACGTGATAGTACTTGTTAGAAGTAATTGATCTTAACATTTATATATTAGGGTTAGGGTGAGAAGAAAGGGAGTGATAATAATGACAAAGTAGAGACGTCTAACCTTGTCATGCTATTTCTGTGAAGCCCGACGAGACCAATGCTAAAATTGTAAAAATCTTGTTTAGTTTAGCTTCCTATAACTCTGGCTTCTCTGACAAACTAGTTGTAAAAATTTGAAAATAATTAGTAAATAGTCATAATGTGTCTCGGACAAGAAATCACAAAATCCAGTGTGTTGCAGATAAATTCGACTTTGTTGATGTGTTAGAGAAACCCATTTTCTCAGTGTGTTCCAAACAATTTTACCTTTAATAAAAGGGACAATTGTGTTACCTCAATTGTGATTTTACCATCCGTTTTTTAACTTCATGACCTTTGATTTCAAAATGAAAACAACTTTAATCCCTAATAGGGGAAAAATCACAATACTTTTATTGTGATTTTACCCCTAGTAGGGGCAAACTTTGTCTTCGTTTTGAAATAAAAGGGACAAAATCACAAAGTAGAAAAATGAGGGGTAAAATCACAATTAAACATCGGATCAAGGGCAAAAACGCAATAGTCCCTTACTAAAATATTACTTAGTAGTTATGTTTTTTTACATGAAGTAGTTATGAATTTTGATACCATTATACTATAATGCTGGCAAGTAGTATTTTCAACCATAATGTTGGATCAAAAAAAATATTTTAAAAGAGACTTGCAAAAGATGACACGCATAAAGGGCCTCGGTCCACTTACTGTTCTACAAGGGATTCGGCCTAGCACCCGTTAACTCGCTTTGGGCCGAAACCAATTAAAATTAGGCCTAACACGTATTGGACCCAGCCCCGTCTGATAAATGTACCGCAAATCCGTAGCAGGAGCATAACTCCCATGCCATCTCCGATTCCGATGGCAATAAGCTCAAATTCGCTTCATCAATAGTGCATTTTCAGATTAACTGCAGTGTTATCCAATGGCTTTGTCCGGAGCAAGGGGGAAAGGAGCAACCCTTACACAGCTCCTGATACATAGTCCTTCCATCGCTTTCCACGCCCGTTCTTCCACCATAGGACATCAGGTGGCAATTGAGGCACTTCCAGCGCGCCAATCACTCGTTGATTAATTAGTGGTAATCGCCAATCAACCGAGGCTTACTAATTAACTTGCTTGTATGCGACATCTCACTTTCTGAAGTCACGACACAGTGGTCTATTCCTGCCTGTCTCGAAGTATCTTTCTGATTTGCAACGGAAAAAACAAAAAGAGAAGTGATTGTATCGAATATTCAATCCTTATCTTTTTTTCGATGGCATTTGAGCCACATGCCACGCCTGCACTAAAGCTTGCATGCTAGTACTAGTAAAAATTTCACTGACATGCTTCACCAGTCTGCTCTGCATTGACCTTTTCTCTCTGCCCAACTCCACTGTTGCAGCAGCTCAGTAAATTGTATCGCCATGTATGCCAAAAAAAAAAAAAACTTGAAACTATGCAGCTAGGGACCTTCTGTGCATAGACGTTTCTCACATGAAGCCATTTAGCGTGCTTATTGGGATCTCCAAGCTAAGAGAGAGACCAATCACCTACCTGTGCAAATCAGGATCCCAAGTCACAGTCCACTAACTCTCCACCAAACCACATGACCTGAATGCTTAGGCTGAGTTCCTCTTTATTGTTTTCCTCTTAGAAGTATCCGAGTTATGGTAGTTGGCACCAAACAAAGTCCCGAAATCGTCAATGGATTTGAACTCGTGTTTATGATGATATGTGATCGACCAGCGACCAACCTAAAAGTTCTCAGTGCCCCCATAGAAAAATGCCAAAGAAGTTATCGCTAGTGACACGAGCACCACACTAGAAGAGCCAAAGGCAATGTCCAAATTCTTCTTAGGTTTATGAACAATTCACATGGAACAACAAGGATCGATGCAACAAAAACACTACTAGTGTACAGAATTGACGCACTGTAAGTTAATATCTGCTTTTACCTCTATACACCCACTTATTACCCTGCACGGTTGCTTCGGCTATGAACACATTGACAATACGCACGCGACAGCAGCAAAAGAAGGCAAAAGAAAAAATAAAAAAACTCTAACCTCACCGTCACCGGAGCAGACAGCACTGAGCACATCAGAAAACAGAGCACGGCGGCTACACCTCGACGCGGCAGTACGTTGCGGTCTGGAACTTGAGGCCGTTGGCCCCGACGACGCCGTTGCCGCCGCCGCTGATGAAGAAGGCCGGGCAGGTGACGAAGATGTGGTAGTGGCCGGAGATCCAGGAGCCGACCTTCCATCGGACGCGGCCGTCGATCTTGACCTCCATGATGAGGTAGCCGGCGGCGAGGTCCCTGGCGAGCGCGTCGGCGAGGTATGGCGCGAAGGGCACGCTGGGGCCGGCGAGGACCGGCGACCAGACGTCGACGTCGCCGTGGCCCTGGTAGACCGGCGGCAGCGGCGCGGCGAGCGTGACCTGCTGGTACTTGTAGCTGGCGTAGACGTCGAGGCGGTCGTAGTAGACGCCGACGCGGCCGTTGGGGTTGCGCGAGGCGACGGTGACCTGCAGCGCCGTGGAGAGCAGGCCGGAGGCGTTGGCGAGGTCCAGCTGCCGCAGCGTGGCGTCCTGCAGGTAGAAGCGCGGGTGCGTGGGGCGGAGCACCAGGTACACGATGAGCGCGATGATGCCCACGAGGAGGGCCGCCACGGCCACGAGCTTCAGCAGCGTCTTGCACCCGCGCTTCACGTCGTCCTCGCCGTGGTTGCCGCAGTCCTTGCCCTTGCCCATGGCGCCCGGCTTGGTTGGCAGTGGGTTTCTTTTCTTGCGTGCTGAGCTGCTTCCTTCTCTGAGGAGTGGGTTGTTGGGGGTGAGCTGCCGAGCTGGGTGTGTGTGTGTGTGTGTTATCGTGGAGGAAGTGGTGAGATTTTATTATTGGGCACTGCTGATTCTTAATAAATCATCGTGTTGAAATCATGGAGGATGGAGGCAGAAAGCGTTGCTTTCGCTTTGCACGGAATGTGTCTGTCCCGGCTGAGTAATTGCTAGAGGTTAGAGCCTTTTCCTTTTTCCTTATTCTTTAATTTTTAAAATCGAGCTTGTAATAATTCTTCTAATACTAGTACCTTTTTCGACGGGAAATTCTACTACTACTAGCTAGGTGACAACTATTTCAGCTCACCGGCCCGGAGCTACCTTTTCATCTTTCTTTTTAACGTGGAGCCTGCGATTCTAGTAGTGCACGGTAGGTGACAAGATCACTTCACCTCACCGGCCGGCGGACACACAAGTACTTCACACGGAACAGATCGATCGTCACAATAATCAAGAGTAGATCACGAACGTTTCACATGGGGTTGACCTTGGAATGCCAACTGCGCAATCTTGCAAGTACTTTGCTTTAGGTTCAACACGCGACTTTTCCAATGGACCAGCGTCGTCCCGTAAACTGAAACTCATATGCTATCTCTCGTCGAAAAACTGAGGTTGCAAACTTTCAGCAACAAAACGTATTACATGATGCCACGAGCTATCATGGACTACTACTACTTGCAACGGCAAATCAAACTGCAACGCATCATTGGGGGATGTGTACCCGTACGGGCGATATATCATGAGTTCGTCGGTCACCACCACACGCCACATGGGAACATGGTCGAGCTGTAGGAAACGCCACGGACCGTAGCGGGGATGCATTGAATTCATGTGAATCGAATTTAGTATTGGTTTTGTTTTAATAGCGAATTTAGTATGGTTGGGTAAATAAAAGGTCGTGATGAGGAGATTTGCGTCGTCCCCGTTGGGTACGAGACGGGCCCGGGAAGGGCAGGAGAGGAGCAGGGAGAAACGTGTGACGCGGCTCGTCCCAAACACATCGTGGACTTGCTGGGCCCCACGCGGTCGCGGCTGGACCCACCGGCCAGATGGAAGCAGCCGCCTGCGCGCACGATCGCCACCACGAAGGAGACCTGCATCGATCAGTGGTGGTAGCCGCTGCTGATCGTAGTAGGACCATGAACACAGGGGCAGGGCGCATTGGTGATCATCATCAGGGAGACAGCCGTGTAAACGTCGCTGGAAAAGGCACCGGGCGAGTCTGTCCCTGGGTCCCTCCTCCGGCCTCTCCCGTGAGGTTGGTCTTTTATACCAGCACACAGTAATTGAATTTCACCGCCTGATGACGAAACAGGCTGCTCGGAATCGTTGGAACGATCGGGTTGATCAAGCAGCAAGGTAAAGAGTAACGTTTACCGGGTCAGTGATTCGGCGTTGTCGCCGGTCTTCTCCGGCAAGCTCTCCCGCTTGCTTCCCGCTAGCCAAGAATCTGATTCTACTTCGCCTAACGCACACACATTTGTCCCAGTTTTAAGGTTGTAAACTACATTACTCACCACTTGGCACACGGCGTCAAACCGTCAGCTACACGGTTTACAAACGAACTCGTGCCACTGATTCCTCTCGTACTAGATTAGCACCAGCGCAACAGAAAAGTGCGGTTAAGCCAGCGAACCAGGCGACCGACCAGTTAAAGGGTCGAAGAATCGAGGGGTAGTATAATGCTACTGGTAGTACCAAAAAGCGCAAACAATACCAGAACCGATCACATTTCTCGGGAAGAAAAATAAATGTGGAGCCTGGATGGGCAGATGAAAAGAAAAGAAAAGAAAAGTGAAGTTGATGAGTAACGAGACCTTTTCTGTTGCTATGCGCAGATGGAAAAAGAAGAAAATGACCC
The DNA here is from genome assembly GCA_031894775.1 of Chloris gayana. NCBI lineage: Eukaryota > Viridiplantae > Streptophyta > Magnoliopsida > Poales > Poaceae > Chloris > Chloris gayana. Next base: position 128,599 of record JAUNZO010004807.1, on the reverse strand, counting down.
GCCCTTTTCCAGCGGCCTGCCGGTCTCCAGCTCCAACGATCGGAATGAAAGCCACGGCGAGTTGTTCTGATCCAGCCAGCTCGTCTCCTTCCTCTGCTCTGTGCCCACGCGAACCCACGAGCAACACACCCAAACCGAACCTTCCAGCGTCTGCTAATGTACTACCAACATGTTTGCAGAGTACCAATAGAATGAAACGTTCCATAAAAAAAGCAATAGAATGAAACAAAGTTATTCCAACGACCACAACCACAATGGTCCCAGGTCGTCGGTGTTGATAGTCAAACCTAAGTTTCAGAAAGCCCTAATTCCATGGCTCAGTACAGTATTCAAACCTCAAGTTCAGGAAAGCAAAATAGGATATATCCTTCAAAGAAAAATATAAGGACCAAAGATATAAACTATTTCACGGAATTCCCTATGGCCCATCCAGCAGATAAGAAGATCATCTTCTCCCGCGCAGCCCCGGGCCGTTCCTCACCAACCCCTGCAAATCTAATATCATCCCCTTCCTGTACCGCTGGCGAAAACCTCCCATGACCATCGTCCCTTCACAAAAGTCACAATCCCAGACGCCAAAACCTCTAAACTAATGTTAAAGACCCCTCTAGGAGCCCGTCTTCTTCAGTCCCCTTCACAATAGACCTTCTACCTACTATGAAAAGCGATACAGCAATTTGGCTCCTGTGTATCAGACACCATAGTTTGGTTACCCATACCACCGGCCGCATTTCTCCTATCTTGTCACTTGTAAGCGTGATCATACAGAGCAAACCATATGCGACACTATCCACAGCAAACATGAACGGCTAGCAAAGTATGATGACAATATAGCTTGCAAAATAAAATGGTAGCAAATATTCCTCACTAAAAAAAGTGCTTATAAACAAATATAAACAATGGTAACATGGTACGGCCCATTTGTCGTACAGGCCCAGTTTTTTAAGGAACATGTAGAAACATAACATAGCAGGACATGGACATGGACAACTACATGAATATCTATCAGCATGCCGGCAGCTGGGTCATGTGCCTTAACTCAACTAATGAATCAGAACAGGGTGTATCAATTTGGAACATCAGCTATCTTAACAGAAAATTATTGAAGGTTGTTATGTAATGCCAATAACACGTACGGAATTTCCACCAAACATGCAATGATGGGCAGAAAGATGGAAGACAGATGATAAACTAACCAAAAAAAACTGGAATCCGGTTTTCAAGGTTAAAGAATGAGACAACCAGAATTCATAAAGAAATTTTATACCTTGTAGAGTAGAAAAACGGAGGTTCCCAATTACCAGAAAATGACAAATTACATCAATGTTTTCAACTGCGCTAAATGACAGTTTTATTCCTATGTTTGATGGAGCATTGTCTACAAAGATTTTGCTCCATGGCTCGTTTCATGAAGTTAACTTCTATAAATCTAGCAAAATGCATGAAACTCTCGTTTCAAACATGTATTCAGGGACCAAAAAAAAAACTCTTGGTGGCGGTTACCTACTGCCAGATAAATTCTCAGTGATGCAAACAAGGCGATGCACATAGGTACAAGGAATATACAAACATTACGAGGGACAGATGCAGAAATCCATTTTGAAGTTAAAGAGCCTCGTTTCCCTTCATATAGCAAGTATAAAAGACACCATGCACAATTAACTATAACCTTTTTCCCCTTTAAGGCCCCAGATAGCAAGAGATACCGATAATATAAACTACCAGGCACACCCTAACTAGATCTTGTTTTCCTTAAGGACTAATATAGGAAGCATAAAACCACCATGTACAATCAAAACTAGGGAAATTATTACAGTCCCAACAATATTGTCCAATTTTATTCTGACCCTAATGAATCTACGGTAGCTAGGTGTTTGAAGTTTCAAAGTGATGATGTCTGGTTCCTACGTGACTTGGGTTGTACACTAGTAGGACGCTGGGTTGGACCTATAGTAGTACTCCAAAACTAGTTTGTTTAACTTGAGGGCGCATATATCAAGCACAAAAACCTCCATGCACAATCATTCTTGCCATAAATTACCACAACCATTCATGATGAAGCCATGACAGGTACACAGGTCATATTCCATAAGTATAAACCATTCCAGGCTTTTCTCACTCAGTACTCTAAGACAGCCAGGTAAAACCATAGTTACCCAGCAATTACTCATTTAATCAGTGCCGATCCACTTCTTATAGTGCCACAGTTAGCTTCTTGTACCTATGGAATAAGTTCCCTCAGCACCCAGTGTAGTCAGCAAAGACGGCATGATGATCCTGATAAGAGGAAACAATTAAGACCATATATCAAAAGGAAGAATTAATTTTATGGGATTCATAGGAGCAGTAAATATACGTTAAAAACAATTAAGACTATATATCAAAAGGAAGAATTTATTTATGGGATTCATAGAAGCAGTAAATATACGTTAAAAAACAAAGTAAAACAGAAATGGAACTAGTAGTTTACACATTTCCTACTAGATCAAAATAAGCATGTTGATTTGTTATGCGGACCAGCGAGATCTAACATTAACTCACAGTTAAAACATTAGAAAATATGAAGCCAACTCTGGTGTGGACAACTAGAAGGATTTGCAGACCATCATGGTGTGTGGATAAATTGGTTTAGCAACATAATATTTTCACATGTGAACTTCAGAAATTGAACCAAATAATTAAGGAATGAGGTACACGTATCACCTATCAAAGTTCAAAGTTATACTTAACTGCTTATTCTCTGCTATAATTTCCATGCTCCACGTAAAATTGTGAAGCTCATGAAACTTGGATGCAAAGGTCATTATTAACCTGATTCTAGCATCAATATAAAACTGATTTATGTTTCACACTGTAAATAAGGGTTTATACATTGATCTCCTTGAGCATGCCAAATGAGATAGTGCTACCAATTTATATGATGCATTATGTAAATAGTAGCGCGTGAAAAATGCCAACTAGGTCACCATTGATTCATGGAGTTGGTTTTGTCTTGTGGATTTCAAGGATGTAAGGCATCTAATTATTGCATGTAAAGAGGACATATATGTTGATTATTCATGTATATGTGGCATGTCACTATAAGGCAGTCTAAACAAGAGGGGAAGGATTCACACATTATGACAGGACTTTAACATGAGAAAGACTTCTCAAAGCAACTGTCTACAATCTTTGATCTATCATAATAAGATAGTGTCAGTCAAAAAAAAAACAAGCAAACTACACGCCCTCACTGCTCAATGCAAAGTTCGCATTACCAAACTAAAGGTTCTGACCTACATTTGAAACATCAAATCAAAGTTACCCTGATAGGGACTACTAAGGAGACTAAGAGCAGCCACAATATATTGGAGCTTCAACTGTCCCATCTCTTTGCATGTAGCAACGGTGCTTGTTTACTCTTCCTCTCCACAATCAAGGCATCGGTGCCTCAATCCAATCTTGACTCCACAAAGGAATAAAACAAGAGAGAGCAACAGGGAGGCACAGGGTGAATGTTGATTCATCGATGCTTGTTTTTCGTTTTGAAGCACCGGTACCCAGTGGCAGCATCGATGCCTCATTGCAAATATTCCTTCCAGATTCTTTTAGGCACCGCTTGACTGTTGGTGCTCTAAAGAAACAAGAATAACAACGACTAATTCATCCGCTAATATGACTGACAGTTTAAAACTATGTACAAGCTTTAAGCCTTGTAGCTAGGAATTCATCAACATAACATATTGCACTGTGAGCAAAGGTCTGAAACCCAAATTCAAGATCCATGAACTGGTACTCAAACATTCCAGGCCTTTGGTTTCTTCTTGCAAATTTTTATATAACAAATAAAAAAAGGGGTGCAATAATGGGACAGACCAACTTAAAGCTGATATTGTACAAAAGTATTTGTGCACCATTGTGATCGATTTATGTGAATTGTTTCAAGAGTTATCTACCTAATCACCACCTAGCCCACCTAATCAGCAATTTGGCACTAGGCGTCAAACCAAGCCAGCCTTGAGCTTGCCTATCACATGCAGAAATCAGGTAGGAGCTACAAAAACTTCCCAGGACACAAACAAATAAGACAAAGCCCAACAGTATGGTATTGATCTTTTGTGCTCATGGGGTCTATGTATTGGTTCCGGAATCAAAAGAAGTTAATACAAACATAAGTCTGCCGGGACCTCTTTCGCTCAACAAAGGATAGTAGTGAAACCAGGGACAGTGCAATATCAGTCACTCTTTAATATCTTAGTTTTCTATTTATGTATCATATACTCATTGGCGGACCCAGGATGCATTAGCTGGGCATTCAAACATGCATATAGCAAGAAATTGTTCTTAAAGATTCATGTTCTTCAGAACTTTTTTGGGAAAAGCTTATCAAACTTTGTTATTTTGGTCTTAATTTCTTGTCATCTACACTAAAAGAAACATGATTTTGGTTCTAGTTGCTTGAATAGAAGTGCCTGTATTGGATATACTTTATGTTTTGGTTAAACTTTTGGGCATTCAGCTGAAGCCACTGAATCAAGGGAGGTCCGCCCCTGCATATACTCACACTGCACTGAAGCTACATTTCTGCAACACCATTTCCATGCAAATTTCACCGTCAATAAGTAACGTACACGAACAGGACATGAATTAAAACCCCAAATCCTAGACGCTTGAAACCCGAATCAAGGTGACACACTTGCACAATTGGAAGTCTCTACATTATATATTATGATCATAGTACCCCAGCACAATGGAACCCTTATACTCCATACAGACATAACCATCTCAATTTTGTAACTAAGAAAGTGTACAACTAAATGGCAGGACATTCAAATCACCGAAACTAACCTTCACAACACGACATCGCACCGCTTGGCTGGTCCATTGAATGATGCCTCTGTGGAATTCTTCCCGCGGAAAACTACCGGCACGTGATCGCACATAACCCTCATCACCCTGCGGCGCGTGCGCCAGCCTCCGCGGTCGAACACCGCCACAGCGGCAAGCCTGACCTCGACCTCCGCCGTGCCCCCGCTCCCGCTCTTGAGCGCGGCCGCATCATCAGACCCCACGTAGGCATCCTCAACAGCGACGCGGAAGGCGAGCGTGGTGGTGTTGCCAGGGCCCTGCGAGAAGGGGGCCAGCGAGGCGACGGCGAGCGGGGACGAAGGGGTGATGGAGACGGACGCGAGCGGGGAGAAGTAGGTGACGGAGAGCTTGGAGTTGGGGTTGGATGCGAGTAGCGCGGCGTCGAAGGAGGCGGAGAGGCTGGAGTTGGTCGGGGAGTAGGCGACGCGGGAGAGGTTGAGTGAGGTGAGGGAGAAGGCCGGCGCGCGCGGGCGGAGGAGCAGCCAGACGATGAAGGTGGCGGCGCCGAGGAGGAGGAACGCGCCGACGGCGAGCGCGAGGAGGCGGCGGAGGCAGGTGGGCGGCGGCGGGTGGGCAGGGTAGTGGTGGTGCGGCGGCGGGTACGGGTGGTGGTACGCGTGCGGGGGAGGGACCTGGTGGTGCGGCGGGGGAGCGGGGTACGGGTACGCGACGCCGAAGGCCGCCGCGGAGGCGGCGCCGTTGCCGGTGGCGGGAGGCGGCGCGGCGGCGTAGTAGGCGGCGCCGTTGGGGTTAGGGGTGTGGTTGGCCGGGTAGCCCATGGCGGGGGCCGCGGCCGGGGGCGGCGGCGACTTCGCGTCGGGGCGGTCGGGCGGTTGCGCAGAGGACGACGAGGGCTGCATGGTGGATGCAGCCGCGGCGACGGCGGCGGAGGAGCGGCGCTGGTGAGTGAGATCAGGCGGTGGCGTTGCGCGGAGATTGCTTTTGCCTGCTTGTTTGGTGAGCGGCGGGGGAGGTGGTGGATGGCCGATGGTGATTTGGGATCTAACGGAGTCCGTGGCACGTTGGAGCGGCGCGTGCGATTGCGCGTCGGTTCCAACAGCACCTAGCGAAGAAAGATTCGGGGCACGCGACAGATAAACGGCAAAGATTTTCGTTTGCTGAATTTTTATTTTTATTTTCATTCCTTACCTTGGAACATTCTCGTCCCAAGAGCAACAGCAGCAGCAGTGAGGATCTACGGTGTCAAAATACTCGGGAGTGAGCAAGCTAGACTGGCCGTGGACGATGCCAGCAGCAGTGACAGTGATGGGTGTGTCAAATGAACATTGAACATCAGTCAAAGTTGAACAAAAAGAAAGACGGGGGTGTACACTCGAGACAAAAACAAGACGAATCCAGAAGTGAAATTTAGGAAATCTAATTTTCCATCTCAATTTTTTGCATCGGTCATTGGTGAGGGTGTAACATGAGAATTACCATCAGAGATCATAATCGCAGGGTCACTGCTACACGATCACAATCACAGATGGTAAGTTCCTGGAGGGGCGAAACGGAAGGCCGAGTTAGGTGAGATCGGTTAAGAATCGATGCCAGAAGTAGCTGAAAGGTCCTGCAAACCAAAGAAAATGTGGTGGCGTAAATTATTTCTTTCAACGGTGAGGCCGGGAAATAGTCGAGAGGCGTAAATATTGTCTCGTGTGAAGCCTGTCTCCAGCTCGAAGCCGTGGCGTTACGGTGGCGGTACTGCAAGTGTCTACGATGAGCATTTCCTCCGCCGGATCCGTCACTAGTTATCATCAGACAGAAAGGACCGAGCGATAAAATGCGCGGTTGATGCTTTATTCTTCTAGTAGGAACGCAATTCACAAGAAAAGAAGGAAAGCACTATGTCTCCTTTCCATCACCACGAACATCAGGCTCTCCTCTCCATAAGAATAAATTTTATAGCAACTGAAAGTCCTTTGCCACTGAAGTGTAACGCACCAGCAAGATTCATGCAGAAATTGAACCTGCTGATTCTGAACACCACAAGATACAGTTTCTGAACCACCATCCAAGACTGATGTCACCAACATCTTTTCCGCTGTTAGCTTGCCGTGTCAAGCACCCAACTGGTGACAAGAAATTAGGTGTATACACATGCTTTTGGGGGAAAGAAAATTAGGTAGTATTCTGCTGAGCAACGTTTATGCCAACAGGGTAGGGTCTAGAGTGCCAGAACTGTTAGTTGCTTCCACGGCAATCTAGGCATAACTTCTGGTATAGAACCTTTCCTTTAGTTGTGCTGTAGAGCTTACTGGCTTCTTGCTGTAGTCGTGCCGTGTCCCTCTGTGATCAACGCTTTTGCTCTGCCCATTGCTGTCCTTCGAAGAACTGGCCCAAAAGTTGGTCCACCGCCTCCGGGCTGTACCGGACGTACTTCTGCGGGTTCTTGCCGTTCTCAACGAGATTACTGCAGGCCACAAAGATAATACAGTCATGAACTACTGGCACTAAGAAACAAATTATTTCTCAAATTAAATGAATATGATGGTAAGGAGATTACAGAATTATCAGAACATACCCAAAGCGTTTAATAAAAGATCGATAGGCTGGCAGCAGGACCTCAGCTACGGCAAGCCTCAAGGATTCTCTCAGTTCTTGATCAGGTACGATCCATTGCGACTGTTTTGCATGAAGCTCTTCGAATTGCATATTGAAAGACTTGAACCTGCCAAGGCAAAAAAAAGAAAAGGCACCAAGTGTTTGAGACTCCGGAGTTATGTTTATGTTATTTCACAAAACAGTTAAACAGACCGTTCTTTAATCGTAGCTCTTGAAACTCCACTGCTGCTAAGGTCACCAGTGCTGCCGGCACCTTGAACTGAAAGTGTCTGAAGAATCTAAAATAGAGAGACAAGTAGATATAGCCAAGAGTTATTCAATGTGTACATTGTACAATCATGTAAACATAACATGAGACAATGCTAAACATATGCCACAGACACTACAAAAGTGCCTAAGTAAATTAACTCTTCCACAGCTCTATGTTGTCACAAATTCTACTTTATAAATAAAACTGAGTTGGGTTAAAACGACATGACATATATAGGACAAATTAAAACTAGAAGTATATGAGAAAATTTTAACCAACTGCATTTACACTTATATAAGCCAGCTTTATAACAAATCTTGTGCGAATTCATGCCCACGGAGCACTGTGGTACTCTTGCACTACTATGGTATCTTCAACAGCAAGCACCCCATGTCACATTCAAAGAAACTATAGTGCTAGAACAAATGCATAACTAGTTGTCTGATCACGGCAAATATATCCCAAAAAATAAAGCCAAGCAATCTACAGACCTAACATCATGAAGTCAAATAGATAAGAAATATAGTATACCCAACCACTGAAGACTTTAGCTTCATAGATCAACTAACCTTTGCCCAAGCAACACGTTTATACTGATTCGCATTTTGCTGCACTATCCTGCGATGCCTCTGAATCCAATCATCACCTAGTATATCCTTAGCTTCCGATCTGAGACAACACAAGAGATCATTAAGTGATCAGGTAACAAGAATACCATAGGTTGCAGAACTTAAGAAATAAACTGAATGTACCTGCGAACTGATCTAACCATATAGTGGATATTGTTCATAAGAAACAGGTAAGTCAATGCTGGATCCTTGTACTGCTTAGACTTTCCATCTAAGTTATTCTGCAGGGCTTGCATTATCCTTGTGGTAACAACAGCAAGTTGAGATTCTGCATCACTGCTATTGTCAAATTCCTGAAACAGTAGCTTCAATGTCGACTGGTAACTGTTCAATTGAGAATGAACTAGTCAGGTATGCCATTTTAGAAATTAGGAAGGCTATTAATAAATTTAGCATCGAACTGACAAGCAAATGAACAAAGCAACATAGAACTGTAGAACAACCAGTACATAAACCAAGTGCATTCCAGAATCCAAAAAGTGAAATGGGATGGATGACTTGCTACCTCTAGTTTATTAAGAAAAGCAAGGTCAAAAGATGGTGTCTATAACTTTGCATGGGCATTATAACTTTAGGCAAAAGAATTCAGTGACATTAATGCTATAGAATGATTCATAAATTAGCATACATTTAAAGCCTGAAAAAATTATGGCAATGAAGTCCTTTCTATTTCCTCTAGAAGCCATGGTCTTAATTTGTACTTTCTTCTAATTATAATGACGTTTAAAACAACAACCAAACGGATATAAGCATATCGCTATATTTTCTGATTGTTCTTATGAACAAGTATGCATATCCATGAATCCGACAGACCATGTTCAAAAGAAGGATACTTACTCAAATAGGAATTTAACATAGTTTATCACATAGCTAGTCAATGGGTGGACAGTTCCATCGTGGACAATAGTTTTTGAAGCATCTTTTTCAACAGCCTCCTCAAAATCTGTAAATGTTTCTTGTGCAGTCTGCGCCAAGCGCTTTGTTAAGCCTAGTGCAGCTTCCCTCATCTCAGAGCACGGCTTGCCTTCAAATATGACCTCGATCTGATAAAAAAGTACAAAGATGCATTAACATTTTTATAATTATCATCCATATTCTAGGTATAACATAAAGTTGCATGAGCTAACTTTGCAACCAGGACAATAAATTACACATTTGTGAGACAACCTCAATATCAGCACATTAAGCCCACAATACCTCTGATTGAAGTTCACGCATTACTTCATACATGTCTAGCAATACAAAAAGTTTTTCAGGAGATCTTTTGCTCCTAGCGACAGCATCTCCAAAGCTGAGAAGAGTCACGACACTATTTGCTGTCAGTTCAGCAAAACAGTGTCCCTTGTTAAAGTTAACACCATCAAAAACCTGATCACAGATTTGTCTTTCTCCTGCCAGTAGCAGTTTGACCTGATAGAAAAACGTTATATTATTAGCTTGATTGATTCTGACATGAACATACACAAAATGGGTTTATTTTCAGAAAGATCTTCACCGCAATACGCATAAAATGTATCCAGTTTCCAATTTTAGCCTCCAAAGCTTCCCATTGCATTTTCTGTACATCATCTTTACTAAGTTTTTCCACTCCTAGCTTGCGAAGGCTTGTTTCTAGAGCTGAAGCACGAGAATCTCTGAAGAAATGGAGGGGAATAGCTCGAATTATATTTAAAAAGTTATGTTTAAAAGCTTTACGAAGATAGAAATTTGGATAAAACAGGAGAAATAGCCTGTGACATACTAAAAACCATATTTCCAAATTCCTACTACCTGTAGATTTTATAGCAAGACTGCTGATTTCCAGCCTGAACCAGCTGCTGAGCTATGTCATTCATGAGAGGCAATACTCTTGGAGGAATCAGTGTTGGGGTCCTGTATATGGCAGTCTCCAAGCCTTTGGATGGATGTTCAGAGCGGCCATCATTTTCATTGTCACCTTTTGTTGGCCGTAGAGACTTGGGGAGACAATCAAACAGGCGATCAGGCTCGATAGGTTTGCTGGGGAGAAAACGTAAAGCCACATAAATTGAAATATCAATCAGAACAAAATATTTCTTTTTGGTCAATATGGAGGCAACAAGTTGATGAAAACAACATAACAGTTCAGGATTGGGAGCGTAACAAGAATTGGTAATCTTACCTATAATTACTCATCAGCTGCTTAAACTCCTCTTCAATCTTCAGAGTCGACTTAGCCAACAGATTGTTGACATGATTCAGAACTCCATCGCTGCTTTTGAAGTTCTTATTCGAGGAAAAGAAGCGAACGATGCCTTTCAGCACATCTACTGCTTCTAGGTAGCTCTCTAAATCCTCATGGGGACCCCTCAGTATCGTTGCCTCAGCCTAGAAATTCCAAAAGTATCATTTACACAAACCATGTAACACTGCAAAAATTTTGGGGTTTGCACTTGAAGCTTGAGCAACAAAAGGCCAATCAGCAGAAATTTACAGAATGTTCAGTTGGCTATCAATTCAGCATTGCATGATGATCGAAACCTAAGCATGAGAGCAATATCCTTGGCCCTAGAAAACAGCCATATTGAACTTAATTAACAATGTACAGAAAATATAAACATGTCGAATAATTAAGGCCATCATTAAATCGCACAAGACGTTTGAAAAATCTCACAGCAAAATCAGCACAAGCGCCTACCGTTTTGCACACTCAAATTAACCCATTATTAAATCCAAATAATGCTACGGAAAACACATCAACGTCACCCCTAATTTCAGGTAACAGAAGATGTGTAGCATTGTGAGAGAGGATGAGCGAACGCACCCGACGGGCAAGGTCAAACTGGGAGAGGATGCTGTCAGCGGCCTTGATCGTCCGGTCGATGTTCTCGTGCGCCGTCCGGATCGCGTGCGTCCTCACCTGCAATCACCACACCGAGCAGATGACGGCCACCGCGTTTCAAATTTCTTAGGAGGAATACAGGCGATCGAATTCGTAATGTGGCGAAGGCGGGTGGAGACTGGACCTGGGTGGGGCGCATGGCGGCCTCGAGCGCGGAGAGGCGGTGATCGAAGGAGCCGAGGATGGCCACCATGGCGTCCGTGTTCCCCTGGCTCTTCCGCAGCGAGTCCCGCAGCATCGCCGCCCGCCGCGAAAGCGCGTCCATCTTCTGTGGGAGCGCCGACACCGCCATGCCTCCTCCCCACGGGCGGCAGATCGAGCGCGAGCCCTCTCTTCGCGCGAGGAGGCGGCCCCCGGGGAGATCTCGACGCGGGAGGGAGAATGCGCGGGGGAGCAGGGCGGGCGGCTCGGAAGGTGGGCTGGGTATCTCGTCTCGAACCTTCTGGAAGGGCGGGATCGCGAATGGGAAGGAGTAATTCGGCGGTGGCGGTGGTCGGCGGCGACGACGCGTGCAGGTGTCGCCGTGCAGGAATGAAGGGGAGGGAGCGAGCGGAAGAAAAGAATTGTTCGAACTAACGTCCGCGAGATTCGTGTGGGCGTGATGACCGTTGACCTCACCGACGGCTCGGATCGTAGCTGGATCGCCGCAGCTCGGTTCGTTTGCACGGTCGTGCACGGACCGACGGATTCGCCGTGTGGGCTCGGTCCACCATGGAGTGGGTCGACGGAATGCCCATCTATCATCGGGCTTTTCATAAAATGTCCACCAAATCAATAACATAACAGGTGTAATGTCTATGAACGAAATTTTTAGAGGAATTTGTTCCTATATCTTCTTCGTCCTCTATTTTTTCCTCCCACTCTTGCAGCCATGGCTGCCCACCGTCGCCAGGGAACCCTTCCCTTGACACATGTGCCACAACCTTAGTGACCGGAGAGCAGCCCCGCCGCAGCTCGCTTCACGTGACCCGTGTGCACCACGTCGCCAAAGAGCAGCCCCGCTTGCTGAGTGGCCTCCGTGCTCACGCGAGGCCGGTGCCTTCGCGTGCGGCGAGGTCGGGCGCATAGGTTCGAACCAGACCGCCTTCGCTCCACGCGCGACGAGGTCGGGGTGCCGGCATCAGGACCGCCTCTCCGTTCAGTTTTTGAGTTCGAGCTCGGTTGGCAATGGTGGTGTGACAGATTTCGAGAGAATGGAGAAGAATCGGTGATGCAAGTAAGGAAGAAGAAGGATAATTTCGTCCAAAATTATGTATATAGACATTCTACCAATCAACACGTTAGTTTCGTTGGCATTATAGCGAAGCCAAACGAATATAAGCATTTTAACTGAAACACGTCTGTTACATGGGTAGAATAACAAAAATCTTGGTGTTACCTAAACCTGTGTGGGTTGTTCAACCCATGAACCCAGACACCCCGTCCACCACGCTTTCCATCCCGACTCGTGATTTATGAGTGTGTTTGTATCTTTGCAAGTTGCACACTCGTGATTCTGAAAATTACCGTTATAGACAGGGAGTTCAAACGAAGCATCGTCCGAACTGGATTGAATTAATTACGAAAAAGAAAGTAGAACAGCCCAGAGTCTGAAAATTATGATAATTATCATGTCTTCATTGCAGAAAAGTACAGCTGATAACTACTCATGGCAATGGTGATTATTGTAGTTATTAGTTTGCGATCGTGATGAGTAAGCACTATCTCGATCTTAAGAGCATCTCCAACAGCCTAGTCAAAGGGTGAATTTTTTCTAAATATAGCCTTTTCCCCTCAAAACACTACTCCATCAGTCTAGCTAAACGTAAAGAAAAAATAGAACCTGCTCCATCCCGTATATCTCGGCAGCCATCCTTGGTCAGCCGGACTCGCTCGCGATCGCCCGCAAAACCCGCTAGTTCCCGCGTAGGATTTCCCTTCCCGCACCTTTCTCCCGAGCCGGGCTAGGCGGAGGGCTCCTCCCTGCACGCCTATGCAACGACATGGCCAAGCTTGCTCGTGTCCTCGACAAAGCCAAAGACATCTCGGTTGCCGACGTGCACCTCCCTCCGTTCGGCGGCCAGGGCCACTGTCATCCGGATGCAGCGCACGCTGTTCCGGCGTCGCACGGCAGTGCGAGCCGCTCTACGACCCAGCCAAATCCCATTCCTTCTCCTTCCTCCCCTTGTAGCGCCAGGCTATGCTAGTTCAGCTTCAAGAACTGCTGCTCCAACAAGTGGTGCATGTACGTGCACGGCAGCGACGAGGCCGGCAGCGTTCTCGTGTGGAAGACATTCACCTTCGGTACGCATAGCAAGGTCTTTCTATCCCCCTCGGCTGTGGCTGCAGCGTGCTCTTTGCCGGCAGCCTCGTCGACACCTCCGACATCATGAGCCTGAGCCAAGGCACCTTATCACCGATTCGCAACTCCACATAACCAAATTCTCCTACTGCCTCACGCCATTCTCTCGAGCGCAAGATAAACCCGCTGATGTTCGACACAATTGCCGACTTGAAGAAGTACAAGACTACAGGGTCGATTCAAACCATGACGATACAAACGAACCCAGTGAAAAATGCCTACTATGCCACCGGTGGGCCTCTCGCGCTGTGGTCGAAGCGGCTCCTCGTGCCGACGTCCAGCCTCGGCCTTGCCATGTAACTTAGATGGCACCGGCGGCAGCGAAGGACGTGCAGGCCGTCGTTGTTGATGGACGAAGTCTCTCTCTCTCTCTCTCTCATGCGTGTGTGTGCCAGCCACCGAAGGTAGAGGCGATGGGAGATTGAAGACTCGGTGGTCAGAGATACAATCGCATCCGATCAAAATTGCAGCAGGCAAGCGAGACTCGTACACGCACCAGGAGGAAATAAAAAAAGGCTCATCGATGACGTGGCTAGGATGGAAATAGATTTGGAGTTGGTTTTGGTTAGTCTGTTGGTTTCCATCACTTTTTTTAGGTGATTTCTATTTTACAGGTTAACGAAAAAATGGAAATTTAGAATTTATTTTAGCTAGACTGGTGGAGATGCTCTAAGCTCGAAAAATGTCTCACGGGGGTTACCTGGCAAGTTTCGCTTGGTAGCACATGACTTTTGTGTTACCTCTCCTGGAAATAGCAGGAGAAAGGCCCGTTTCCATTAGTTCCGTCTCAAACAAGGCAGAGCTAGCTCACGGTTGCACGAGCCAAAACATGCAACAGTTGAACAGCTGGACCCAAAGAAAAAAGTGGAAAGTCCTACGTGCTCCCGACGGGCCCCTTGATATTTTTTTTTGTTCATGTTCCTAGCTGCACATGAACAAAAAAGTAGCAAATCGGTTGTCACAAATTGAACAAAAGTAGCAAGTAGCAACAGATTTTTACATGTGGCACGAATTGAGAAAAAAGTAGCAACAAATTTCTGTCATACTAATAATAAACAGGGCCATAACCAAATAAAAGGGGTCCCATAACCAAACGCACACTAACTTTAGGAAGTCGTCAAAGTTATCTAGCCAAGTTGCAGCAAATCTAATCGTGCCTTGCAATCAACCTTTCGGTGAGGTGAGGAAAAAGGTGGTAATTAGCAGGAGCAACTACAAATGGTATTATCCATTCATCCGACGGGTCGTGCGGTCCCTGTTCGAGGTTAATGAGCAGCTCCACGGAACTTAAAACAATGCGATAGCAAAGTGCGGGCTGGATGAACGGCGACCACAGAAACGAACATAAACTATTCTGCCTAGCTAAGCGTGATTAGTTGTACACAATAATCTAACTCAGCCGAGCTATCATAGGTGTATCAGATGTGTTTAATTTGTCTATGATTAAACTATATGCCATCTATATATCGGCAGACATAAACGATTCCTTTTTAAAGAAATCATTTCATTTTCTAGAAAAAAGAACAATGAATCTATTTTCAGGATCTATTATTTCAGAGTGCAACCTCAAGAGAGTCTACTTTACACACGTTTATAAAAAAATGGGTTGTGATTCAGTTCAGGATCAAACGGTCCAAATCATGCAGGCTCCTAAGGCTCGCTACATGAACATTTTTAGACGTTATGTACTAGTAAAAAAAACTCATCTTGTGCACATGATCATAACTAGGGTAATTACTTGGTAAAAGGCAAGGTAATTAAGTTTATGAAATGCTAGGGGGTGCATGCATGGTCTCATGAGGTGTCAATCAAATCAAGAACAACATAGTTAAGATAAATATAACCAGCACAAAAAAAGACAATACAAAGCCTTTTCCCACATCAGCATTATTTTATTTCATTATACATAAAGAAAAATATATTTCATCCAATTTTTAGGCGAAAAATCTCTCTCGTCGATTAATGGAACACCCTGACTTTTTTATGTGGCCGATGTTAAAGCACCTTTTTTACTACTATTGACAGTCCACTTATTACAATCGACAAGGCGAAGATATTCCATTGGCGCTCCTGCGCCACTTTTCCCGTCAGTGGCCCATCCCCCTTTGCAAGTTGCAATGCTTGACGAATTAAGCGTAGACAAGATAGCAGCCACGAAAATGGAGGCTGCGCAATTTCTCTTTTCCCACTGCTACGACTACACCCGAAACGAGAGGCCAGGAACGCCCGCCAAATATCTGTCCACGCCAAACCGAAACCATCAGATCACCTGGAAAAATAAATCGCCCGTTAAAATATCTGGAATTCGTTGCCCGCCGAGCAAAATATCTGTCAAACCAAACACAAACACAAACACACCCCGCCCCGCAGAGTATTTGTTGCTTGGCCATTTTCCACCCCACGCCTTCTTCTCCCTCTGTCCGCTGGTTTGGTTTGGTTCCTTCTTCGTGATCTCCCCGCCCCGCCGCTGACGTGGCGCCCACCGCGGAAAAAATATTGCAGATATTTTTCCCACCCCTCGCTGCTGCCCCCTTCCGCTTGTCCTCGTCCTCCAGTCCAAGGAATGTCTCCCGACGCCGACGCCGCCGCCACGACCGCCGCCGGCGGCGCTGCCGGAGGCGGTGGGGATGGAGGAGACGGGGATACTTCCGGTGCGTCGCCTTCGCCCGCGGCTGCTGCTGCGGCGACCGCGGGACGGGCTGTCGTACGGTGGGACCAGATCCTCCCGCGCCGCTCCCTCCGCGTCCTCCTCGTCGAGCACGACGACTCCACGCGCCAGGTGGTCACCGCGCTCCTCCGCAAGTGCGGGTACCGCGGTGAGCTCTCCCCTCCCTCGCTCCCTAGCAAGCAGCGCCGCCTCTTGCGTGCCTTTTCGATTACCGAGTAGAAATCGGGGTTTGATTTTGTTTCCCTTTCTCTCGGAGGCGGCAGTGGCGGCTGTGGCGGACGGGATGAAGGCGTGGGAGGTGATGCGGGGGCGCGCCTACGCATTCGACCTCGTGCTCACGGAGGTCGCCATGCCCACGCTCTCCGGCATCCAGCTGCTCGCAAGGATCGTCGCCGCCGACGAGTGCAAGAACATCCCCGTCATCAGTAAGCCCTCGATCAACTCCGCGTGTGCTGACGTGGCCTTTTCATGCTTGCTATGGATCGAATCGAGCTCGGGACACTGGATTAGGTCTCGCTAACTATGCGGTTACTTTAAGCAAGGGACTCCCTATCAGGATTTTATGCTTACACTCCTCGTTTCTGCATGGATTGTTTATTATCATCTGCACATGTATTTACTAAAAAAAGGATGATTAAATGGATCGAGTCTTGCGGTGTATTCCGGGGTTAGTGACTTTAAATGGATCCGGTCTTGTGATGTAACTCAACCAGTGATGTGAGATTCCATTTCTGGTATTTCTCGAGTAACTGTCGATGGTATAAGCCAATTGTTACTTTTTCCATAAAAAGAAACAAATCTTCCAGGCTTACCGTTGGAGATTAAATTGACGTTTCATTATAACTGCTGCAGGACGCTAGACAGCGGTTGGAATATGAGATTGGAGTATGTGTGTTAAGTTTATTGCTTAGTATGATAGTTCTGTTTTTGATTGAAGGTGGAACTTTAGGTCCCATTTTATGAATTAATCACATAGCTTGACCGGAGAAAGTGCACCATATTCATGCTGTGCTACTCAATAGAACTCCACATTTCCAGAAATGGATGCTGCTAATCATCGAAATGAATTGATACATGTTGAATAATGATGTTTGAAAAAGCATAAGACCAAGGGAGCAGTCACATCACAATTGTGTATTTATTTTAACAGGGCTCAATCTGTGCTAAATATATGGTCTTTGCAATTTTTTAAAAAATGATTTAATTCAATGTGATCAGCACTGTTCCAAATCACAAAAGTTCCAAATCACAAAAAGAAGACTATGCAAACATTTGGTTAGTTTGTTTACAGAAATGCAACCGTAATTGTAACACTTTTCCTGATGTGATAAATACATGAGCAGCTGGTAGGCCTAGTAGAGTTTTAGACCCTTATGCCACACTTAAAAGGGCAGTGTGCTTCCTGTGCAGCATTGATTTAGAACACTAATGAATTTTATTTTTGAGGTTTTATGGTATGTCATGGTTTTGCACTGTTTGGCTATGGCAGTGATGTCATCTCAAGATTCTATTGGCACGGTGCTGAAATGCATGCAGAAGGGTGCAGTGGATTTCCTCGTGAAACCAGTGAGAAAGAATGAGTTGCGTAACTTATGGCAACATGTATGGAGGCGACATGCAGTAAGTTTGATTCTCTTTTGCATTTAGCCTTTTTCTGAAAAATTGTTCAGTTTGCCTTGGCTAAACTCTTTGTAGTTTATTTTAATGGTTTACAATGAACTACTATCTGTATTAAATAAGTAGTGTTATAGATGTGCAGTAATTTAATTTATCTGTCCTGATCCTGAGGGATATTGGTGATGTGAACATTAATACTTTATGCAATTATGATTTGTATTTTAGTTTTATAAGGTATATTGAGGTTTGTGAGTTTAATGCAGATGAATAGCCAAACAAATGCATCGGAAAATAATGCAGCCAGCAATCATATTAGTGCCAATGTCGGTAATGGTTCAAAGACCGGAGAAAACAGTGATGAGGAAAGTGACGCTCAAGTGAGTATTTGATCTGGCTTGCACCTTGTAGACCTGGTACTGATCATGCTTTTTGGAAAAAAAATAATGCCATTAAATTCAAAGCAATAATTGATTCTAAAAAGTTTTAAGCAAAAGATTTGGAGACACTTGTCTTAAGTATTTCTTTTCATGGCTTTTCATTGTAGCTGATACTTACTGATTACCGAGTCCATTTAGATTTCATCCATTTTACATTTCACCTGGTGGGTCTATGAAGTTCGGATTTATACTTTATATTCATTCGCTCACTTAACACTGTGGTGGGTGTTTTGCCTTTCAGAGCTTTGGTAGCAAGAGGGAGCCTGAAATTCAGAGTGTTAAAAAGCTACCTGATGAAAGGGCAGGCTCATCCAGAAAAAGTAAAATACAGAATGAGTCTCATGGTGGAGTAAACACAAAAGCGCATGTGCCAAATGGTAGTGCAGGTAAGAAATCTGTACCTAGCTTATTCTCGTGTAATTGATCAGTGAGATATCTGTTTACTATGCCGGGTACACCTCATAAATGGTGTTTTTTTTTCTCGAACATTGATAAGTGGTTGTCAATTCATTGTCTGTAGATGCTCCAGGTGGAAGTGCATGCAACACTAGTAAAGTGCAAGCATTTTCAGCTGAGAGGAACACACGTTCCAAATGCCTTAATGGTATTACTTCTGCAAAGGTTGCTGAACAAATAATGGATAACGCCTTGAGGTTTGCTGATGCAAGCTCACGTCGTGCAAGCAATCTTGGCAAAGATATGGCTTTGACACAACCAACAACTGATAGAAAGTGCAAATCAGCAGCACTGGAAAATAATGGCGTCATGCAAAAAACCTTGGAGAAAGCTCGAAGCATGCTGAAATCGCTTATGCTGAATCTTGTCCCTCCCAGTTCAAGGGCGTTAATGGTTATACAAATCAAGGGCTCAGAGAAAAGGATATCTTTAATCATTCAAATTCCTCTGCCTTTTCGAGGTACTTTGTGATGATGACTTTAAATATTTTTTCCTATTAAGTTCCAGTGCCAACTTTAGTTGTGCATTTCGGTTTTAAAAAATAATCAGTTTTTGGATGGTTTTCTTTCCAAACCCATTTGTATTATTATGAGGTTGCATATTGTAGTGTTTTAGTTGTGTGGGCCCATATGTTCATATTAATAATTCAAACATTGTCCATGACTCGGACTTATTTTATTTGCTTGTTTGTTCTTCAATATGATACAGATATGGTAATAAAAGGATAGAACCATCAGCCCCGCAACAGTCATTCCCCTCTCGCTGTATAAATCGCCAGGATCCTGGTTATGACAAGGATCCACATGTGCAACGCAGTGAGGCATTGCCTTCCCGTGGACACAATGCAGATGAGAGTGCAATGCAAGCACGGATTCGTTTGGACAGTAGTACAGATGGTGCTGCCATCATGTGTTCAAGTAGTGCAAGAGACGACGCTGGTACAAGCAGTTCCTCCCATAGAAAAGACAGTATGAGCCATCCTTCATATGGGTTTATACCTCTTCCAATTCCTGTTGGTGCTACAATGCCATACCATTACAACACTATTCTGCAACCATTATACTATACACAAGCTCCTATGATGCATAGTGATTCAGCTGGCATGAACAAGGCAGTATTTCAGCATGCCGCTGGTCAATTAAATTACCATGAAAATGCTAGTAAAACATCTCAGGTTCATGAGCAGGGCCAGGGACAGTTAGAAGAAGATCAACAGTTGCACCATTCAAGACAAATTGTCCGAGAATCAGGAGAGCCAGTTGACTTGGCAAGAGCTCATGTGGAGCATGTTAATCAGAGCACTAGCTGCAGCCAGGATATCCGTAGAGGAAGTGGGTGCACAGGTAGCGCTGAAAATGATATCAATACAAATATGGTAGTTGCCCTAGAAAGTGGCAATGAAAGTGGTGTCCAGAACTGTGGTTACAATGGATTGGATAGTGACCGGTCTCACCGTGAAGCTGCTCTGATTAAATTTCGCATGAAAAGAAAAAGATAGATGCTTTGAAAAAAGGTATTTTCGTCAGATCATTGTTTTAGTCTCTAAATAGTGAATAACTAATGTAACTAGCTGCTGAGGCAGTTGATCATTCATGTGATACTTGCCTTATATATCTTTCATTTTTCACTGGTACAGGTTAGATATCATACCAGGAAGAAGCTTGCAGATCAAAGACCAAGAGTTAAGGGGCAGTTTGTGAGCCAGAAGCTGAAATCAGCTACGACAACAGACGCGGAAACTGACTAGTGACTGTTATTTCATAACTGTACTATTGATTCGTCCCTTCACAGGTGAGGGCAATTGAAGAGGCTGCCGACAGTTTTCCTTCCGTGGTTAGCCTTATTGTACAAGTGAGCTGTTTTGTCTGTGACTTGTTGGCATCGTTGCCATATTTTGTAAGTACACCAAACTGACATGTTCAGGAAAAATGAAATCAGCCAATAGCTTTTCTGTATGTACATCAAATGTTTCGGGAGTGAGAAAGCAATCTGTACAATCAGTCTTTTTTCACTCGTTTTGTTACCACCATAGTAGTAACTACAACCAAACATTGTTATACAACTCAGAACAGATTTAACAGTCAGGCACTACTTTATGTTGTTTTCTTGCTTAATCCCCTCTAGCAATGGTCTCGAGAAGACTTAATCGGTTACTCCTCTGTGCTTGACGTTTTAACCCTTGGTTTATCCAGCACTTTGCTTTGTCCGTAACTAAGCTGAACAAGAAGCAAGCAGGCACATGCCTTTCCTTTCTCATCTGACACGAGGCAAGTTACTATCTTCAAGTTTTCAAGCGTCCATAAGAGCATATATCCTTTGCCTGGCCTGTACTCTGGAAAGCATCATTGCATCGACTTTGTCCTGGAAGTCTCTATTGACTATGCTCACTCATCAATAAGTACTTCTTTTCATCAATACTTTCTACGTTATTATCTAACAGCTCCATGCACATGGAAGATAACCTGCCTATTTCTGGAGATTAATCGGTGAGGACTGAAGGAGGAATCGGCAATTCCTTGCTGCCAATCCAGGGGCATCTCTCTTTACAGCCAGCATTTGCATTGCAGTGCACCCTATCAGCCGAGCTCAGAGATTCTGCTGGAGCTTGTGCCTCAAGTTTGGCACATTTTCGCCGCGCTTTTCTTCCCTCCTGTTTATAAACAGGGCGGTCCACAGGCTCGTAGGAATCTCACCTGCACACTCGAACACACGCAAGCGCATGAGAGCAGCTCTGTGTCCGGGCACCGGCAATGGCGGAGAGGAGAAGGGCAGCTGGGCCAGCAGCAGTGCTGGCCGTGTCATTCATGGCGATCGCGTCGCTGGTGCTGTGCTTTCCGCGGCGGTCGGCGACGGTGATCAGGGCCAGGCGGCCGCGGGGAGGCCCGGACACGAACGTGCTCTGCGTCAGCAAGTGCGAGACGTGCCCCACGGTGTGCTCGTCCTCGCCGCCGTCGATCATTCCTCTGACCGCGCCTCCGCCGCCGTCGACGTCGGAGCCGGCGTCCGCGCCCCCGCCGCCGTACCTTGAGCTGGTGCTGCCGCCGCCGCCGATGGACGAGTACGACCTGCTGCCCCCGCCCACGCCGCCGGCGCCGACGACGACGTCGAGCCCGCCGCAGTCCACGTGCCCACCGCCGCCTTCGCCGTCGTCGCCAGAGTCGGAGCCTCCTCCGTCGCCGGCAACGAAGAGCAGCAGCGAGAGCAGCAACAACGGCGGCGGGGGATCTTCATCGTCACCACCGCCGTCGCCCCCGTCGGCGTCACATTTCTCGTCGCCACCGTCCCCGCCGTCATCGTCCAACCCTTATTACTACCTCTACCTCTCCGGCGGTGCCAAGACACGTGGCAGCGCGTGGAGCGCTTGCACGGCGCTGGTCCTCATGGCGTTCCTGCCCACCGTCTCCTTTTTCAAGTGACACGATCTCTGCATAACGTTTTTTTTCCTTTCCTCGTTTTGGCATCCGATTCCACGGCCGCGGACCTTGGCTGTGTCAGATGCAGGTAGCTGTTAATCATTACCCGTGTACAATTTGTTGATTGTGCGAATGTTGTTGTATTGTACCAATCTTAATCGAAATAATGTAAAGTGAACTAATGATGATCCTGTTCCTGTGTGTGTTCTGTCACGGACTTGGACGTTACAAGTTCCCGGTTCCCTGATCACTGCTTGTTCCTGGTTTCGTCTTTTGGTTTGACACCTAGAGGTTCAAATATGTGTCTTTCATAAATTTAGGCAGTTTTGATCGTACTAATTTGAGCATAGTTCAGTTCAGTGCTGAAATGCTACTTTGATCATTTTGGGAGACAAAGTTGGTCCCGTTCTTGAGTAGGCTGGTAACGAAATGACTAGTGCTCCATGAGGAGCCAGAAAGCCGAACAATTGGAAGGCCGAAGGAGGATGCAAAAGTTTCTTAGCCCAGTGCCCCAGTTGGTAACCCACCTCCTTTTTTTGTTGTTGATAATTTGCAATCCCACTTTAGGCCTACTTCATATTGCAACAAAATTTTCAGATGGTGCGCTTTCTGTAAAATTAATGATGGACTTTGAACGGAGAATGTGTTGCTAAAATTCTGGGAGTCAAAGCTGGCCCGGCCCAGTATCCGTTTTCGAAAAAAAAACGTTCGTGCAGTCTCGAGCGGAGCGGGCCGAGGACAGAGTGAGCTGAACAATTGGAAGAATTTTCTAGCCCATTCCGGCCTCCGGTTAGTTAATCGGGAGATTTTCTTTTTCTTTTCGAATCCTACAGTTTTTTTCAAAGAAAAGGAAAAAGAAAGAGAAAGAAACCTACAACTACAAGCAGCATTCTTCTAAAAAACTGAGTATATTATTAGATTGGTCATAAACTGAGAAGAAGACCGCGAGAGATGGTCACATGACTCGCGGCATGTGATGGTGCGGCTTGCTCCTGAGCCCCATCATCCTCCTGGTCCTGGTGATGAAGAGGTCGCGCGGCTTGACGGCGCCGGGGAGGCTCCCGAGGAAGGACATGAAGGGCAGCTCGGCGAGCGCGTCGTAGCGGCCGAGCGTGACGGTCATGGTGGACTTGGCCCCGGGCTTGTACCGGTGCAGCTTCTCGTCCCTGACGTTGCCGCCCTTGACCAGCAGCTTGAGGTTCCGCGACACGACCATGGCCTGCCGCTGCGCCAGGTACCCCTGCTTGGCCTCCCGCACGTCGGTGACGTCCCCCACGGCGAACACGTTCCGGAGCCCGCCCACGCGGAGGTGCTCGTCCACCGCCAGCTGGCCCTCCTCGTTGACGTGGCCCTGCAGGAAGGAGCCGCGCAGCCACGCGGAGGCCAGCGGGCGGCTCGCGCACACGAAGTAGCAGTCGGCCCGCACCGTCTCGCCCGCGGAGGTGGTGAACTCCCTGGCGTCCGGCGGCGCCGCGGCGGGGTCCACCGTCTGGTCCAGCAGCACGGTGACGCCCTTGTACCGGAGCCAGTCCAGGGCCTTGCCGGAGGCCCGCGGGCCCATGGCCTCCAGCAGCTGGGCCCCGCGGTGCACCAGCGTGACGCTCTTCTTGTCCGGGTAGGCGTAGCTCATGACGATCTCGGCGGCGAGCTCCACGCCGACGGGCCCACCGCCGACGATGAGCACGGACCTGGCGCCGTCGATGCGGCGCCGGTCCTCGTGGAACATCTCGATGCGGTCGGGCCGTCTGGCCGGGCGGGCGCAGGTGCGGCCCGTGGCGATGACCAGGAAGTCGTAGGCCACGGCGCGGCCCACGGAGGTGAGCACGACGGAGTCGTCGACGCCGGTGGCGGAGGCGGTGACCACCTTCGCGTGGCTCAGGTAGTCCTCGTGCGGGATCACCGTGCGGTCCAGCGCCACGGGGTCCACCTGCGCGCGAAGGTTCGCCCACGGGATCTCAAAGTACTCCTTCCTGCCAGCCCATCCATCCATCCGTCGTCACTGAGGATCAACAAGATCCAAGAGGGAGAAATCGAAGAAACAACACAACTATAGTATGGCGTACGGGTCGATGAGCACCACGTCGGCGTGGTTCTGCAGCGTCTTGGCGAGGAGGGCGCCGGCGATGCCGCCGCCCACGATGACCACGCGGTCGCCGGTGGAACGCAGCATGGTGGGCTCCTCCATCGGCTCCTGCCTCTCGTTGCAGCAGGGCCGCGCATGTGAAGAAATCCACCGATCTAAATGGATGCGACTGTCCTTGTGCGTTCGTTGGCAGGAGCTCGATCTCGTGTGATCGAGTTTGCTAGCTAGGTGCAAATGTGGCTCTCCCGAAGCCCGTTGCTTGTTTCTGGTACCTAATTGTTTGTCAACCTGCCAAGTTACTAAAACGGAGTGGGTTCCTAAAATAGACAGTTTCCTGCTGGCCAGATAAAAAGTTCATAGTCAGCCACTCGAGGCTCTCAAATTGCACCATACTAGCTAAAGAATGACACTAGCTAGTCAGACGGAATAATCCAACATTCTGTATAGCTATTGAAGGTCTCCAGGAACATCCAACAATTGGCGTGTTTTATTCCAACGAGGTAGACGGAAAAGAACTCCAAACATAGCATCCGATGTGAGCTAATTCAGAGCACGAGCTTGATGTCAGGACCGAAGAAGGGCAACATGTAGCGTTTGCTCTTGTGAAGCACGATCCTGAGCTCCCCATCCCTCGTGGCGCTGGAATTGCCATCCAGCTGGCTCAGTGCCGGTGAATACGGCGACAGCTTTCGACGCCGGTGAATACGGCGAAGCTTTCGACGCCGAAACCGTGGCCGTCGTCGTGGTGGCAACAGCCTCCTTGGAAGATCTGGAAGAAGTGGACGACGCAGAACTTGCCGGAGCCGAGGCTGACGAGGTGCGGCTTCCGGCTGTGGTCGGGGTACACGTGGTCGTACGGCCGTACGAGGTCTTCACAGGGGTCGGCACACAGAAATTCCCGACACGTGTGCCTGTCCGTGTCCACGGCGGCAGAGAGGAGGTCGCCGGAAGATGCGCAGAGGGCGGGGCCGTTGCCGTCCCTCCTCCATCTGGCGCAGAAGCCGACCCAGACGTCGAGGTCCCGGTCGTGGTGGACCTAGCTTGCCCGAGAAGGGCAGAGCCCGGTCACCGGCCTTGCTCCACGTGGCACTCCCCGCGTCGAAGCAGAACGTTCCGGTGTCCTGGGTTGATACGCAGATCACGCCTGAGGCGCCGCCGTCGACGAGCGCGTACGAGTCGATCGTCATCGACGTCGTGCAGCCAACGTAGGGCGGCGGCGGCGGGAGCTCCTTGTACCGCCACTGGTAGTTGCCGCAAAGGTAGCTAGGGGCGCGAACCAGGGCCTGGAACAGGCTCCCCTTCTCCTCCGTCGCGTCGTATTCAGGTGCCGGCACCTGCGTCTCCATCATGTACATGTGGATGCCGCCGTCTTCGTCGTCGTCGTCGTCGGCTCTGGCGGTGGAGAGGAAGCCGGGTTCCGGCCATTTTTTAGCGTGGACTTGGCTGGGAGTGACGACGCGGCGCTCGTCGGCGTCGTAGATGAAGGCGCCGCACGAGCACGGGTCCATGAACGCAGTCCTGCTCTCCGACAGCCCGGCGCAGAACATCCGTTCGCAGGAGACCGAGGATTTGTAAATCGTGGGCTCGAAAGTCACCGACGGCGCGGCCGCCGGGCGTATACGCTTCAGCTTCTTCGACGCGGCGGCCACGTTGAACCTGGCGACGGAGAAGAGGGCGTCCGGATCGCCCGCGGCCGCCGCATCCTCCGCCGCCGCCGCCGCGGTCGGGTAGAACAGGCTGTTCTGGCGCGAGTGGAGGTTGAATGGTTGATGCGGCGCAGCGAGTACGAGTACACGCCGGTGCTCCGGTTCTCCGTCACCAGATTCAGGAAACGCCGCCGGTGGCTCATGTCGAATCGATCGATAAGCTGCAACTGCACGGGGCTTAGGTAACCACAATGATCGATGACAATGCGCAGCAGAGATACTTGGGCTTCATCACAGCGCTAATGTATAGATGATGAGCCTGTATCGTGGAAGCGGCCCATGGGTTAATCTCAGCAATGATAAATTTGCCATCTGCTTCTCGCTCCCGAAACGATATTTAAACCATTTAGGAACCAATTATTGAATTTTTTTACTCACAATTAATATAGCAACTCTCTATAACTAGTATTTTGAAAGTAAAATTATGAGAAACTGTTGGAGATGCTCTAAGGAGAGAATTACCATATTTGATGAGTGCTTTTCAGGCTCAACTAATGGCGTGTTGGCATGGAGTGCAAGCTGCAAAAAGGACTTGGGAATCACTCAAATTGAGATCGATACTGATGCAAGCATGGTGCAACAAGCACCGGTATCAAGAGCCTATGATCTCTCAACCGAAGATGCTATCATTGCGGATTGAAGAATTTACTTGATGATAATTTTATCAGTCTTTCAATTAACTACAAATCTAGAGAACAAAATAAGGATATGTGTGCCATGGATTTTGTGAGTGATATTGCAACTGCTCTAATATTGGACAGTTTGCCAATCTCTATTCAGGTGATAGTTCTTCATGATTCTACGTCACATCTAGTTTAATGGAAGTTATTTCCATCTTAATGAAATTAAAATTAAAACATGAAGACATCTCGCATTATGTGCAGAGCTAACTGGTCATAGTTCTGATGCAATATATTCTTTTGAGCAAGGGGCATATGCTCACTAGCATGTTACAAATAGGATGTTTGCATGAGAGTCCTTGGATCCAAATAGTTCGTTGCTTACTTGTCGGCCACGAGATGACCCACTATCGACCCTTGCTCACCGCCCTCCTGCCTCGCCAGACCGCTCGTCACTGCTTGTTGACCACTACCACGGAATCCGCTATGTATACGGTGGCGCATTGCCCTCGACGGAGATAAAGAATCCTGTTGTATTAACCATGGGCCAATTTCAGCACACGGTATGCAAATAAGTGTGACTAATTCAGGCTTGATTGGTTCATGTAACCAATAAACTCAATATTTGGCCGAGTAAGCAGATATCATCACAATTTTTGGCATAACTACTAAGCAAATATGACCAGTATTAAATTGTTATAAGTTTCATATTTTTCTAACAATCAGCACAATGTTTACTCTTATTTTTATGAGAATCCTAGAAGGGGCGATAGATTGCATGGGAGGGCCTGTTTTGTAAGGTTCAGAGCACAGACTTAATGGTAATATTTTCTTCTTTGAGCAACATGTAGTTGCTCTTGTGCTGGATCACCTGGATGGCCTCTTCCTCCCCGCTGGTGTCATCATCGCCGCAGCGCAGCACCTCCACTCCGGTGAATACGGCAAACCTCTTGTCGACCTCCTCGTGGTCGCAGTTGGATCATGGTCTCGAAGAACTGAACCAAGCAGAACTTGCCGGAGCCGAGGCTGACGAGCTCGGGCCGCCGCATGTCGCGCCACTCGTGTCCGTACGACCAGTGTTCGATGTCCACCGCAGCGTCGCCGGAGGAGGACGAGGAGGAGGGTGTCCACGATGGCACAGCACACGCGCCAAGGGAGTGTCCGTCCAAGGACGTGGCGCCGGTGACGCCAAACAAGACGCCGAGCTCCGCGACGTGCTCGACCTTCCCGGAGAAGGGTAGGGCCCAGTCGCCGGCCTTGGTCCACGTGCGCCGCGCCGTGTCGAAGCAGAACGTTCCGATGCCTTTCGTTGACACGAAGACCGTGCCGCGGACCAGCCCGTAGGAGTCGATCGAGATTCTTCGGTCGCCGGCGGAAGCTCCTCGCATTTCCAGCTATTGCTTTGGTATGAAAAGTTGTTCTTGACCAGGGCCTGGAACTGGAATGGCTTCTCCGGGTAAGGACGTACTGTTCTCCATGACGAAGACGTCGTCGTCACCGGCGGCACCACCCCCGCCGCGGAAGGAGAGGCAGATGGGGTGCCACTTGCTCTTCGTGGAGGTTGGGCAGGGTGACGTCGACGCATCGGTCGTCGTCGTCGTAGAGGAAGGCGCCGCGGGACTGGAGGTCCAGGAACACGGTCTTGCTCTCCGGCAGCGCGACGTAGTCCAGCCTCCGGCAAAGAAGAGAGTCAGATCCGTCGGTTCGAGGAAGGGCCGGCTGGAACTTGATCCTCGGCTTCCCCAGCCGTATGCAATCCATCTCCTTCAACTCCGGGAGATACGACGGCGAATTTTGCGACGCATCGGCCGCACAAGGATAGAAAAGGTGTTGTTCTTGGGTGAACGGAGAAGGTTGATGCGGTGACAGAAAAGCTTGTTTCACACCACTGATCATAGACCAAACAAAACTTTTCACACTTTTCCAGTCACTGGATACATGCATGATATCGTCTTGCCGCAAAGCACACACATCTATGGCTGTATACGAAACTTACGTCTAAATGTTTGAACTGATATCGTCGTCACTGCAAACTAGAAAGCACACATGTATGTGACGACGAAAGCCATGCCATCAGCTCAGAGATCAACACTAGTGTAGGAAGGTTGAGATGAAGAAGATGCACACAGTGGGTAAAATCTCAAAGCATTATTAAAACATACCGACCTCCAACAGAGATATATAGATAAAAATGCAGAGTTATAAACAAAAAAAAAAACCCTCCAAAATTGTCGTTGATTCAAAGAAGGAACTTGAATTCAGGACCGGGGTAGGGAAACATATTGTAGCGCTTGCTCTTGTGAAAAACGATCCTGAGCTCCCCATCCTTTTTGCCACTGGAACAGCCACTCTGAGCCACCAGATCGTCGTCAGTGCCATGGCACGTCACCTCCACTCACAGAAATTGCCGGGTAATGTGGTTATCCATGGCAGTGAGGAGGTCGCCGGAGGATGCGCACAGGGTGTTGACGTCCTTCCTGGGAGTGTTGAGCAAGCCTACCCAGACGTCGAGGTCCCGGTCGCGCTCGACCTTGCCGGAGAAGGGCAGAGCCCGGTCGCCGGCCTTGCCCCACGTGCCGCTCGCCGCGTCGAAGCAGAACGTCCCGACGCCGTCCGTTGACACGCAGACCACGTCATTGGAGGTGCCGCCGCCGTCAACGGCGCCGTTGACCAGAGCATAAGAGTCGATCGTCGTCGCTGCTTTGCTGCCATCGAACCGCGGCGGCGGCGGGAGGTCTTCGTAACTCCAGGTGTTTGAGTCTGAAGATTCCCAAGGCCAGTACCGGCGAACCAAGGCCTGGGACGGGAGTCTACCCGGATACCGCCTCTCCATGATGTAGATGCGGTCAATGGCGGGTTCAGGCTCAGGACCACGTAACTCAATGGGGGGCTCGTACTCATCATCATAGTCTTCTTCCTCCTCATCTTCGTCTTCCTCTCCACTGTTTTCTTGCTCCTCCCACCACTCGTTGTCGACGCCATCTCCGCCGGCCGGCGGCGGCGAGAAAGATGAGATCCCAGTGCCGCTCTGTCCTGGCACGGAGTTTGGGAAGGTTGACGACACGGTATTTGTCGGCGTCGTAGATGAAGGCGTCGCACGAGTGGAGGTCCATGAACGCCGTCCTGCTCTCCGAGAGCCCCACGCAGGGCATCCGTTCCCAGTAATTACCAAGTTTGCGCTCCGCCACCTGGAAGTTCATCGCCGGCGGCGCCGGCCGTATTCGCTCCAGCTTCTTCGACGCGGCGGCCATGTTAAACCTGTCCACGGAGAAGAGGGCGTCCGGATCACGCGCCGCCGCCGCGTGCTCCGCCGCCGCCGCAGTTGGATAGAACAGGCTGTTCTGGCGAGAGTGAAGGTCGATGCGGCGGAGAAAATACACGCCGCCGCCGTTCTCCAGGACTAGATTCAGGAACCGCCGCCGGTGGCTCATGCCTCATGGTCGCCAAAACCGATTGACAGGCAGCTGCAAGGGCACACGTCGCGGACGTGGTAACACGATGACGGCAATGTATGGGCTACCATGTATGTTCATACAGGCTCCGGCCCATGGGCCAATCTCAGCCCATCTCCTGAACCAGTAACCAGCTGACACTAACATAATAACATGACTGTAGAGTCACGGATACATCATATCAAGGCAATGTGAAAAGAGTCTTTGCCTCATGCATACATGCATGTCACCGATGCATAGATGTCTAACCTAAATAGCTTTTATTATTAGGTGTACCAGCAAAACGCCCGTGTGATACGGGCTTAATCTCCATCCATTAAATTCACGAGTGAGAGTGTTACACATGTGACATACCGTGTCATATTTTTGCAAAGTTAGCATTTTTAAAACTATCCTCTGGTCTAGTGGTGCAACTCCAAAAAAATTTATTTACATGCAATATGGTTTGGGCTATGAATAAATTCAAATTCAATTTGAATTGAACTACAACTCAAATTTTTACAACATAAGTGGGGCCTACCAAAAATATATGTTGAAGTGCATGTCAAAAGAAAATTTTAGGATAAAACCCCACTGGATTTCATCAAGGTTTGATACCTCAATTAAATCAGAGAAGCTTCACGTTTAAGTATATTCCCCGAATTATCTAGAATTATCTAGAAGGAATTTTTGAGCAAACTCAATATACATGTCACTGTCTAGAGTTGTTCTACCCAAAGAAATTTGTCCCACTAATTGCTGAGCTCGGGAAGGCCTTGCTTTTGATTTTTTGTTTGGGAGGAAAGTCACAAATCAGAAATTAGAGAAAAAGGAAAGATGCTGAGGCATATTCCCGCGGGCCCCACTTGCCAGCCGCTCAGGGGCGACGCACGGGCGGGCGCGCGCCCGACCGGGCCGTAGGGAAAAAGGACCTTGCATCTGCCCACGACCTGTTCTATGGATTGTCCCCGCTGGGCGCACTGTGCTCTTTGAGCTACTAGCGAGGATTGTTCTGGTTTAGCTTGACCTACCCCCGTTTCTTTCATGCTGACGGTCCATCTCTAGTGATTTATTTTTGCAATAGATGCATGCAAGTGCATCATGCTATCTTTGAAAGATACAATGCAGATAATTGATTCTATATGTAATTTCAATTAAATATAAAAATATTAATTTATTAAAGTACATCATTTGATCATGAACATCCATGAAATTATGTTCTAACTCTCAGCTCCTCCAAAGTTTTTGTGCATGCGTGACAATAGGAAAGATTCCTACACAAATAAACTTTGGAAACCATGTATATAACATGCAACCACTTAAATTAACAAACAAAAAGCACAAGCTACACTAAGGAGAAAAATATCCTGAGTCTATTTACACATTCATCTTTCTAAATAAAATTTCCTAAGCATGCAACATATTCTAGCAATATTTATTGTAGATATACTGGCATCAAGAAATAAATAAGGTGTGAGGGAGTTGATATTATTCATGCAGTCCAAGCCTTACTAAGGAAATAAGAAATTGAGCAAGGCAAGAAAGTTGTGCTCTTTCCATATTGTTGCGTCTGTTGTGAGCACGATTTAGGGTTCTTGACATGTTAGACGATAATGCCGGTTTGATTCTGACGGTACATGTGACAGGCTAGCTTTCAATAACTTTTTGGGCAGTGACAGCCCACACAAGTTAGTTTATCATCTTTCTTGGTGATTCATTTAGCGCCGACGGTAGGAGAGGATGAACATTCTATGGGAGAAGCTCGAAAATTATCAATGATGAGTGAATCGTTTAACAATTATCAACATAGGAACTCTTATCAATCACATTATAAGATTAATTCGGAACCAAACTATGTAAATCAGAACGAGTAGGCTACCATGGCCTTTGTTTCATACCTCTTACTCAACATGGCCCAGATCCTCCATCTCTATCTGGACTGGTACAATAATTCTGAGTAAATCAAAACAAATAATGTAAATTGTTGTTGTCTCTCCCTTCCATTTTGGTCACCACGTAAAATTATTATTTATCCTTGATACTTAAGTATTTTCCTCAATATTAAAGTACATTTTGATTGGTACGTTCCACCATGGTCCATATTCTTTGCAAACATGTGAAGACATCTCTGAACTCTAAAGACAAGAACCGGTTTAAGTCACCATAATAATAAAACTAGAAGATCATTAATTTCAACACAAATTATTACTCCATCTGTTCTTTTTTTCTCGACATTAGAA
This sequence comes from Chloris gayana, assembly GCA_031894775.1. NCBI lineage: Eukaryota > Viridiplantae > Streptophyta > Magnoliopsida > Poales > Poaceae > Chloris > Chloris gayana. The sequence goes on along the minus strand of JAUNZO010004807.1, from coordinate 96,435 downwards.
CAAGATACGATTAGTTCATATTTGAACTAGATTTCTTATCCTAACATCGTATAAAAAGAATGGAGCGAGTACATGCCAAACCAGTATTCCCAATTTACTACATGTCTCAGAGAACAGACTGGACGGTAATCTCCTCATCGTTGTCCAACATATAGACTTTGCTCTTGTACTCGATCACCCGAACCCCTTCTACATTATTGTTGGCGGTATCCTTACCATCTCCGTCCACAAGGCCACCCCGACGCACGACTTCCACGCCGGTGAATACAGCAAACCTGCTGTCGACCTGTTCGTGACTGCATTCGTAACAGGTTACCTTCATGGTCTTAAAGACCCGGGCGAGGCAAAACTTGCCGGAGCCGAGGCTAACGAGCTGGGGCGACTTCTCCGACTGCCAATCGTACACGTACATCGGCTTAAGGCCTCCCTGCACGTCGCACAGCGCAGGCGGCTGGGAGATTTCCAATTCCATGGTGGCAGAGGAGCTGCGTGTTGTCTTCCACGGTAGCGGGCAGGCGCAGAGGTAGTCGTGGACCTCTTTCCACTTGGGGTCTTGGATGCCCAAGCCGACCAAGATGCCCAGCTCAGGGACGTGCTCGACCTTGCCGGAGAAGGGCAGAGCCCAGTCACCGGCCTTGCTCCACTTGCGACTCGCCGTGTCGAAGCAGTAGGTCCCGATGCGTTTCGTGGACACGAAGACCACGCCGTCGACCATGCCGTAGGAGCCAATGCCGGTGGGCCAGTACCCAGCGTCGTTAACATAGGGCGGCGGCGGGAGATCCTCGCACTGCCAGCTATTGCTCTGGTGGTTCTTCTTCTTGCGGTGGACCAGAGCCTGGAACTGGAACGCCTTCTCGGGGAAGGACTTTCCACCATGACGAAGACGTGTTCTTCTTCTTCTTCTTCTTCGCCATCGGCATCCCCGCCGCCGGCGACGGAGGAGGAGAGGCAGATGGGGTTGTACCACTTGCTCTGGTGAAGGTTTGGCAGGGTGACGACGCATCGGTCGTCGTCGGCGTAGAGGAAGGCGCCGCTCGACTGGTAATCCAGGAACACGGTCTTGCTCTCCGATAGCGCGACGCAGCCCAGCCTCCGGCCACCAAATGAGTAAGATCCGGAGTTTCCGCCGGTGAGATCAGCCGGTTGGAATCTCAACCTCGGCTTCCCCAGCCGAACGCGATCCATCAGCCTCACGTGATTCGCATCGTCCCAAAGAGACGGCCGAACGAACAGGTTGTTCTTGGGCGATTCGAGGTTGATGCGGTGCAGAGAGTACACGCCGGTGCCGCTTCTCCGCGTCACTACATTCAGGAAGCGCCGCCGGAGGCTCATCATCGTCGAATGGAATCGGCCGATAACGCGCGTGCTAATCAGCTTTAGGGTACGCGGCACGGCAGGATCAGATATGGCTGACTGGGCACCTAATTAAACAAATGGGCTGCAGATATATATGGCCGCTGATCTCAAAACATTTAGGCTGGCCCGTTCCAGCTCGCCTCGTGAGCAAACAATCTCGACATTGGTTCTAAAAAAAAGGAACAATCTAATTATTCCAATTGTCCCAGTTGTTCAAGTATTGAATGCCTATTGTTCTAGCATTGAAAGTCATTTGTTCCAATATTTTTCAAATTATATTTATTTTAAAAATTATTTTGAAATTATTTGAGTAGAGAAAATCATCATAACACGAATTATCAGTATAAATATAATTTTCAAAAATAATAAACGTAAATTAAAAAGTATTATTTTTGGCCCATGGACCTCTAATGGGCAGCGCTACGTGTAAGCTACACGTAGCGGCTGTATAGGGGATTCCTTCAACAACTATGAGCCTTTTCAGTAGTGGAGTCGGCTCTGCCATTCTCCGGTAAGGTTGAGCCCATTCCAGAGCTTAATGGCCTCTTGGTTGGCTGGAATTGGAAAGCCGCCCATTGACTATGTGCTAGGAGGCCTAGAACCAATGTGCATAAGACAATGGCAGTCAAAGTAGTAGCCCCAGCTCATCGGCCTAAGCTCCGACAAGTTTTGTCTCATCTAGGTCTTGAAGACCATGGAGGAGGAAACTTGCTACTACTGTCACCACGAAAAAGACAACATGTTTGTCTTGTTCACCGGCGTGGACGTGGTGTGTCGTGGTGAAGAAGGGATCAAGGTGATCGAGCACGAGAGCAAAGTCTACATCTTGGACCACCATGAAGATATTACCAATACCATCCCGTCTGTTCGTTGAGAGCTAGCAAATTAGGAATACCATTTGATATGTAATAATCTATTAGAATTTGGGTGTTGTCAGGTAAAAAAAACATTTAGAGAGGTTAGACTTTGAGTGTTTGCAAGGCATATGACACCTGAATTCTCAAGGAGTCTGTCTAGTTTCCATCTGAGTGAAAATTTGCAAAGTTTCGAGACAGATTTTCGACCCTTGGATCTTGATCCAACCGTTCAAATGTTTCATTCGATCACTTGTGGCAAAATAACATTCTCGGAAAAAAATTTGGAAATGTTTCACTTAAGAACCAATTGTTCCAGCAGTAATATTTTCATTTTTTACAAAAATCTTATTGGAACAAATGTGAAGTTCCAGTCAACTTGAAACTAGCAAATCTGATTTTCAAACCACAGGGTTTCGATCTAAAGGCTCTGATTTAAACAAGTCCTCAAAGCATATTGTCAGCTTCATTTTTGTTATTTTTGCTCTATATTTTCGAAGAGAAAATCGTAATTGTGAATTAAGGAAAATGGTTTGAGAATGTATATAGGGCTGCCAAATCAAACAAGTAGAGCTATAGACAAACAATTTAGGATTAGGACTAGATTTAGAAGCTATCAAATGAAGGATAGATACCACACTGTGCATGCTAGTGATATCAAAAGGAAAAAAAAAACATAGGCGAATGAGAGTCAAAATCGGTTCTTCTTCAGAAGTCATCATAGCTATGTGTTCTATGCCCGCCGTCTTCCGCAGCCTCATCAGTTCTTCCCCGTCCCCAGAACCCCACTCCACCTGATTTCGTCCTTGATCATGCGGAACACTTGATGTGGCTGCGCCAAAGATTCAAGTGGAACGACCAAGAATAATTTTAAGGCACATTTGCAGACGCGTAGATTTGATTAGAGCACAAACTCGACTGTAGCTGAACGATTATTTTTGTTAGTCGACACGTAGCGCTTGCTCTTGTGCTTGATCACCCGGATCCCTCCTTCCACTCCGCCGTCTCCGGGCACCTCGTCGCCGTCGCCACCGTGCCCACGGCCAACCACCTCAACGCCGGTCAACACAGCGAACCCCTCGTCCGTGTCCGTTTCCCACTGGCAGCCTTTCCTGACCGTGGCGGTCTTGAAGAACTCGGCGAGGCAGAACTTGCCGGAGCCGAGGCCGATGAGCTGGGGCGCCTTGACCATGACCCACTCGGCGCACGGCGGCTCAAGGTCCAGCCAGGATTGCAGCACCGGCCGGCGACCACCACTGGCCGCCGCCGCGGAGGAGACCACCAGGTCGTTGGAGGCGCATAGGCGGTGACCGTGCTCGTTCCCCCAGAAGCCGACCATGACGCCGAGGTCGGGAACATGCTCGATCCTGCCGGAGAAGGGCAGGGCCCACTCGCCGGCCTTGCTCCACGTGCGCCGCGCCGTGTCGAAGCAGAACGTTCCGACGCCTTCCGTGGACACGCAGAGCACGCCGCCGGAGTCGTCGGCGGAGGCGCCTGTTCCGATCAGCACGTGAGAGTCTATGCAGGTCCTCGTGTAGCCGGATTCATGGACGTACGGCGGCGGCGGGAGCTCGTCGCGGCGCCAGGGATTATTACTGTCCTCGTTGGTCGGGTGACAGCACGGGCTCATCCTGATCCCGGCGGCGGACCAATGCCTGGAACTGGAACTTGTTCACCTCACCGTCTTCTCCGGCCGGCTTCGGAGACCTCTCCATGACGTACACACTGCCGTCCCCTTCGCCGCCGGCGCCGGCGACGGGTAAGAAGATGGGGACCCTGTTGGCCTGAATTTGGAGGTCAGGCAGGGCGTCCAATAGGCCGCGTTCCTCGGAGTTGTACAGAACGGCGGCGCGCGAGTGGCCGTGCATGTACACCATCTTCCTCTCCGACAGCGGGAACCACTCCGTACACCGCCCGGAAAAGAGCGTGGCGTTTCCCCGCGCCTGTATCCGCTCCATCTTCTTCTTCTTCTTCGGATCCTTGTGCGCCGCCGCCGCCTCTATCGACGTTGGATAGAACAAGCTGTTGTTGCCAGCGTGGAGGTCGACGCGGCGCATCGAGTACATACCGCCGACGTCGTTGGAGATCACCATGTTCAGGAACCGCCGCCGGTGACTCATCGTCGAGTCGGCACACGACGAGCTAGGCTAGGGCACGCCGCAGCAGAGAGTCATTCACACGTTTCACGATGATGATGATGATGGCTTGCAGTCTTGCACTTGCACGTAATCAAATGGGCCTTAATAGTGTCACTGGACTACAGCCCATGGGCTGATTTCAAAATATTTATTGCCACATCCAGCCCCGCTCGCCTGGGGAAGCCAGCCCTCCTACAATTTGGTTCGTTCCCAATCCCTGCAAAGCCGGACGCCGCAATGCGGCGGCGCTACGCGGCGATGCTCCGCCGCGCGGCCTCGCTGCCGTCCCTCCCGCTGGTAGCCTCCCTCCACGCGGCCTTGCTCCGCCGCGGCGTCGTTCTCGTGCCATCACTCATCCACGCCTACTCTGCGTGCGGGGACCTCGCGTCCGCCCGCGACCTGTTCGACGGATTGCCCGCGCAGGAGCGCACGCTCTCCGCACGCACCGCGCTGGCGAACGCGTTCTCGGCGCACGGGCGGTGCCGGGAGGCGCTGGACCTGTTCTCAGGGCAGGTGGAGGCCGAGATGGACGACCAGGCGGTGACTGTGCTGCTCGCCGCGTGCGCACGGGCCGGGATGGTGGCTGAGGGCAGGAGGGTGTTCGCGAGGGTCAGCCGGCCTGCGCTTCAGCACTACACGTGTGTGGTGGAGATGCTGGGGCGGGCGGGGGAGGTGGACGAGGCGGAGAGGTTGGTGGCCGGGATGGAGGTGCGCCCCGACAGAGTAATCTGCGCGGCTTTGCTCACCGCGTGCCGGGTGCATGGGCGCGTCGATGTCGCCGAGAGGGTGGCTATGCTCATGCGCCACTATGGCATCACTTGAAATTGGCCTCTGACTACGGCTTCTGCTCAACCTAAGGTCAGGTCATCTTGTGGATTTTTGTGCGTTGATTTCTGGCCGTGACTTTCAGGAAAACTGTACTGCTTCATTCAGTAAAAACTCAGAGTAGCAAGGACTGCTAACATGGTGAATTTTTTTGCAGATGGGCAGTGGAAACAGATGAGCCTAAAGTGTTCCAGTGCTGATGATCTATATGTCGAGAGGTAGTTTAATTGCCTGAAACGAGAGCCTTTAGTATTTCAGTTGAGTAGTGACTGCAAGGAGCTGAGCCCGTTCTTTCATAACATACATTCTATGAGTTCTTCCTGAGCCAGAGATAGCAGAAGCAGTCACTTTCTGGTGAAAGTTCTGAAACACGAGAATTTGATTGAAGGGTTTAGATTTTCAGCCAGCTAACGAAGGATCTGGTATTCTGATGTGACTCCATGAAACTGACAAACCCTTTGTTCAGATGTGTGAGAACTGGTGGTGAAGCTTGTTAGGAATTCAGGTCTAGTAGCTGCTGAATTTAGACAGTTTTTGTGATGGAAGACACACTCTGACATGTGGAGTGGAAAGTTCTTGGGTTCTTGATGCCGTGCTGCCATTACTTGGTACTGTACGCTGCCTGGACCCTGGAGTATAAGAACCTCACCCATCGAACATTTACACATTCCATGTACTTAAGTTGACATGAAACTAGCATTTGATTGTTGGTTTTCAGATGATTTTCTTGAGTCTTGACTACGAATATGGGTGGATAATAATGATAAGATACAACAGAGTTATCCCTTGGAATTTCAGAGATTCTGATAGAGATGTGCTGACTGAACAGACATTTATTGCAGGTTTGCAGCCTACAATATGTTATCCAGGATAATAATACTGTTTTATGGAACATTTGCTTGGAGTAATAATCATAGCTGTCCAAATTGTCCATTTAGAAGATATACATGTTGACTTGACATGCATCCTGCCATCTGATAGGAGCTCTTCAGATAACTCAGTTATGACTCCAAGGTAACACTACAAAAATGAGAGCTCAGTTATGACTCCAAGGTAACACTACAAAAATGAGCCTAGGAATTTTCAGACCTTCTGATAAACATGCGTACTGGGGACAATCAACTTCAGCCAGGAGCAAACATGTCAGAGAAAGAACCAGATAAACATGGAAGCATCAGGAATAATCTGTCCTAGGCTCCAGCATCGAAAGCAACTTGTGAAGCTGGAATTTTTATGCATTGGATAAATCGATTATCATGCGGCTAGCAGAGTAAGTCTTGCCAGCACCAGGCATTCCTCCACTGATGCCAAACGATGACAGATGTATACCATAGAAAGAGAGGCACTCAGAGTCAGGTTGAAATAAGAATCTCACCATCAGAATTTATCCATTGGGTGTGTACTTCTTGAGTTTACATTAAGATTGGCATCTTAGTATTGGTCTTCTGGTGCTTGCATAGCTTCAGATATAGTTGTGCTAAGATACAACAGCATTATCCCTGTAATTTCAGAGGCTCTGAAAGAGATACATACACTGACTGAACAAACTATAATTGCAGGCTGAGCCTGGAGTAAGTAGCAGGGAACTGATACGGCACATTTGGCTGGAGTAAAATGTATTTGTCGTAACTCCAAACTTCTGATATATGTTGAGTTGATATGAATCATGCCATCTGTTATGAGCTGTACAGATAACTCAAGTATGGCTGCAAGAGAACGGTTCAAAATAAGGAATTTTCAGAGATTCTGAAAAAGATGCTCACCGGAGACAAATCGTTTGCAGCCTGGAACAAACCTGTTGGGAAAGAACAGTATAAACACAAAAAAAGCACCAGGATCTTAATCTGTCCCATCATCGAAAGCAGCTGATGAAGATGGAAATTCTCATGCATTCGATGATTATTATGTGGCTAGCAGAGTAACTCCTTCCTTTACCAGGTACTCCTGCTTCCACGGATCGGTGACAGATGTAGTCCATGGAGAAAGACTCCTAGAGTCAGAGGTTGGCAGCAACGGAAGGCGAACTCGATGGCAACGGTGCGCAACTGCGGAAGAAAACTTGTCGCCGTGCAATTTTTAGAGGCTCCCAATACAGGTTCGACGAATGTGCTGGATTCCGATCCCTGTGTCTCGGTGGCGTTCGCTCGGCGGCTGGCGGCCAAGAGCATCTGTTGCTTTCGGACAGGTTTAGTGGAGACGGAGTGCGAGACCGCATGGTTCCAACTGAGCTGCCGTGCCGGACGCAGATTAGCGTTGCTTTCACTCTTGGTTCTACGCTAATCCAGAGCAGAGGCATCCACAAATGTGCACTTGTGTCATTTTCCATGCTACCAGTCAGCGTTTTTCTTGCTGAGCCAAGATTTCCTCGGCGGGAAAGGCGTGCAAATTTCATCCATCTTTTTGGTGTGCTAAGTCAGAAGAGGAACTGTTTCAAAAAAAGTCAGAAGAGGAACTCCGGACTGAGCTGGTGAGTAGCGATCAGTGCTAGAAATCCTGCTCGCTCGTGCTTAATGTGTTTTCTGAGAGAATCAATAAATTCCGTAAAGAAATACAGAAGGAATCTCGTATTGATAATCTTTCCTTAGGGAATCTTGCTTTTGATAATCTAGTGACTATAGTATTCCATCTGAACACCGTGTGGGTCTTAATATAATACCTTCTTTGAATTCACGTGAAATTCCTGTCTTCTTTTCGACGGTTTATAATTGAGCCAGATGGAAGCATCAGTGACCATCCGTTCATCCGCATCTCTTCATCTGGGCCGCTGATTTCCCAGCTCGGGAGTCTCACCAGTCACAAGCCCGCTGCCAGTTGGTACTGGATCTGGTCCACCTCACCACCCCGGGCCGCCATCTCAGCCGTTGTGCGGGCCCGCGAAATCTCCTCCACCACTGACTGCTTGCTTCGTCCTCCTCCCCACAGCCGCGGCCCTGCCCCATCCGTTGCTCTCGCCCCCACCACTTCACCACCGCGGCACCACCGCCTCCTCCACCGCCATTTCCCGCCGGCAAAACCCTAGCCCAACCCACCCCCGCTTCCCCGGCGAGCCATGGCCCGCTTCGGCGTCGACACGCGCCCGGCCGCCGCCGCGGCGGGCAGCAGCAGCAGCAGCGGCGCCGCCGGTGGCGGGACTGCGCCGGGGAGGGCGCGCTGTCCTTCCTCTCCCGCAGCATCCGCGAGGACCTGCGGCTCATCCGGGCGCGGGCCGAGGAGCTGGAGACGTTCCTCAACGCGCCGGTGGAGGAGCCCGAGCTGTTCGCGCGCCTCAGGAAGGCCTACACCTCCTCCGCGTCCTCGGGGCAGACGCGGCTGGACCTGTCGGCAATCAGGAAGGCGTTCGAGGTCGATGCATGGAAGGGCGCGAGGGCGGCCAAGTGGAGGTGGGAGGAGGAAGCCGAGGACTGGGAGCCCGTGCGGAAGGTCAAGGCGAGGCTCAAGGAGCTCGAGCAGACCAGGCAGGGGCAGTCCGCCAGCGACATGCTCCAGAAGGTCAAGCTCAGCTTGGTAAGCTTCCAAAACCTGAGATAGTATTATTAATTAGTTTCAATTTATATTTTGGACATTGTTGCATTCAAAATTTTGGGGAATTATGCAATTCACTTGGCTCTGAACTGAAACTGTATGCTTGCTGGAAAAAAATCCTAGTATGTGATTACGTTCATGTATTTAGTGTCTTTGTGAAAGCAGTTCTCGTGGTTCATAGTTTTGCCTAAAAGTAAAAGATTGAGAACTGTAGTGTAAATTCTGAAGAAGGCGGGCTGGATGCTGCCAGATGGTTTGCTAGTTATGCATCTGATCAAAATCGGAGCCTTAGGAGGTTCTGAGACCAGAATGGTCCGGTCACGTGTTTGGAAGAAAAAAATGGTTAAGCATAGCTGTCAACATTTTAATCATGTGACCGCGTGCCATGCCGATTAATCAGGTCTTTATGGAACTTGAATTGTTTCTTGTGTACTAATAAACTATAGTAGCTAATAGTCTTAAGAAATAGGCTGAAAGCTCTTGAAGGCGCTCTCCTGCAGTAGTTGTACAGTCTTAGATTTTCATCAGCTTTGATTTGTACACAACGGTTGTAGCCTTGAAATTGACCTAGACGAACCATCAATCTGGACTACAGGTCTTAGTCATATAATATATGTAGCACCTAAAAACCGTATAATTATTCGATATTTGTAGCACATATATTGCAGTTAAGCATGTTGTAGATTGTTCTATTAAATCCTCTACTGATTGGAAGTGTATAGGAGCAGACTGAATTAATGTACCCTTTCATTTCGTATTGCAGAAATCGATGACCTTTGCACCCGAAGGATCTGAGGTTAGTCATCTACTCATCTTAATTCACATCTAAGGACTTGCTCCTTGCAACAAGAATTCCTCTGTGACAGGGACTGTTTTCTTTCATATGTACTATAACATTATGAAATAGGCAAAATGTTACATGTTTCTCTATGAAGAACTAATATGGACACTCTGTGTAACATTTTCAATACCGGTATAATTGAATTTCTTTTGCATGGGGCATTAAAACAATATTTAATTAGTATTGACTCAACATTACATTGTTCTATCTACATTGACATTTTTAAATTCATTTTGCTCTTTTTTGCAGGAAGTTCCACCTTTAGATTTAGGAGAACTTTTTGCTTATTTTCTGAAGCAATCTGGACCATTGTTTGACCAACTTGGTATAAAAAGAGGTAGGGTGCTTGATTTTCAATTTGTTAGTGAAAATGTTTAGCTTGTTTTGAGCTGACTTTTCTCACTCATGTGATGTAGATGTGTGCGACAAGTTGGTCGAGTCTCTATGCAGTAAACGCAAGGACCACCCTGCATATGGTTTTCTGTCAGCAAGTGAACAGTCTTCATCATTCAGAAATGACAATGTTGGGGATGAACTAGATCTAAGAATAGCAAGTGTACTACAAAGTACAGGACACAATTATGAAGGTGGATTCTGGAATGACGGGCCAAAGTGTGACATAACTGACAAGAGACATGTTGCCATAGTCACTACTGCTAGCCTTCCCTGGATGACTGGAACAGCTGTGAATCCATTGTTTCGTGCTGCATACTTGTCTAAATCTTCTAAGCAGAGTGTTACCTTGGTAGTACCCTGGCTTTGCAAGTCAGATCAAGAACTTGTTTATCCCAACAGCATGACTTTTAATTCTCCAGAAGAGCAAGAAACTTACATGAGGAATTGGCTGGAAGAAAGAGTTGGTTTCAAGACAGACTTTAAAATATCATTTTACCCTGGAAAGGTAAATGTTTCTCTGTTTCAGCACAATATTTCAACAATGTGCGCATAACTTGTCTGATCTCGATTAATTTGAACTGCAGTTTCAGAAAGAAAGGAGAAGTATAATTCCTGCAGGGGACACCTCACAGTTTATACCATCAAAGGAAGCTGACATTGCAATATTGGAAGAGCCTGAGCACCTCAACTGGTACCATCATGGCAAGCGGTGGACAGATAAATTCAATCATGTTGTTGGTGTTGTACATACAAACTATTTGGAATACATCAAGAGGGAGAAGAATGGTGCTATTCAGGCCTTTTTCGTTAAGCATATCAACAACATGGTTGCAAGAGCTTATTGCAATAAGGTAGTTTATCATTTGTCCCTGATGTTTACTAATTTTTAGTGTATTTGTTTGAGAACCAGATTGTTGGTTGTTGACATGAAGATTGGCATCCGAGTGTTGGTCCTTGGATGATTTCCATGACAGATCGTGTATGTGGCCTTATGGTGTCATTTTTGTGCAGGTCTTGCGACTATCAGGCGCCACTCAAGATCTGCCCAAGTCAATGATCTGCAATGTGCATGGTGTTAACCCCAAGTTCCTGGAAGTTGGGGAGAGAATAGCAGCTCAGAGGGATTCTGGACAGCAATCCTTCTCAAAAGGAGCATATTTTCTGGGGAAGATGGTCTGGGCCAAGGGCTACAGAGAATTGATAGATTTATTTGCGAAGCACAAGAGTGATTTGGAAGGCTTCAAGTTGGACATCTATGGAAATGGTGAAGATTCACATGAAGTACAATCAGCGGCCAAGAAGCTGAATCTGAACCTTAACTTTCATAAAGGCAGGGACCACGCAGATGATTCTCTTCACGGGTAACAACCACAACTGCTCTACTCCACCAGCTTCCTCCTCCAATAGATGTATGTAGCATAGTGTCATTAATCTGGATATGGCTGCTGTTCTACTTTCAGGTACAAGGTTTTCATAAACCCAAGCATCAGCGACGTCCTCTGCACCGCGACCGCCGAGGCGCTTGCGATGGGCAAGTTCGTCGTCTGTGCAGACCACCCATCCAACGACTTCTTCCGGTCGTTCCCAAACTGCCTAACGTACAAGACATCCGAGGACTTTGTCGCCAAGGTGAAGGAAGCCATGACCCGCGACCCGCAGCCGCTCACCCCGGAGGAACGGTACAACCTCTCGTGGGAGGCCGCGACCCAGCGGTTCATGGAGCACTCGGAGCTGGACAAGGTCCTGAACGCCACCGCCACCGCTTCAAGCAGCAGCAACGACGGCACCACCACGGAGCACGCCATAAACGCGCACGGAAGGATGAGGAAATCGGTGTCGCTGCCCAACATGTCGGACGTGGTGGACGGCGGCCTGGCCTTCGCCCACTACGTGCTCACGGGCAACGAGCTCTTCCGGCTGTCGACCGGAGCCATCCCCGGGACCCGGACCTACAACAAGGAGCATAGCTCGGACCTCCGCCTCCCGCCTCCGCAGGTACAGAACCCCATATACGGCTGGTAAAGAGAGAAAGCCACGTACTACTGTTTGTTGATTATTACTGCTAGTACATAGGTCTAATAGCCCTGCAGGTTGTAACAGTAGCGTTTCCCTTTCTTGTGTTTTGCTTCTTGTGCCGAAGGCACGCCTTGTCCATTACTACAGACTGCGCTACTACACTTGTAGTGAAATTAGGTGAAAGAAGAGTAGTAATCCCTCTGTTTTTTCTGTCCAGAGTTGTTTGGTCCCTTGTGACAGATCATTCTCATGCTAAGCAAAGCGTGTTTAGAGCTGAGCTTGTGTAGATAGCTGTGGCATCTCGACCTAAGACTATCCGCACTCGTCATACTCTATTTTCATCCTCTAAAAGGAATATTCCGTCCTAGTCAGCAAGATTTCTCTTCTCTATATCCAGTTTTGCTGCATCCGTTCATACTCTATATCCCTACTCTATATCAACTACCCAATATTTTATTCAACTATCTCCAACTACCATCTCCTTTCATCTCTTCATCCTCTTTTCTTTTTTCATTTCTTTCTCTTTTATAATATTTTAGCAATCCAATTTGTATTTAAGTATAATTTTTTTCCACTCTTTTCTTTTTTTTTCTCCTTTTTTCTTTTTTTTCATTTCCCTCTTTCTTTCTCCTTTTCCCAGGCCAATCCTTTCTCTCCCTCTCCCTTCTCTCCTCTTTCTTTCTCCCCCTCTCTCTTCTCTCCCCGCCGCCGCAGACTTCCCCGCGCCGCCGCCGGCCTCTCCCCACGCGCCGCCGCCTAGCGCGTCTCCCCGCGCGGGCGTCTCCGCCGCCGGTCCGGCCTCCCCATGCGCGCCGCCGGCCTCCCCCACGCGCCGCCGCCTAGCGCGTCTCCCTCGCGCGGGCGTCTCCGCCGCCGGTCCGGCCTCCCCATGCGCGCCGCCGCCTCCCTCTCCCGCGCGCCGTCCCCGAGCGCCTCCCGCCTCGCCCCGCCCCCGCCGCCTCCCCGCCTCGCCCCGCCTCCCGGCGCGCACCGGCGCTCGATCTCGCGCCGTCGCCACCTGGCCTCCCCCACCACCCGGCCTCGCCCCGCCGCCGGATCCGATGGAAGGGGACGGTGGCGTGGCGGCGCGGAGGAGGGGCGTGGGGGCCGGCGCCCATGGAGAGAGAGAGGGGATAACGGCGGCGGCGGCGGCGGGCATGGCAGAGAGCTCCGCTCCGACAAGCTCCATTCGCAGGCCGCCCCTCCCCGACCACCCCGGCGCGCGGATCTACAAGTTCACGTCGATGGCCGGCCTCTCTGTTTCCCTCTCTCTCCTCGGCGATTTCCGGCTCGCGGCGGGAGGAGCAGGCCAGCTGCGGGCCTAGGCCACGTCAGCGTGTTCCGTTCGTCCGGTAAGACGCCACATCTCGGCGTGCGGGAGGGTCATCCGGGAGGATGCAGTTTCACATCCAGTAGCCCAGTGCAGCACTTTTTCCGCCACCGGGGTACTGAAGGATGGGTTACAGTACCCCAGTGCGGGTAGTCTAACAGCAGGCACGCGTGCTTGCTCTTCTCTTCTGGTCTGCTGATGGTTGTAGTTGTAGCTGTCGATGGCTGTAGTTGTAGCTGTTGGATGCTACGGATGAACAAGAGTTGAAGCCATTCCCTTGTGCTTGCCGAAACCAAAGAGAGTTCAATTTCAATCCTCGCGTGCGCGTATGGCGCTGTTTCGTACTCAGGCAATACAGTACTGCCTCCTTTTGTTCCAGGCCGGCCCGTCCCTAATCCGTAGTGGTTACGACTGTACTGGTAGCGGTGGTGTGATCATGGATGACGAGGCAGAGCTGTGTGGAGGAGATTGGAATGTCTGTGCCCTGGTACAAAGGAGTAGCAGCTGGTGGGGGGTCCGTGTTGGGGGTGGTGGGCCTCGCTGCCCTGCCGCTGCGGGCATCTCGTTCTCTCTCTCGTGCGGGGCAGGCTCTGCCGCTGCGTGGGCCTCCTCTCTCCTCCCCCGCCTGCCACCGCACGGGCCCATCAAGGCGCTGCCATCGCCTGTTTTATGGCGCCGATGATGCGATGCCTGTTTGCCCTGCCTGGGCAGCCGCAGCCAGGACCATGTGCAACTTGTGCTGTTGAGAGAGAACTCGTCCACAGATTGATGGTCTCCCGCAGATTCTGTTCATCACGGAAAAATCACATACTTTTCCACTACCGCTACATTTGTGGAGACGAGCCGGATTTGCAGGGATCCTCCTCGGGTTGAAACGACGGCACATTTGTCTACACAGATAAGATCCTTGCGACGCAGCAAGAGCACCAGCGAGCGTGGAGTAGGGTTTTTGATTGTACCATGTTCCATATTGCTTTGGCGAGTGGTGACGACCGATGAGGCAGCGACGCACGACAATAGGTCAGGGTCGAGCCCATATGATCGACGACGGGTAGAGCCTAGCCTAAGGCCCCGTTCGTTTCCACCCTCTAAAATTTAGATATCGTCACATCAAAGAGAATCTTACTATTTAGTAGTACTTTTATTAATTTAATAACAAAACCTATGTCGCGACCCTCCCTCTAATTTGCGAGACGAATCTAACGATCCTAATTAATCTATGTTTTGTTACAGTGATGCTACAGATAAACATCTTCTAATAACACTATAATTACCCTCGTTGGATTCGTCTCGTGAATTAGATAGGGAGTCTGCAATTAGTTTCGAGATTAGACTTTATTTAAGATCTCCAAAATGATAAAATTCTCTTTGATTTGACTCTCTAAAAATTAGATAGGGGAAACGAACAGGCCCTAAGCCTAGCTATAGATAGATAGGGCCCTAGCTAGGCAGCAATGAGTGGCTCCACCTGCCTAGGGCGATGGAGCCGCCGATGTGACGGGACGTCCTGGCCATCTTCACTCGCGTCCTGCGCTCTGCGTTGGCTTTTTACGCCCACGGGCTCAAAGACGATTACTGTGCTCCTTTTACCGCGGCCGGCTGGCAGGGGGATCCCTTGCTTTGCCTTGACGCCTCCTCCGAGTGAGTGTTTTCACTGTGTGAAGATTCATGCTGTCTCTGTAACTCTCGAGCGATCGTGGGCAGAGAGAGAGGCGACGACGCCCTGGATGAACGTCTGCAATGGCCCTCGTCCATACCGTCACCACGCCCCTGCTGCTGCGATGCCTGCCTTTGTGTCACCGGCCACCTTTCCTGTCGCCCATGATTATTACCGCATTCTTTAATGACCAGCTAGGCGAGCGCGAATATCCAGAGCAGCAGACGAGGAGGAAAGCGGCATCATGACCGCCATCGGCGCCCGCCGCACGCATCTCGAGGCCACATGCGGCATAGTATATGGATGGATCGTCCGTCCGCAATGCATGGACTCCATCTCAACAAGACGCATCCGACGAGAGCTACTAGGACTGAAATCCTCGTGCTCGGAATGCGGAATAATGTGCAGCTGGAGATTCAACTATGGGTGTGTTCGTTTCCAGGTATATAATTTTTAGAGGGGTCAAATCAAAGAGAATTTTATCATTTTGGAGTACTAAATAAAGTCTAATCTCGAAACTAATTGCAGACCTCCTCGTCTAATTCACGAGACTGAATCCAACGAGGGTAATTATGATGTTATTAGAAGATGTTTATCTGTAGCATCACCGTAGCAGAACATAGATTAATTAGGATCATTAGATTCGTCTCGTAAATTAGAGGGGGATCGTGACATAGGTCTTGTCATTAAATTAATAAAAGATACTACTAAATAGTAAGATTCTCTTTGATGTGATGAGTATAATTTTTAGAGGGCAGGAAACAAACAGGACCTATATATGATGGCTCATTGTATTAGTGGTAAAGAAAGAAAAAGTTGGCTTCTGGAGCCTCCAAAAGGCAAGGGTGTGTGCCTGGCTAGCCTGAGAAGAACAAGCTTGGAGACTCGCCATTGGAAGCTTAAACGAGGTGCACTTTCTCGAATAAGCTTTTAAAATGTATTCTTTGTGTACTAACGTCACCAGTCTACATATATAATAAGTCTATGCTTATAGCATCACCTTTTCTTGGCTCTCATCGAGGCTAAGACAACATCTTTTTGTACCCATATGTGAAATGAGGAGCTACAACTACATACATACTGAAGCTAAAATAAACATCCTCCACGACTGCAAACCGGTCTTGAGTCTTGACGAACCAAGCGTATGTCCACGATATTACTAAACATTTTGGCATATCCTCCGGGAGCTAAAAACGCCAGATCAGATCATGTTTACGGAAAAGAGAGAAAAGGAGGAGAGACAGGTGGCTAAAGATCCAAGGGTCCCTCACCGCTGGCTGATCCGTCTGCGCCGCTTTGCCGAGGCCACCACCACCGCCAGCATCGCCATCCATATTTTGGTGGGGGCGGCCACGGAATCAAAAAACCAAGGAGCCTAGGGTTCGCGCCTGCATTATTTGCAAGCGGCCAAGGTCAAGATTCTCATGCAGATCGTGTCTGCTAGTGGGTTGGTGCACTGCCAATTCGACCAACACCCACGCATGGTTGGCACTTTCCATCGCCAAATCCCTCTTGCCCAGGGCACCCGGCCATCCTTCTTCATATGCTCTTTCCGAATGTGTTTTATATGCTACAACTGCTTAGGACTATTTATGTTTTCCGTTCGACCACTTGATTCAGAACCACTAGCCGAATAATGCTACACCGGGACCGGTCCAGAATAGATGGCGTGTTAGCTAGGAAGCCTTGACACACTTCCAGTCCATGTCGTTTTCAGTTTCCAAGAGATTTTTTTGCAGCAAATAGTAATCCATTTGCATGATCATACCATCTCCCCCAATGCCCGAACCTGAAAAAAACAATGCCTGAACCCGAAAACCCAATGCCCGAAACCCGAATGCTTCTCTCGGATTACAAATGTCAAAACCCGATCTAAGTTGGTGTAATTGGGTTCTGCCCTACGATACCCGATTTACTTGATGAACCCGAATATTCAGTAGCCCAACCCAAACAAACCAACGATCCCCAACCATTCCCCACGGACTACCACCCGCCAACTCGCGAGTGAGGCAGCGATAGTAGTCCACCGCGGAACCGCCACCCCCACCAGGCCACCACGCGCCGCAACCCAACCGCCGTCGCCGCCGCGACTGTCGGCGACCGATCACTCCCTACCAGGCGCCGATAAAGAGTCAATGACCTCGCGTCCTCTACGACATCTACCACCTGTCACTAACCCTTGGTAGCAGCAACACCCCACGACACGATGGCTCACGCTCAACTACCGGCAACACCGCAACAATGCACCACCCCACCGGAAGCCGGCACTAGCGCATCGCCCATCCATCCCTCGACTCGGCTTTCACCACGACGGCACGATCTGTTGTATGGAATCTGGTAAATCCGATTACTCGAAACCCGAACCCGATTTCCGGGTACCCGAAGGGTTCTAATATTTTGGGGGTCAATATCACGTACTAATGTTTAGAACCCAAAATTCCTGAAGCCCGAATTACCCAACCCGATTTGTCCGGTAGACCCGGACGCAGAGGGATAATATGTGGTATAATGAAGGGAAACTAAGGAATTATCTCCATTGTTGGGGGAGTTATATTGAACACGTATGTCAAAAACTATATGTCGGATGCACGATCGTTTATGCTCTAATAATTTAGAGTACAACTTTTGTGAACACATGGGCATATGATCCTCGTAGTTTAATTATTAATTATGGTTCAACATACATATCAAAACTCTATTCAACATATCAATCGCCGTCCATCAAATCGTGCCTCCCAAGCAGCGAAAGAGGTCCCCGGAAATGCTTAATTGAATTTTTTTCTTTTGTTTCTGATATCCAAGATTACATCACTTGATTCATGTAGGGTGTGAGAGCTGCAGGTTGGAAAATCAGTTGTAGATATGCCATATTATTATGTTAAATCATAATTTAAAGTACATAAATGTTAAATTTATATATCATGTGGCATACTACAACAATTTGTCAGATCTGAACCATCAAATCAATATCAGAAGGTCCTCAGACTGTACACGTCACCGTGGGTATATGCTCATGTGCTCACTAATGTGCTGTATTTACCTATTTCAGATCAGGAGCACTACCGATTGGATTTCTATATAGTCCATACATGCTTTACGACAACAATGTGTGGTTAAATGAACCAAGATACTTTGCTCTATCTCTTCATCACAAAAAACGCTTACTGTGTCTTTCTATATAACATGAGATTAAGCTTCTAGAAGTATTGTTTCCACATCAAAAAGAGAAGTGTAGTGCAAGGGTACACGAGTGTTCCAGCATAATATTCTTATTATTGAGCCTTTCACGTATCTTGGATCTGATTAGATCATCACCTATTAGTAAACAATCAAATGACACACGTTCATTAACAGATTTTTCTAGAACAGCTTAAGCAATGATAAATTTTTTATATCAGTTTTACTACTTTCCAAGCTAGCAGCGACCGCTATTAATTTCTTAATGATATAAAAAACATTCAAAAGAACCGGCAATTTTATTTTTGTCCTGAAGCTTCAATTGTCTTGTGACAGAACAGCTAAGCGAACAAAACTGGATTGATGCTAGGATAACGACGTTTCCGGTCCCTCTTTCACATTTGTTGGACTGGTGGTCAAGATTCAAGAACCAATCACTTGTTAATATAATTGCTATCAGATCAACCTCAGGACATCATACTTGAAAGGGATACGTCCATTAGTTTAAGGATAGGGAGAATTCTTGAGCATGATGTTTTCACATTTGTACACTGCTTTTGTGATATGAATCCACCGCTTCCTTGCAACAGCTAAAAGCTCAGCAGTGCAAAGACCAAGATCTTTCAATGACGAAGACCAAAACACCCCTTTAAGATAATAACAAGATCTAACGACAAAGATCTCATCTTTGAAAAGTTACAAGACAATGAAGAGTCATTGCTACTCACGGAAGTAAGATTATTCGAAGCATGTGGTCCGACGCATACATATCCTACTAACATTGTGTGTGGACACCCGGAGGCGGGGACTGTGTTCTATTTTCTATAAAAAAATTATATATCAAAGCTAGCAGGTAAATATATAGCCTTCTATCACAAAATTTTTAAATATAATTTGTCAAAATTGTTAGTGATAAATATATATGAATTACTAAAACCAATTCACAATGATCATATTTTGGATCCAAGAAACTCACATGAAACTGTTGAGTCCCTGCCCTATTAAACACATCGGAGCCACAGATTCTCTTTTTGAGAGAGGCTTATTAGTTTATATCTTAATCAAACAAGACAACTTTGCTCGAAAAGGTTTTGATCGAAAAAAAGACAAGGTCTGCCATCTGAATGGCTTAGCCTTTGCTTTTATTACGTTGCTTGTTTTTTTTATAAAAAAATACCCTACTACCGCGGGAGGGTTATATTTTGTTACAATTTTAAACTAGTACCCCACCATCGCCTCAAAAGCATAAACGACCACATAATTTGCAATCCAAGCCCACCTTTTCAAGGTCCAAATCGTCATCATTGTAAATTCTCTACAATACTGATGAGGGTATGTCATGTATGTGTAATCTATGAGTATATATTCATAAAGCAGCAAAAAATGCTCAAGTTCTTTTACATTTGTTCTGTGTATCCTGGTGCCACGAGACATTCCTATTGCTCCATGTTTCTTTATGCTATCCATATGGTCTTGCTTCAAACAACTTTAGCAGTTGGACTGGTATATAATCTTGGTCCATTAATTTTGTGACAGGTGGAAAACCAAAATGACAATAGCACCGTACCATAGATATGTAAACGCGCATGAATTAAACAAGGAGTTAAGGTCCGTTAATTGCAGCAGAGATATCCTTGTCTAATGAAGGATAAGAGCAACTCGCGAGTGATGTAGTAGATGCTTTTAGTTAATGTAAGACAAAAAGATGGCATAAAGTGACGCTAACTAATGCGTAACTAGCATGTGGCCACTCTAAAGATGAGGAGTGGAACAAGAATATGGGTACAAATGTTTGATACTGGTTCGACCGTATGACTAGTCGCTACTGCAAAGATGCACAATACAAATTTTCGTCTAGGAAAACTAGATGTACTTCGTACCGTTTGAACATATTAGTTAGCGTAAATTTGCACCAACCAACTAAATTAGTAAGCGTCAGTGCAAATTAAAATCTGAGGAAGAAGTTATTTTATTAATGGAAACAAGGGTAATTTTTAATATATTACTTGAACTAATATCATAAAAAACAGTGTTGAAAATTTATAAAATTCATGTATTGGAGATTTTGGGGGAAAGCTGAATGTACAATATTATTAATGGGGTCATCTTGAAAGTATGAAGCTATCTGCTCCAAAACGCAAATAGACTTGTTAATCTGACTAAGGGTGTGTTCGATTCCTAGGTCTAAATTTTAGAATTGTCACATTAAAAAGAATCTTATTATTTAAAAGTATTAAATAAAGTTTAATTATAAAACAAATTACAGGCTCCTAGACTAATTTACGAGACGAATCTAATGAGGTTAATTAAGTCGTGATTAGAAGATGGTTACTTGTAGCATCACTTTAGCAAAATATAAATTAATTAAGCTCATTAGATTCATCTCGAAAATTAGCACCAATTTGTCAATAGGATTTTATCATTAAATTGATCAAAATATTCATAAATAATAAGATTCTCTTTAATGTGATAGATGCTTAAATTTTAGAGGAGAAACGAACACACCCTAAACATGGATTTGCTAGATGAAAGCAGCCAAATCGATTCCCATTTTGCCCTTTGTGGAGGGAATGATGGCTGTCTCGGGAGCCGCGAAGGCAGAAAAAAAAGTGAGGAAGTAAACAAAGCAACGAGGAGGAAGAAAGCGAGCGACACACACCCAACAGTGACACCACCACCACTATCAGAGTGAGAACGCAACAAAGCTGAAGCGGACGAGAGGCTGGCTGCTGAGACCAGAAAGAGTGGAGAGCAGCCGCAGCACAGCCGAGGTAGCTAGAGCACGAGCAGCCGGTGACAAGGCTGAGTCCAGGACGAGGACACGCGGCAGCGCCGCCGCAGCCGCCACTCGGGACCGACAGGCGGCCGTCGTATTCTACTCGCGAGGAGGCGATTTTTCCCACCCGCGGAAGAAGCTGACGGCTGGTCCCGCCCTGTGATGGCTGCCCGTGCGCCGGCGGCGAGGGGAGTCGTAGGTGCTCCGGCGGCGGCGGCGAGGAGGGGCGGCGGTCTCCGCACGAAGCAGGCCGGGCGCGCCAGTTGCCGCGGCGCCTAGAGCGAGCCAGCCAGCGCCGGTATTAGTCCCTCTCGGAGTCGGAGGCGGTGCTAGGGTTTTGGCTGGGATTCTAGCCGAGCGGCGGGAGGGAGAAGGGAGATGGCGGTGGGGGATGCGCTGCGGCGGCTCTGCGAGGAGATCGGCTGGTCCTACGCCGTATTCTGGAAGGCCATCGGCGCTGCCGACCCAGTGTAAGCCGCCGGCTCCTCAATTTGTTTCATTTTTTGAAGATTTGTTCTTGGTACTTAATTCAGCTCCTCCTCAAGCTCATTCCCGATATTATCGTTTCTCTTCGAAACGTTCGATCTTTATGTGTGGTTTCATTCGTCAGTTTGGTTTCGTACTTCTTTCTGTGCGGTTTCCTAAATTCTTAAGCTCCTTACCCTGCTCAATCTCATAAAAATCGAAGCCTTTTGGTTTGGTGGTCATTTTGCTCTGAAGTGTTAGATTTTTTTCCTTTTGTTGGTTTGAAGTCCATCTTTTATTGCTAATTTTGCAAGTTATTTTGTTGAACTCAAAATCGAAGAATTAGAGTCGTTCTCCACGAACATTTCTTGCAAATCATGAAGGTTGCTTCTGCAAGAGAAACATAGTGGTCACTGGACGAACCCTTTTCGGTTAACAATCTTGAAAATCAATTTCCCAAACTTGCTTATTTGCTTTCATTGTGAATCTTCTCTATTTTCATTGTGGATATGGACGTGCAGGCATTTGGTTTGGGAGGACGGCTACTGCAGCCACACGTCATGCCCTGCCGGATCTGAGATTTCTGAAGCTCTGCCCACTGAGGTCGGCTGCTCTGCTGCTGACGGAACCATGTGCTCGCTGGTTAAGAAAGTTATGGCGTCACAGGTTCATGTCGTCGGAGAAGGGTAAGCAAGGCTCATACACGAGTTTCTGGTTCCTACACAACAAAGCAGCAATGTTTCTGGTTCCTCCAAAAAAAATTTTGTTAGATATAACTGCTTTTTTCCAAAAAAAAAATTTGTTAGATGCATTGTTCTTGGTTGCTCCTCTGAGTCCTTTGGCTGCCGTGCTTGTCTTGTGTCAGGACCGTGGGCCGTGCTGCTTTCACTGGCAATCATCAATGGATCGTTCATGGTACTGCCAATGGTCACGGGCTCTCATCCGAGGTACTTGCAGTACTGTAGTGCATTCTTCTGAATTCTGGGGTGATATAAATGCCAACCCAATTTCAGTTTTGTCTGGTTCCATTTTGCTGGCACCTCATTTAAAGCCTTGTGGGGGTGACCTTCTGCTTCAAACTTTTGTCGCTTAGTGAGCTGCTTTAATTGTCTGCTCATTCTGCAAAATACAAAAGTGGTCACTATGAAATACCAGTTGTGGCTTGTGTTTATAAAAGAAAACAAAAATAATAGTGGAATATTCAGTATGCTTCGCCTCTGAGTAGAACTGTTATACTATGTACTATCAAACTGGAGGAGATATCTGTTACAGCAATTGGGTTTTTGTTTCTTAACGTCTGTTTTTGAGACATCATGCTATGTTTTCACATTCATAGGTTGCTGCTGAGATGAATTATCAGTTCGAAGCTGGTATTCAGGTGTGTAGAACTGAACATTGTGAGTACTGCTCTGCTTAGTGGTTCTGCTACTGAAGCTCATATAATTTTTTTTAATGCAGACTATTGCTATCATTCCTGTGCTTCCACGGGGTGTGCTGCAGTTGGGCTCGACTGGTCTGGTATGGCATCAAAGCTCTAAATATGAGCTAGTCCAAGTAGAGAACTCTTTGGAATTCGTTATTATTTTGTTAGTAGTTATGAGGAATCACTACTTGGGATTTTTTGTTTCGTTATTGTGGTTCAGTGTTTTGCATCAAGATCCCTATGTAAAGAATATGATTTTTGCACTGGGTTACAAAAAAAAGATATTCCATAAGTTGATGGTAACAGAAAGTTGAAAACAAAATATCCATTGACAACAGATTTCATGCATTGGAGAAGTAAAAATATTTTGGTATGGTATTTGGACCGAGTCACTGCAGATACGACCTGCAATTCAATAGAAACACTTCATTTGCATTGTCCTGTCTCTTGATGGGGGTGCCATGCTCTCACGGGTTGACTGGTTAGCTGATGCAGGCAGAAGCCATTCGAGCGCTGGTATCTCCTTTTTAATACAAAGCCAGGGAGTCTCTCCCCTTGGTCTAGTTTTTTCTCTTG
This sequence comes from Chloris gayana, assembly GCA_031894775.1. Classification (NCBI taxonomy): domain Eukaryota; kingdom Viridiplantae; phylum Streptophyta; class Magnoliopsida; order Poales; family Poaceae; genus Chloris; species Chloris gayana. The sequence goes on along the minus strand of JAUNZO010004807.1, from coordinate 73,083 downwards.
ATGGGGGTGTCTAGAAGTCTCAGTGTGTACTAATTTTAGCTGCACTATATATCCTCTGTTATGTTCAGACTGGGGGAGGTATCGTTGTGCAGAATAGAAACAAAAGAAAAACATTGAAAGACACTTTTTGCTGTACTTTGATTATTTAATATCTTTCTGCATCCCTGAAAAATCTGTTAATTGTTTTGGCAGGTAATGGAAAACATAAACTTTGTAATGTATGCAAAGAAATTGTGTTCCCAGCTAAATAACCGTTCAAGCATGGCATCAGCTTCAGTTAAAAATGCTTCAAATCAGCATGGTCAACCACGCTCGTCACATGGTTCCTTTCATGTCAAACCTGATGATCAGTGCTCAAAAATCAGCAGTCGATTCCAAGTGGCTTCTGAACATCGTGGTTGTCCTGATACTGCAACTGTGTCAAATAGCACATCATCGAATGCATTATTAAATCCATCTTTGCTTAAGGTTGCACAACAGAATGGTGGACCTATTAGAGAGCATACTGTCTACGCCAAACCTGATGTTAGGCCTGAGCAACAGATGTCTTATTACGAGAGTCAATTCAGAAGTAATACACAGAGTGCTGGGAGCTCAGATTTGGTCTGGCCAAGTTTGATATCAGTCAAAGAACAGTCACTGTTGTTGAACAATTCTGGTCCATTTGGATTCAGTAATAATGCAGATTCATCAACAGATTTGGCAAGAACCTTCCTTTTGAAATCCCTTGTGTGCCGAAACTCTTCTGCACATGAAAATGCAAGCATAAATATAGCTTGTGGGAGATATGAAATACCCAATGGGAGACATGATCCTGAGAATTTTGATGTCCTCCCTGGTGGTGGCAGAGTAGGTAGAGCTACGAGCTCATTGAGTCAAGTACAAGACCAAAGTTGTCATTCCACGTCAGGAGCACTGCAGCAGAAACAACCTGAAGTTCCATGCAAGGTTCCCCGATCATCTGAATTCTCCATAAAAATGGATAATCCAGAAAGAGGACCGTTTCAAGCTCATCCAGGTCCACCTTCTGTATCTGATGGTCAGGTTTCTAACAGCTTTAACGCAGTCCTCGGTCAAGAGAATCAGTTGGATAGATCAGATCATATTCATCAGGAACAAATGATGGGTGGTCCTGCTAACATGGGCACGCAAAGAATGAAAAATGGGGATACATGTAGACTCCCAGAGATGCCTAGTGAGAGAGGTTCATCACTGCTTGTGGATACTACTTCTGATAATGACTTGTTTGGTATCTTTGGTGCTGAGCTTCAACAGTTCTCCCACAATATGGGTGCTGATTTGGTCTCCTGGAGTGGTCCAAAGTCTCAGAGTTCGGATAGAGATGTACCTGAATCATCAATATATTTTGATAGATCTCCTCTGTACAGTTCGCTAGACAATGAATTTCCCTATTCTGGGAACTTCTCGCTAACTGATACCGACCAATTATTGGATGCTGTCATCTCAAATGTCAATCCAGGTGGCAAGCAGAGTCCTGATGACAGTGCTTCGTGCAAGACTTCGTTGACGGACATTCCTAGTGCTTCACATCTTGATAAAAAAGAGCTGAAACAATATGAGCCCTCTGGTGTTCCTTCTGTGCTGATCAAACATGAGTCAACACGGATTATTAAACAACCGTGTTTCTTTGATAAGTCTGAGGATGGTTGTCTTTCTCAAAATAATGGAGCTCACAAATCTCAGATACGGCTTTGGATTGAGAGTGGACATAACATGAAATGTGAAAGTGCGTCAGCTTCTAACAGCAAGGGTCTTGATACAACAAGCAAGACGAACCGAAAAAGATCCCGACCTGGAGAGAGTGCTAAGCCACGTCCAAAGGACCGACAACTGATACAGGACCGCATCAAGGAGCTTCGCGAGCTTGTACCAAATGGGGCAAAGGTATCCTCTCATAGACATTGATATTGTACATTGCCCAATATGTTTGCATATTTGAATGGCACATTGAACTTCAGAGTAGCAACTACACCAGGGTAGTAATTGTCATCTAATATTCTGTGTCAACAGTGCAGTATTGATGCTTTGTTGGAGAAGACAGTTAAGCACATGCTTTTCTTGCAAAGTGTGACAAAGCATGCAGACAAGCTTAAACATTCTACTGAATCAAAGGTAAGAACATGCTTATGAGTCATACCCTGTGAGTTATGATTATGACTTAAGAAATCTGTGCTATAACTTACTGTATGAGGTTCATGTGCAAATTTAACTTAATTCTCCTTATTTAATTCAAAACTACCCTTACCTTATCAAGTGGCATGATCTTCAGATACTTGGTGGTGAGGATGGCCCCCTTTGGAAAGATTACTTTGAAGGTGGGGCAACTTGGGCTTTTGAGGTTGGCTCTCAGTCTATGACATGTCCAATCATTGTTGAGGATCTGGACCGACCTCGTCAGATGCTTGTGGAGGTATGACTCTCATGCTGGTAGCTTGCTTGTGTACTGTGGTGGCTCTCCAACCACTTGTGTCGTAATATGAATGTGATGATATGCTTAACCCTACAGATGCTCTGCGAAGATAGAGGCATTTTCTTGGAGATAGCTGATTTTATCAAAGGACTAGGATTAACCATCTTGAGGGGTGTAATGGAACTGCGGAAAAGTAAAATCTGGGCAAGGTTTACTGTTGAGGTAATATATGTAAGAATTAGGCATTCTGTTACTGCAATATCAGAAGTGACAGAAAAAGATCATTACATCAGTAGAGCTATAAATGACTGAAGAAAACTACTTTCTGCAAATTTACTTCTCTGTAGTTTTCGGGATTTGTCAATTTCATGGTTGACAGTTTGGCACCACTTGATTCTGTTCATGCAGGCGAACCGTGATGTAACCAGAATGGAGATCTTTCTATCACTTGTGCGCTTATTGGAACCAAATTGTGATGGCAATGGAGCAGCAGAGAATGCCAACAACGTGAACATGCCACTTGGTTTAGTGCACCAACCTGTCATCCCAGCAACAGGTCGCATACAGTGAGGAGTAGAACAAACCCTGGAGCATCTTCCAAGTGCTAAGAGCAGGAGTTGAATCACTTCTGCCATGACTAGCATCCCCAATATGCCAGTGCACCACCTGCTTTCCTGTGACATTACTAATCTGGGCATAGGTGATCATTAAGGCCTCAACATGAGAAGCGTAGAAGACGACGGCACGAAGAATTAGGCAGAGGTGTGTTTGTACAATCGTAGTTTGGTTGTTAGCATTGTTTTCTCGTACATTAGTGGATTTTTTGTACTGGTGTTCAGAATGGAAATTCTTGGCTTAGTTATTTCACAGCAGAACAGAACAGAAAAGCTCCTTGATAAACCTTTTGCTCTCATCTGAACTAGAAAACCTTCGACTCTGACCAAGAGTACCAAAACTAGTGAAAAAACTAGTGATATTGTGCAAAGAGTTTCTGTTCCATTGACTATATCAGATTACTGTTGTGCTCATCGTTGCCTGACGACATTCAGAGGTTGATCTGCTTCTCTTGAACTGTCTCCTGATGTCTGTACTTAAGACTGCAGAATTGAAATAAATTGCCCCTCCATTCCTCCTGCACTACTTGAAACTTAGTTTTGTTTGCTGCAGACACCCCCTGTTTTTGTTTCCAGTTGCAAGCAGCAGAGGCAGATAAACTTACAAGCAGAGAGTGCACTAGTACAGATTTACAATAACTAGAACCAATACTAAATTACCGAATACTATTTGACCAATTCCATATACTTGAAAGTTTCAATTCAATATACCCTTTTCCAGTATTTATACCCCCAATACCTACGCTCTAAATATAGAACCTTGTACAATGTTTGGGTAAATACTAGTGAGCTATCCTATACTATACCTATGTGCATTGCCCCCATGATCCCATCTTTACATTCCCAAAACCTAGGGGCCAAGCTTACCAACTGCTTATATAATCAAGCAGGTTTAAGCTTGAACCCTTTATTCCTATACAAGCCCTAAATGGATTAATCGATGCATGGACGGGTGGATTAACTGGGATGGATGGACTGACTGCTTTTTTCTGCTATTATGCCACGAAATCCCGCATGAGCTGCGCGGCGAAGGACTTGGTGCTCTGCATGTTCATGTCGTACCCACCGGCGCTGGCGCTGTCGCCGGCGGCGGCGGCGCTGCTGCCCATGAGGAAGGACGCCGTCTGGTCGCCGCCGGCGCCGTGCGGCAGGCCGAGCGTGAGCGACACGCCGCCGTTGCTGCCGGAGGCGAAGGCGAAGGGCTCCGAGCCGAACTGGTGGTGCCCGTACGGCGCGGCCTGCGCGAACAGCGAGTAGCCGCCGCTGTCCTGGTGGTGGTGGTCCCTCGCCCCGCCGGCGCCGCCGCTCTCCATGAACTTCATGAGCAGCTCGCGGTGGCTCACCTCCTCGTGCTGCCGCGCGGCGGCGGCCGCCTGCGCGTGCAGCGCCGCCATGTCGTGGTGGTGGTGGTGGAACGTCGACGCCGATTGCTCGTCCCCCCTCGCCTTCTTGAACCTGCGCTGCTCCGCGTCCTCGTCGTCCTCGTCGTCGTAGAGGCCGGCGTGCTGGTCGCCGGCGAGCTCGAGCAGGGAGGCGGAGCCGTGGACGCCGCCCTTTGCGGCCGCGTTGTCCGCCAGCGCCCCACCGCCGTTCGCCCTCGGCGTGACGTCGCCATTGTCTGAGCTCTTGCCAGCGCCACCAGACTTCCCTCCTCGTTGCCGGCGGCGGCCTCGCGGTCCTTGGTCTCCTCCAGGTACATCTCCTCCACCATCGGCTTCCACAGCCGCACCCTCGCGTTGATGAACCAGTTCGAAACCTACAAGATCATCAAGGGGGAAAAATCACATTTTTTTTCGCCACCATTTACCATCTGTAGCAGTCAAATTAAATGATGAAGCAACAAAAACCACAGACAGTTTTTCACAGTCGTACTACTGACCTGGCTCCTGGTGAGGCCGGTTTGCTTGGCGAGCATGATCTTGTCCGAATCCTTGGGGTATCTGCGTGACATCACGAGAGGATCCAATCAGATCTCGACACGACACGATACACCGGTTTGGGCGCGCCAACTTAAAGCCAAACCGCAGCGGCAGCATGCACGCTCTTTGCGTGCATGGACATGATGAAGAAAGCAAAGATCCAAAATGGACGGTAGAACCACTTCGATCGCACACGAGAGAGTTCAAATACAAATCAACTACTAGTAATTAGCAATTAATAATGGTACTTACGGGTGCAGGAAGTGCTCGAAGAGCCACGCGCGGAGGATGGACACGCTCCGCTCGGGCAGACCCCGCTGCGGGCGCCACGCGCCGCCCTGCATCATGCCGAGCTGCTGCAGCGCGCGCTGCTGCCGGAGCTGGTGGTCGATGTACCGGAGCCGCGACCCCACGCTGCGCCCGCCGCCGGCCGCCGCCGCGTCGGCGTCCTCGCCGAGGGCCCGGCTCGCCGCGCGCACCTGCGCCGCGATCGCGTCGCGGAGGCACCGGAACTGCCGCGAGATGGTGCGCAGCGCCAGCGCCGTGTACGTGCGCGCCGACCCGGCGCCGGCCGCCGCCTCGAAGGAAGACGACACGGCCTGCATCTGCCCGTGGTACTGCCGGTACCGCTGCTCCACCTGCACGCACGAATCAACATACCGTTGATCATTATTGACCGCGTCATAATTGTTGTCGTTAGCAATTAGCATAACTGACTCATTATATTAGGCGGTGGTTGATTGTATTGTATTAGTGTGATGATGATGATGATCCAATCCCAACAAACAACAGTTCGTTAACAAACCGCATCAATGCTGGCGGCTGATCGGTGCAATCACAACGGCAACCACCACTCGCCTGAATATTTTTCTTAAAGATGACAGGGATGGGAGAAGAGAAAGAAGAGAGAGAGAGAGAGAGAGAAGTTATATCATATCGATCTTGTGTGTACTGGCAAGCTCAGATAGTACACTGTACTGTCATGGAGCTTAGCTATTGGAGACAAAAAGAGACACGCATTTGATCAGGCAGCGAATTGAAGCTTGTTTGTACTGGCGGCGACAAAGGACAGCCAAGAGAATGGCACTGATTTAATACTTTTGTAAATGCGTGGAAGGGATGCTAGCATGGTCTCTTATCTCAAAGATATGAGTTAAGAAAGCCCCCACTTGGTTTCTCTTATTATTTCACCTAGCGACATATAAGAGGAGGATATAGTAGTTTTCGTTGCCGGCCACTTGTAAGTTTCACATATATTCTTATAAACAACTTCCATTATTGCGCTTTATTCGCTATGGTTTTCATGACAAATACCACAGCTGATTTGCCTTTGATAGCATGCACTTGCTTATTCCTACCCTCTAGATGGACGAAAGACAAAAAGTAAAAAAGAAAGAGATAAATAAAATTGAAGTGGTGATATGGGGTGTTCACTAGGAATCTAACCATAAGCACTGGGGATTTGCGTAAAACACTTTATTTCTGAATAGTTAGCAGCGCGGTGGTGCAATAATTGGTATGGTGCTATAGCTAGGTGATAGAACGAACATGATGTTTGATAAGAGATGGAAGGATTTGTTGAAGTGGGGAAAAAGGTTTGGAATATCCAGCAAATTAAAGTCATCATGCACTGTTCCAACAACTCGTGTCACTCATCTTTCAGAAAAAGAAACAGCAAAACAAAGATCAGCGAAAAGCAATTGGCACCTAGCCTTGAAATAACAGTGTCCAAAACTGTAGAGGCAAGGAAACAGCGGAAACATGAGCAAATATCTCTCCCTGCCAAATCGAGAGGCAGGATTAAATTTTCACGGACAAAAACAAATTCGTCAAGAATCCACGGCAATCTCAAAAAGCAATAATTTATTTTCGGATCAAGAGAGAAATTGAGGAAACGCATCAAATTTATTCGATGGTAAATTAATCTGGGTTCGAAGCAATACCACTTTAAGCTGTGAATTAGTTACTGATGATAACTGACCTCGTCAAGCATGTTGATGAGCTTGCTCTTCTTCATCTGGAGCTCCTGCCGCTCCGCCGTCGACATCTCCGGCGCGCCACCACTCTTGCCTCCACCGCCATCCTCCGTTCCGCCGCCGGACACGCCCTCCGAGTCCTCCTTCTTCTTCACCGCCGCCGCGCTCTTCGCCGCGGCGGCCTTGGCCTCCTCCACGCCCTTGCTGACGCTCACCACCTCGTCGAGCAGCTCCTGCGCCGCCTTGAGGTACTTGGAGTTCATCACCACCTGCCCTTGCGGCGTCGCGAGCTGGTACTTCCCTCGTCGCCGACGACCGCGGCCACCGTGACCGGCGGTGCCGCCTCGCGGGACGACAGGCTGAGGACGGCGCTCACCCCTGCCGCGCCGCCGGGAGTCGTCGCTTGCTGCGGCGGCGACATGTCGCCGCCGGTCGTGGCCGGGGTCCACAGGTTATAGCTCGACGGCTGCGCCTGGAGAGGGATGCCGACGAAGTGCTGCGCCGACGGCGGCGGCGACTGCTGGTGGCCGAACGACGCCGGCGTCATGGTGCTCACCGCCGAGTTGAGGAGCATCATGTTGGCGCCGCCTGGCGCCGGCGTGCCTGCGTCGCCGTAGCCGCCGGCGTAGCTCGGGTTCATGAGGTACAGCGTCTGCAGGCCGTCGGTGCTGGCTTGGATGTCGGTGCCGGCGCCGCCGTGGTAATACGCTGCCATCGTGATCGCCGCCGAGGACAGCTATAGATCGGTGGCGAAACCTTGGCTATGTGTGTATGTGCAGCACTGGAATTCTCCTCCAACGGCTTCAGTGCAAGACAAGAAGCTTGTTGCTTTATTACCTGTCATCAGAAGAAGAGGCTAATTAAGATGTCAAGATATGAGAACAAGAAAGGAAAAAGCAAATTAAAAAAAATACCAAAGCAATGATTTGAGGAAGATGCAGTGAATTGGGAGGTAAAACAGAATCCATGAAAGGGCTTTAGAGAAGAGGAGAGATGCAGGGTGCATGTATGTAAGTATCTACATGCGCATGGAAGGGAAGAGGAAATGCAAGAAGGGCAGTTGCTGGTTATATCTAAGCTCTAGAGAGGGAAGGGAAGGATGGTGAGAGAGATGTGGAATAGGCATCAGTATCACAAGTATAAATAAATAAGAAAAAGGCAATCATCCATCTTCATCAGGTGATTTAACAAAGAAGCGGTGCACACATGTCAAACACAAGCTCACACACATCACAGTAATCAGCTTGCTCGCCATGCATCTCTCTCTTTCTCTATGTTACCTTAAGAATTGAAGCAGATCATGAGCTCTTGCACGTGCTGTCCCTTGATTATCTCTCTCTCTCTCTCTCTCTCTCTCTCACACACACACACACACACACACACACACACACACACACTGATAAGCTAGCTAGAGGGAGAAGGTTGAAGATCCTGGAAAGAGGCAGAAGGAAAGAGAAGAGGAGTAGGAAGAAGAGTGATGTAAGAGTAGCAAGGTATCAAGAGCATGAGATCACTCATGTCAGTGTTGAGTACCTGCAAGTTCCTTTCCCTTTTGCTCTCTACAGAAGACACCGGCCTATATATCTTTCCTTGTTCTCTCTCATCTCCAGCTGAAAGGGAAAAGGGGGAGAGTGAGAGAAGGAGACCGGCCAATTAGTTACTCCTAAGTCTTTAAGAGAGAGAAAATGAAAGGGGGCAGTGGAGGAGGGAGAGGATACCCACCTCCCACTTCCATTATCCTCTCACAACCTTTTCCCCCACTTCCTCTTTTATTTTCTCTCTAGATTTCTAGCTGCCTACAAGTTTTTTTCTCTCTCTTCAAACAATTTAGGCGTGCAGCACCATCTGTACAGTTTCGGCCTTGGGTGATTAGTTTGAGCAAACAAGACAATCACAAAAGGACTGGTGAGTAATAGCATCCTCAAAATATTTATGGAGAGATTTATATGAACAATTCTCAAACATATCCACATTCATCGGTAAACTAATTTACAAAGAGGATTTTGTTTTCATGATTTAGATATTAGAAGTCCAGAGTTGCAACTTAAACAAGCCCAGAATTCTCTTTTTGACAACATAAATAAGGTAATGCACAACAAATTCAAAGAAAAGTTTTCAAGGAAAATTGGTCAAACCGAAGGAAAGAAACATCAAGGTTCATGTGAGTCTTTTTTCTCCTCCTCATCATCATAGTGTGCTTGCAGGATCTTTGTGTGAGAGCGTGTTCATCAGCGGCAGACGAGAGAAGGACCGGCCGGAAAAGGGATAGGGATATCACTCTCGCGTACTATTGGCACAAGGGGCGTGTGTACGTCGTAGGCCATAGGGCACATGAATTGAGATAGATATGGTGAGAGACACTGCCCTGACACAAAGTGTGTCAGAAGAACTAGGAAATGTCCACGTCTAGACCTAGCCATGTCACTCCTTTTCCCTCTTGTTTTCCTTTTTGGAAGCTGCTGTCTAGGTCAGGATTTTAATACCATGACTACTTGTACTATTCTACACTTGTGTAGATGCATGTGTGTAAGCTTTGCTTCTCTCATGCCCCTTTTCCTTTCCCTTTTGCTCCTCTCACTCTCCAAGGGCATTTTTTTTTTGTTAGGGCATTTGTTTATGCACTGGTCTGCTTCATTCACATCTTAATCTCCCTGCTAAGTGCAGCTAGCATATGCATGCATGACAGTCTTGTCTTTGCATCGGTGACCAATAATTAAATATAGTTGATTTTTTCACTTGCTTTTGTTTCGATGTTGCGTCGTATGGCTTTGAAAGTAAAGCGATTGAAAGCTCAGGAATATCCAAACCAGTTGCTCGCATGGCGATGAATTGATTGTTATTCCAGAAGATGGTATATATTCATTTTCAGCTGGCACATCATGGAACTTTTTAGGATACCGTTTTCCATTATTTATCAATTTGATTGCTTACTAGTACTTGATTCCAAAGCAATTATATACATGTGTTCCAATGATGCTGGGTACGATATTTTGACAGATAATCCATGAATGTGTCTTTTGCTCGTCATGAAGTAACCATAGCTACCTTGTGCTAGTGTGCATAAATAATTAATATACCGTTTGGATCAATTTTGGTGCCAACTGCCAATGCATATGTTCCAGAGCACATATAGCAGCTGACAAAGGTTTGTTATTGTCAGAAAATGATGTTCAATCTGTTGCTATTGTTATTGTCAGCTGACAAAGGTTTCTACATGCACCCAAAAGAATGAGAGTGTTGTTATCGTCAGTGTTGACGATCATCACCATCACCCTCTTATGCATGACATTACCTAGGAAGTTAGTCGTAGTCTATTAGTTTGACATGTTGACATATACACATACTAATAATTAACCACCCTATCCCATATACTCGTTACAAGGCTTGTGCACACATAGCTACACATGACAACGTTGTTACATATTAGCCATTATTTTACTGCTCATGTTATCCTAGTTTGCACTTTTACAAATATAAATGAACTTTGATGGTAACAGCTACTAACACGTGCGTTCACAATCCATACCATATATATCCATATAGGTGCATAGGAGAACATTCCTGCAACATGTTTGTCGACTACATTGAATTTCTTGGAGTATATTGATGTTGAAATTTTCTCAGAAGGAAGAATAGGCTACAAAAGCTATGAAGGTCAAAAGGGCCCATGACCATTCATGAAAATGATGTAAGTGACGTTCGAACTAAATATTTTATTTGACAAAAAGCTAGGATGCATTATTGACCTTAATATGTTTCTGTTGTGATTAACAAATGAAATATGCTTCTATAATAATACGTAAACAAAGAAAACATTTTGAAAATAAGGCACTGCTTGATTTTACATACTGTCGAGTTCTAAAATTTTATTGATAGATAGAAGATACATAAATATATAAAATGTAGCATGCCCCAAAATTTTACATACTACATAGGAAACATTATGTAAAATTCTCCTCTAAAATATTCATTACACATTGTAACAAGTTTTATGATGATCGGCAAGACAAAATCCCAATCTTTTATTGCCCTGTTGTTAACAATAGATGTTGTCAAGGTATCAAACTATAACAAGTCATCAAGAATGGAGGGAATCAAAGCAGGGGGCCCTCTACACGATAGCATGCGGAAATTGGGTGCTGGCATTATGGCTTTTGCTTGGTGCATATTCTTTTCGAAAACCCTGTCATGTACGCAACTCATTTGCTGATATTTGTTTGTCTGGAGTTTCAGCCACATAACCCTCATCTCTTTTCCTTTTCCACTTCCACCATTGTGAAGTCACCCGCATATATCGTCCTTTTGTCCATCTTTCCACGCGTACTTTTTATCGCCTTGCTATCTTGCGCTACTAGGTGTATTCTCTATTGACTTCTAGATGTCTTCATCGGTTTGTTGGTGTGATTGTCGTGACATATAGTGATGACACTAAATCAATATGCTCAATTGTCTCAAATTCTAACTTAAATAAGCGGTGATGAACACGAGACACGACAATTCTATCTGAATACATATTCCCAGGTCCCGTAGATAAATTAGCAAAAAAAAATCTCGCAGTAGGTGACTGCTCTTGACAAACATTTGACCAGAAAAACGTATGTGCAATGTTGGCCTAACTTGGGTGTGGCAAAACATGGCATGAAGCCTCGAGACATGCAGAAAAGTCTAACGCGATGAAGAACATCTGAACGAGGCCAACGGCGCAAATTGTGTTTATGCAGACGAGATAAATACATGTACATTGGCCAGGACGACTACTGTTCCTATTAAGAGACATGCGACGCAATTTAAAAGTGATTTGCGCCGGAAAAAATCTCACGTCACCGGCGTGCACGGTCACCACGACCGCATGGGGTCCTAACGCTGACACGTCGATGTGCGTTTTAACCCGCACCTTATTCTGAAACAGTCACAGTAACTGACTCCGGGACCCACGATACGACTGGTCCCACACGTCATGCCAGCAGTCACCAACGGGTTTGCTCCGGTTGCGGCCTTCCCCACGCGCCAACCACCCTGACGGAGCCGCGCACCGGCGCTGGGCCCTGTCCCCACGCATTTACGCCGTTCACACGGCCACTCCGGCGACACGTGTCGAGCACTCCCGCTTCCAGCCCTCGCGCGCTCGACGCACTGCCGCGCCGTGCACACACGAACCGTGCTTGCTGTTACGCGGGGCGCACAGGATCCCGGCGGATGCGGTGCGGCGAGGCCTGACGGGCCCGGCCCGTCGCCGTCGGTGGGCCCATGCCGACGCGGAAAAGGTCAAGGGCCGGGCCAACCGGTGCGCGGCAGCTCAGGCGAGGCGTCGCTGTCGGACGGTGGGCCCGCCCACCACTTTCCTCGTTGGCGGGTACCGCGGCCTGGCCCACCGGTAAGGAATATGTGCGGGGCCCGGGGGAACCGTCCGCGTGGAGCTTGTCTCGCGCGTCATTGCCATCTTTTTCTTTTCTCTCCTGCGGGGCCCGCGCGGATCCTGTGCGGCCCCTAGAATGGGCGAGCCGCGTGTGGCCGCGCGCGTGCGGTGGCGTGTCGGCAGGTGAGGGAGGCGCGAGGCGTGGGCTTGGTCCGCCATTGTCGGGGTTGCGTGCTTAAACTTTCGCTCTTTGTTCCGAGCAGCGAGCACCGTGCTGTTTCAAACCGAAATTGGGATTTTCTTAGGAGAATTCATGTTTGCCATGTAATTATCACATCTTGTGTATGAGACAGAGCCTCAATCTATACGTATGTTGTATGATCTTTTTCACGTTTCAACCACGGTGTTACATGATTTTTCTTAGCTACATTTGTTCAGATAGGTATGTTTTTCTCATTGGAACATACTCCTCCTATTTCAAATTATAAGACGTTTTTTTACTTTAAGACATGATCGTTTGTCTTATTTAAAAAAAATCATACACATATTATTTATTTTATTATGATTTATTTCATCATTAAATTTATTTTAAAAATAACTCATTTGTTTTTATATTTGCACACATTTTTTAATAAGACACACAGTCAAACATAATCTCTATAAATCAAAAGTGTCTTATAATTTGAAATGGAGGGATTAGTAGTTTAGATGTACAAGTAAATGTTTCAAGTATATGCTGAAGTTGCAGTGCTACTTAAAGTTTTTTTTCTTACCCACATACATTTATGTGCAAAGCTTTTAAAATATTATTGATGACCCTGCACAATTACTATTATCATTTTGAAATAACACTTTTTTTGGGTGATTCAGACTTCTCTTAGGCGAGGCCGCGAGGGTGGACCTCCCAGCAAAAATAGATGTGGTTGAACCTCAACCATGTACACCTCGCACAATAATTTAGAACCTTTGTTTTCTATATATATCATGTTTTCATATGTGGGTAACCGCGGGAGAGAAAAATCTGGGTTGTTCCATGGCACGAGAGTATACTTTAGAGTATTAGACACGGGTATACTTGTTGCTATATATGTTACGGTGCTTTGTCTCTCCCCAATCCTTCCGATAAAATCTTCTTCTTAATTTAAAAGTGGCTGTCATGCATGTTTTAGAAAAATATATCTACAATTTTCCCATACAAGGTCCATAGCTACTTTTGATTCTAGCCTACTTACTTTAGAATTTTTCTACTATCTTGTTTCAAATTATAAAACGTTTTAGCTCAGGACATATAAATTAAGGAGATGTGAAAATGTGTCCTACACAGAAAATGAGAAAGGAGAGAGATAGAGATGTATGAGAAAGTGAAAAATATACATTAGGATGTGAGGATGTCTTATAATTTAAGAAAACTACAAGAGTCTAGAGTGTCATATAATTTGGAATGGATGGAGTATATTATTAAAATATCTAAAGCAAAGATATATTTTGATCCATGTCCAGAAAAAGTTGTAGCATATTGTGCAATCCCTTAAATTAAGGAGAATTGCTATAGAGTCAACCCGGATGTCCAACTTTGTTCGACTGGATCAATATATGGTAATCAAATGTTTTAAATTTCCAAATAGTAATAAATAGTTTCTACAATAGCTTGAGTTGGAAATGAGTAGGACAATCGGGTTGGACCTATAGCGATACTCTAAATTAAGATATATAGTGATGATAAACATATGAAGATGCATACAACCATGCTAACACTACATGATGATCAGTAATACGCCTCGATCGACACACCGTCACACAGTGCGCACATGACCAATGATTCGATCAGTCTTTTAAAATCAAAGGAAAACTCATATGACGCCGCGCTATGCTTTGTGTGTTTTCACTACTTGGATCACTTTCTTGCACGTCGCGCTCCATGTCTTTTCGATTAGTTAGCTCGCACCGAAGGAGGAAGCCATGCCCTCTTTACGAGCACTTTCTGGACATTTTCAAGTGACGAGCTTCCCGTTTCAGAAGTTGCTTGAATCGGTGCCTAGCTCACCGTATGCCGTCGCGATCAAGTCCATTGCTACAATATATTTTGCCCTACGTGAGCCGGATTCGCTATGCATCACAGTCGAAGGCAGTTACACAGTTGCTAAAGGTCTGGGCTTCATGCTCAGCTGAATTTGGGGCCGCTCGTTGGTCATACAGAGCAAGCAGGATATAATGCATTTGGCAAGATCAATTGGGGTAGGCAGAGACGATGGAATACGTTGAGATCGGTTCTGGTCTGGTGGTTGGCGACGTGATCCTTCCTACTACTACTACTGCTGCTACTATAGCTAACCCTAGACCCCACACACTCTTCACCTGCTGATAGCTTTGACGTAGGCCTATCCTCACTGACTTGACAAGGGCAAGCCTTGCGAAATTTAAAGTGCGTGCATGCACGGCCAGATTAATTGTTTGGCGTACCTAGCAGCAACTGGTAGTAGCTTTGATATGATGGACGATAGAGCTAGAGTCAAATCACTGGATCTCTCTGTCCGCTTAGTTGGATGCCGAGAGATCAATCAAATGAAATAATGATGTGACGAGAGATTTTCTACCTGCTGCACTCGTGCGCCTTTGTAAAGCTGTTGGTGATAGAAAGATGTCAGAGATGATAAAAGTTTACGGAGGTCTCTTATGTCCCCAGCAGCGACTCTCGTATTGTTCCTCCTTGCCTTTTCACTGTCGATCTTTGCTGCGGCACAGCTTTGATGATAGTGCATGCATGCAAAATGGTAAATTTAAGTATTTTAAAGTTAAATCAGCTTGATTTGATCAATCAATGCTTAAAAACACTATTAAAATCATAATGTCATACTTTTTATGACAAAGATGTTTGACTATTTAAGATCTATTCAATATATTTAACACATACGGTTGACTCGAAATTAATAATCAAGGGGACCATGCATAGCAAAACCACTCGCCATGCAAAAGCAATTGACGTCATGATTATACAATTTTTTCGAAGCCAGTTCATGATACACCTGAGAATTGCAATCCAAGCGTGGACTTGATGTACATGCATGCATTTGAGAAAACTATAACAATCAAATAGTTTGGGCCAATGCAATGAACTATATATAAAAGGATTAGTCATTTGAAAAAAAAGAGAGGTGGGTATGTAGTTACCGATGCATGAAGATGCGTCGTATGTGAAGGTGATCCAATGATGATCTCTGATGTTGTTTCTTGTCCTCCAGTTGAGACTTTTGAAGGACACATCGGCAATGTCATTCTGCATGCGTACATCCATGGAGCTAACTCATCAGAAGTCTAGGTCCAAATAGAAATTGGATAGGGACCTCTACCTCCAGGTTAAGGTTATCTGATTGGATGAGAACCGGTCTTTTGACCATGTGCGGACTTCAGAGACATTGTAGGACAATGCATGTACGTTCCAGAAGCCTAAAGGCCCCCATATACAAGACTGGATACCATAGCATGTTGATTAAGGTATGTTTAGAACTTTAGGCTCTTAGTTTTCTTCTGAATTGAGTCTGCTTGTTTGCTTTCTCCATGAGTAGAGTTCACAACATGTTCATTTCGATTGGTGGTAAAAACTAAACTGGTACCGTTTTTGAAAAGCAGAGAAAACAAACGTTAGAAATTATTCTTAAAATGTTGTTCCAAAACTAATGGCCTCTTGGAGTACTGTTAATAAAATTCAATGGAGATGAATATGAAAACCAGTGGTGTCGTATGTGACATCGTCGCAGTGGTATGTTGCTCACTGTTGAGAGCAACGTAACATGTCTATGTCCCCCACAAGAGCCATATTATTTGACTAGCCCAAACAGATAAATAAGAAACATTTTTTAAAAAAGAAAAGAAAAAGGAAATGAGTGTTCACAGCAACCTTGCACTATCGTTGATCCTGTAATTGGCCTGTTCTTTCGACATGACAGGACCTATCTGAATCTTGAAGGTCCTAGATATCGACGAATCATTGGCCAAGGGGGACGTACATAATTACGTGCGGTAATAGTACTCGGACATCTGTATCGTACAAAATCCATTACGATTCCCGGCTCCAATTACTGTTTGGTTCAATCTTTATTTAACAGATTTGCTAGTTTCCGAATTTTGCATTTGATCCAGTCATATTTTTGAACAATGAAAATATACTGGTGGAACCATGAAAATGTGCCGGGAACAATTGGTTCTTAGGTGGTATATTTTTGTTTTAAACTTTTCTTTACCACTAGTGAATGAAAATTTTGAATAGTTTGATCAAGATCTAAGGGTGGAAAATCTGACTAGAAGCTTTGCTAATTTTCACTCAAATGCATGGAGACTAGACAGACCCTTATTTAATCTCATATATGTGTATTTGCATTTTCCTCGTGTGTGGACATGCTCCTTTCCATGGTTCTCATCCATGCTTCTATTCATATTTCTTTCCCTATCGCGGAAAGAATTCCGCTTCTCTGGTGAATTTGAGATTTTCAACCATTGGATGATTTCTTCTCTACCGCTTTACGTTGAATTATTCATACAACATTTTATGCGGAAACAATCATTATTCATGGGCTAGGCAATGTGTACTACGATAAATAAGCTTATCTTTGAGAATGAGGTAACACCTATTATTGCAAGATGCATAATCAAGTTCAATGAAGACGTTGCCACCGTTATCCATAAAGTAAGGCAAAAATAGCAACCCCAAAGCACTCAATAGCTAGATCAACTAATTAAGTCACCTCTCCTGTTTTGCTGTAAATTTTACAGTATCTGTTTTAATTTATTGCTTATATGTAATTCATACTTTTTCCATATATTAATTTATCACAACCAGGGAGAAGGAGCCGTTTCATCAGAAAAAGAAAAGCTCCAACTTCCTCATGTTTAAAATTTGGCCTGTAGTTGGAAGGAAGTACGGCCCGTAGTCAGGTTTAGACCAACATCGAGGAATCAGATTTAAACAATGGTTTCTCTTTGCATATAACACAAGACATTATTTTTTCACAAGACATTATTAGAAGGTGGCAGGCTGATGTTGTCGCTGCTTAATTAGCACTAGATTTTTGTATTTTTCGAATTCTCAAACTCCTCATTCCGGGGCCTTGGTCGCATCTTGTAATTTAATTTAAACTCTTCTATTGTCTTAATGAAATATGCTCCTAGGTGAGCGTGGGTTCAGAAAAAATAAAAGAACGGCTGAGTGAGTCACGACAGAGTTATTATTGTTGAATCGTAAGTGAATTATACAAACTTCTCCATCAGCTTAGACTTTTTTTGGGTGTTAGTCGGTGCATAGTAACTCAATAATTATGCGTCGCACTTGAGAGTAATTCTGAACGTGAAAGCAACTTGGAAGTGCAGTGTTAATTGGTAACGACGTTACGTTTACTGTCATGGCCGTTTCCCTTCTTTTGCCAGCCATCTCTCTGCTTGCGCATTGCGTGTGGAGTTGGATGGCATGTCGACTTTCTTCTAGGATGGGAATGGAATCTCGCGGTGATCATCATAGGGCGCAGGTTAGGCTCCTGGGGGTAGCTTCTCAGCCTATAGTTAACCGTGGACATACGAGGACGTTTGGGGTACTCCGTACTCGAGATGACACTTGTTTTGTGATTGTTCGATATAAACAGTTGATGATCCATGGCATTGCTGGAGCCAGTACATGATTTGAGTTAGTTGTTCCTTCTGTACAAGTGTTATCTCCATTCTCCACTCGCCAAGAATTTATAATATACAATAATCCCCAAGTTCATCGATCGATCAAGTGACTTTAGACCACCGAAAAACAGCTCTTCCCCTGTAGGTTGTGGCTGCAGTGACGAAAACAAGTATTTATCAAATCCCTTTGGGCTTGAAACAGTCGGTGAGAGAGCGACACAACAACCACCAAGAATTGATCACACTACGAGACTAGGAACAGTGGGACTTGACCTTATCAGAGCATGGAGACTATCAAACATTTTAGCAAAAGCTGACATAATACATATACATCTCTGTTTTAAATCCTTGTGTTGATCTATTCTTCGTTTGAGCTTTGCACCTTCTGTGCAGACGAACTAGTAGAGTTTTACTTCTTGTTCCTCATGGATTGGAATCATTTTTGCGCGTGCTGGCTCATACGATTTCATGGATGTCGACTCCGTAATCCATTTATCACCCACTGCTATAGGCAAACTATCGGCCCAGCTTGTCAGTCACTATTCGTGTCGGTTTCATTGCAGATTTGTCCGTACGCGCGCCAATCCAAGCACACTAGTCATTCGGGGGACCTCCAAGTTGGCCACAATTTGACACTGACGAAGTGACGATGACATTTGTGCGAGTGTAGCTTAGCTTAGGGGACCTCCCTTTTAATAGATGGCGTGGAAAGTACTGGAACTAAAAGCTACTAGATGAGAGGTCAAGACATTTATCACAAAGAGAAATCACACAGAAATTCAACGTTCATTTTATGTCCCAAGTGCAGAGTCTTGCAATTCAAACAAAAAAGAAGTGGTCTTGTGCAATCCACACTAGTTTGTTGACAATACAATGCAGCGTGCAAGAGTCAAACAGCCTTGTCCGCATAGCGTTTGATATGGCACTTGAACTCATACACCTAACTGAACATTTCATACGAAATAAATGTAACAAGAACCTTTTAAGGTGTGCTGTCAATTACTTTTGCATCTCAGAAGCATGCCCAGAGAAATGTTCCTTGTGGTGTTCGTGTATACAGCATGATTTACTTTCCCCAGCAAAACACACTACAACGTATTCAGTACATCTATACACTTGACTTCTATACAAGCCTCAGCCTAAGACAGCAAAGATAGCAACCTAATTTTCGGGAAAAAAGAATTAAAGAATGATGCGATACATTCAACGCCTACCAGAGCTCACTATAATCTATTCTTGTTACATCAGGGGGCTAATTTACACAACTTCTGATATACACCTGTACATCTATCGTGGATATAAGCTTTGGTAAGCACCAAGTGTCTTCTCAAATCTCAATCCAACTTCGTTCCACCAAAATTCCCTTACGAAACATTTACGCATCAGGATCTCAACAGAGAGACAAAGAAGCCTGCTCAAAAATGTTAAAGATTGTTTCTTAAAGTACCATGTTTTCTCTAGACAACCTTTTGGGTCACAGTTGGTACGTGAAGGAGGCTTGCTCCTTACGGCCCTTCTCATGTATGTCGTCTATCAGCTGACGAAGTTCTGGGAAGATTGTCACAAGCGCTTGTTCTAGCATTGCATATGCAAGCTGTTTAACACATACGTTGGACTGCAGCACACAAAGTATCATCGAAATCAGAATGATGATGTCTCTCTGTCCTTAAGATATGAAAGTTCGGAATTTAACTTACCTGGAGGAAGTAGTACATGTCCTTTGCACTGCGTCGGTACTGCTTGTACCCAATTATGCTGACTAAGGTAGATGGAGTTCCACCTGAAAAGGAGTTGCAATCCTATCATCCTTATCTTTGGTACGAGCAAATCATATTAGCTGGATGACATAGTACAGAAGGCAATGCCTCTAGACATAAACTGTAATAACTCATCAGTTCCACATAGGTATCCTAAACCCAGTAAAATGCCCAAAGTAAGCAGGAAGCAGAGTTAGCAATCTGGAAGAACATAATATATTCATGCTATATTCTTTCTGATACAAACTTGTACCAGTGCAGAAGGCGAGAAAGATATCATATCACCACTGCATCAGGTATTCATCAGCAGTATTCCTGCTACACACATCCAGAATTCACACAAATTCTTGCTCCTATGAAAACATAAAAATTTGCACACAAACACCAAAAAGAGTATTTGTCCTAACTTATTCTGGAGAATTCACTAAAAATGAACATTTTCAGGAGAAATTCATTGTCAAAAAATATGAGCCCAAGCAAGTCAAGAGACTAACCTAAAAGAAGTTTCTTAACTTCACTTGCATTTCTAGATGCCTCAAGCTGAAGCTCGAAAGAGCTTGCACTGTTCTTTCTATTACCAATAGCCTGGTTCACACTCCCTGATGGTTTCTCGTCAAATTGACTGCTGGCACTTTCATTCCCTTTATATCCATCCAACTTGGTGAAGAAGGTACCATTAGGCCAAAGGGTCTGCCAGAAAATAACAAATTGATCAAATTTATGGGCCTCAAACACAGTAATAGCATCTTGTACTAGAGTCTGGAATATAAAAATGATACACTTATTATTGCTATGACACCACTTCCATGTAAGTATCAGCCAAAAGTGATTTTGTATGATGAAACTGCAATTTTGTTAGGACCAAGGCTATCCATGTGACATGCATAGAAAATTTTTAAGTATAACTAAAAGAAACTTGAGAACTATGCACTGAAGGGAGAAAAAAGATAGTGTATCTCCTTACATCTTGAATCCAACGGATTCCTTGGACAATGACATCATCTCTTCGGAGCCAACTGATTTGTCTTATAATCCATTCATCTATTGCATCCTCCATGACCAACTGTAAAATTTGTTTAGATATCCAAAGAACTTGTCTCCTGCAGGTTCACAATGTATACGGTAAAACATTATATTCTGTAATTAAAAGAATGAAAAAAGACATTTGTAAAAGTGGTTTAATTGTGGAATCAAATCATAGGTGGTGAAAAATAGAACTGGTTTGCGCAGGTCATGATCATAAGGGCAAAAAAAAAAGAGGCAATCCAAGAAGATAAAATGAAATAAATAAAAATGGAGTATTTGAAGTGGCACGCCACCCATATTTAATTTTCATGCAAATAAACACCAAGATATCTATTTACCAGTGCAATCAGGTGCAAATGCCATTTGGTTCCAAGTTTCTACATGCATTGCAGCGTTTTGTTTACTTTATTCGTTGCCATGTAGGTGGTCTGAAACTAGTTAGCAAATTTAAGAAGGGACATATTAGATAAAAAAAACAGTTGGTGAAAAATGAACTGACCTTATCCAACCCCGGCGCTTTAGTTGAAATACTTTGTCAACCAGGTTCAATAAAGGCACGCTAACATTTGTCGGCATCCACTGCCAAAATAGAAGAGATTGTTTAGGAAGAAACAGAAAAACTTCGAAATAGAAGTTCCCTGCCATCTGCATCAAATGAATTATGTAGTGGAAGTACCTCAGGAGGAATTCCTGTTGGGTCCTCAAATGCATTCAGAGATGACATGTTTGAATCAGAATATGCTCTTGCAGGTTTTTCTATTTGCTCACTGACTTGTGTATCTGAACCGTGGTACGCTTCGATGTTCTTAGTATCATTTGAAGTACCTCTGTCATTAACCTCATTGTCCGAATGGCATCCACTATTTACAGATGAGGTCAGATCTTCATAGTTGCTATCACCATCAGAAAGGCTATGAGTACTTTCCAAGTTTCTCTGATTCAAATTGTTGTTACATGTCTCATCTTGGTTCCAAGAGAGAGACATCCTATTATCTACGAATTGTGAAGTTGCAGCAGAAGGTGATGTGCCAACAGCCCTTTTCAAACCATCTGAAACTCCTTTAAATTGTCGAACAATGTCATCCATTGCATCATCAACGTTAACTGTTGATACAAAACCAAAAAATAAATTCAAAGATAAAAGATACCAAGTTTACAATCTTCAAGAAATGAAAAGAAGGAATATGCATACCAGCAAGGGTTTTCATAACTGATGTAGACTTTCCAGAAGAGTAGTTCTACAGAATGAAAAATACATGAATTTCTAAGAACCTTAACAATGTACTAAAGAAGCAAAATTATACTAACAAGACTTTTAACAATGTAGCAAGCTTAAATTACACACCTTTGAAGATGCACTCAGAAAATCCCAAACTTCATGTTGCTCCGCAATATTAGCTATAGACAAGAGATCCTATTGAACACAAAATTATTGCAATGAACACCTTTGAGATAAAGGAAAGGGGGAAAGTGCAAGAGAACCAAAACATACTTGAAGATATTTGTCCAGGAGAATGCAACGTTGGTGCACAAGGTAATCATCAACGCTAGATGACAGAAAACTCTTTGGGGGCAGATGCAATGAATAATTTGGTATTTCTTTCAGTTGTCGATGAAGACGTTCAAAATTCCGATATCTACAGAAAGAATATATTAGGTTAGAATGGTGCACCTTACTCCCTCCAAGCTGCAACAAGTTTATAAATATGCAAACTAAAACCATGCCTTCTTTTCACAAACCAGGTCTTGTTATCTGCATCAGTCACAGCAATAGAATAGACTGCAAAAGATTTTGAACCAAGTTTCTCAAAATATGCACCAACAACCTGCAAAGCCAGCAAGAACAAACCACTTCAGCTATTGAGAAAGATATTGATTCACATAAATAGATGCATACTATATCATCAGAACAAGAACTGGATGTGAAATAAAAGCGCTACCCTAATGCAGTCATGTAGGAATGGAATCTATTTCAGAATTTAATTATCAAACCAAACCACCACAAAATAGCTTTCTTCCCATAAAAACAAATACCTCCCTATGTTCAGCATTCACGATATGCATTTGATGCTCACTAACATATCAGCTTTAAAATGAATTACACAAAATGGATCATGTAGTTATTCGGTGCCATATTACTCTTAACAAATGACCATATACAACTAAACTTGACTGTGAACATGCTAATTCACATTGGAAATAGTACTACAACCGAAGGAAGCATAGAAGGTCACATGTTTACATTAAATGTTTAATAGGAGAAAAGGAAGAGTAATGCCTAAGCTAGGATTATATAGAGATGGATAAAAACATCAACATATATGTCAAGTAATATCAGGAGTAAAGACAGACGACATATGATCATTCTTTTTAATATTTCTTTTATGCAAATTCACATATTCAAACATGTCCACATATATGATTCTGGCAAGATTTTCCTACGGGTATAGTATAACTATAAGCAATTAAAACAGAAATAATAGATTATGGTGATTAGTGAAATCTATGAACTTAAGTATGTAACTCTGACGGTTTGATCAAAATATTCAGCATAGACAAGTAATTTGATGACCATGAGTTAGAAAACCATACTAGAATGAATTGCTGTGATAGTATCAGAAAACTAATTACCCGGCATCTTATCTTGGGAACATGTAATGCTACCTCAACATGTGAGGCAGGACCAACACTTTTTGCATCCGGATTTTTCCTTGCATTTAGGCTTTCACTGGTAGCTACAGTTTGATTACTTTTAGCAAAATATTTTTTCTCAATATCAGGAGTACTATTAGACCGCTTTAATTGAGCTTTTGCACTATTGCTGCTTTCAAGTGGTTTCTCCTTGCTGTTGAAATTAACTCGACTCCCCTCTTTTGATTTCACTTCATTTGTGTTATGCAAACCAAGTGGATGACTGCCTGTGACAAAAGTAGATTGAGCATTCCTATTTGTACTTTGCATCAAATTGACCATGTATTTATCATCAACAGATGTGATTCTCTCATTGAAGTTAGTGGACAGCTCTTTTCCTGCTGCAATTGCATTTGGACTATCCAAACCTCCAGAACCTTTCAATTTTGATGAATGCTCTGCTTTCACAATTTTCTTTTGGTAATTTCTTCCTATTGCCCACATGTTCTCCAGATTCTCAGGGGCAAGAACTTGTGACCTCCTTTTAGTAGCTGCATCCAATACCACTGCCCAATCTGGCTGACGAGGCTGGGATGCACTGCCATGGTCACCCTCTGACACTTCTGATTTTCTGCCTTCACAAGCAACAAGTGACCTCATCCCAGAATTATTTGCTGGTACAAAGCCACTTGATTCTACAGGCAAGTTCCTTGACTCCATTTGAAAACCTTGTGAAGCTCTTTTGCAAGGTGAGTTATCATGTGCTAGCATTACTGTTCCAGCATTTGCCACATTTGTACTGCCTCCTCCAGTGCTTGGATCTTTGTTGTTTAGAAGGTAAATAATTAACTCATTCATGTAACTGAAATAAGAACAAGCATAAATTTGGAGAATTATAAAAACGTAAGGTAAAGGAAATGAAAATAAACATGTTTGTATACAGATAATTAGCTAATATACTACTTTTAACTCGATCTGCTGCTATAAACATCAATTATCTTGAACTATGTCCCAATGTGTGTAACTAGTGAGAGTTATACAATAATTAGGAAGAACTTTAATATGTTTACATTTTTTTCCTCCAAATATGTTATCACCCAGTGCAGACGGAAAAAAATGAAGTATAAGAGCTTACATTGGACTTGCAAAGTTCATCACCGGTTGCAAGACTAGGCAGGTCATCAATTCCCTGGAGATGCAACGAACAAGTGGACTCTGAGCATCCTGTGGTCTCAAAACTAGTGCCATAACGCCCCCAGCAATTCCTTGAAGAACCTAAAAACTATATTAATTAATTGTTGAACAACTGGATCATATTGATGCTAAAAATGTTAGCTCTCACCTTGTATTCATGCTCTGAAGATAACAGTGCGGGATGAAGTTCTTGTGAAACTATTAGGTGCTGCTTCAGTCTCTCATCTCTTTCCTCAGAAGACAATGTGCCCATGACATCAGCACCAATGAGAGATTGATTTTTCCGAAAAATATCTAAATGGTTACCAATCAAATCAACCATATCCCTGAATCAGAAGTAAAAAAAACTCATGACTTTGACAGAGAATTGTGACCAAACAATGGTATACACCAGAGAGCAAACCAAGACTTCAGTTACCTAGTCAGCAGATCAACAAGATTCATCTCCTTGGCCCTGATTGACAATTCACCAAGAGCATGAAGTATTAAGCCACGTATCAGTTCTGGGGCTTCTCTATCAGGAGTAATATCTGAATACCATAAGTCCACCACAAAGTCACGCAAAATGTTCTCTATAAAACTTTCAAAAGCAGCCTCAACAGAAGGTGAACCAACTTTCCTTCTCCATCTTGAAACTGGTGGGGCAGTTGAAAGCCGATAATCATTAGCAGACAACTGTTTTTTTGACACTTGAGACAAATATGTCTGCTTATGCACATGCTGTTCTCGCCAACGAAATTCCACTTTGTAGGAAAGATACCGAAGAAACGCAAGTATAAGGATTGACATGGGCACATTTGTCCACATTGATTTACTTGTATCTACTCAAAAGAGAAATGAAGAGGAAGTTAGAAGGGAGATATTAATGTAAGATTGTATACAACAACAACAACAACAAAGCCTTTTATCAGTAAGTTGGGGTAGACATTACTTTAAGATTGTATATGAGAAAATAAATACTAAAGATATAGAAGAAAAAGCTTCCACATAATAACAAGGGAACACATGCCACAGAATTTCTATGAACTTATTGGTAGCCAAAGCCAACACAGTCACAACATAAAAAAACGAAGCATGGAAAAAGCACAAACAGAAAGAAAGATATTCTGAGAAGTCCTTAGAAATGAATAAAAATTAAAAGATTCAATATTGACTTTATCTCACTTTAATTTGGACTGTTGTAATGCAAGAAAAAATCATTTATTTGGAGCTACTCGTACGCCGACAACTGACTAGCCAAATAATTAACAAAAAGATGGCAAGTGATGGTGTCCATAATAATTAAATAAATTCAGCTAACTCAGATACCAGTAAACAATGAAACCATCAAACATCTGAAACTGTATACAACTGAGTAACTCAAACAAAAAAAGAGATTCATGATTCAAGTACACAGTGCTAGTTCCCATATATGCTTACACCCAACCATTATATTTCCACAATAACCAAATAAAAATGATCCAAATTGTTACACTAGAGTCAGAAACTAAATGGAATGTGATAGCAGGATAGCAACTAACATCCAAAATGATCCAGCTTAAAGGGCCAACCCACTGTTAGTGCTCAAGCGGCCCAACTAACTATCTGATAGGTGTAGCTTGGACTGTCTAATATTTGCCAAGTTCCTTGTCAATTCGAGCACCTGCAGCAGCAGTTAACAAATTCTCTCGTATGCGTGACTAGTCCAGCAGCAATCGGAAGTATATGATCTTCAGATAAAGCTATCAAACGACCCGTAACCAACACAGCGAGTCTAATCCCGCATCAGAGAGATGTCTCGGGACGCTGCTAGGGGAAACCAATTTGGTCGGGGCGGACCGCAAATGGGAAGGGAAGGAAGAGGGAAGCCGTGCTCACGCGTGAGGAAGTAGGAGATGGCGAAGATGCAGAGCGCCCACCACACAGTGCGCGTCTTGGCCTCCTCGACCAGATCGTCCACGCTCTCCATCCTCTTCCGCATCTCGGCCTGCGCGGCGGGGCGCGGCCCAGGGCAGGCTGCAGGTACACGGGAGCGATCGGGCCGGGTGACGGAGTCCTCCTAGGGATTCGCCGCCGCGGCCGCCGTCGCCGGAGAAGAAGGCCAAGCGAGGTGGCGGCTCCGCGAGAGGCTCGACGGCGATTTCTATTTCCAGAGTTGTTTTTTTTCTTTTTCGATTTTGGATTTTCCGTGACGTGCCCGAGTTGAACGTGAACGGAACCAGCCTTTTCTGGTCTGGTCCGTACGGAGACGGGTTCGTGTGTCGCACGCAGGTCCATGGCGTGTGGGCCCGAGGTTAACAGATGTCCCTGCCACGTCATACGTAGGTCCGGATTGTCAGTGAAAACAACTTTGAGAGAGCTCGGAAGGTCACGGCGATCTAGGTCATCAGATCGGTTCGCGCCATGTAGGTGCGGTGGGACCCACGATCAGTGACCTTTTGTGCTAAAACAGGTTGGTTTAACGGCCAAACGATCATGCCGGATTGCCTGTTTTGCTCACTGACACATGGGGGCCATAAGGTCCAGTGAGTCCTGGGGCCGATGCTTCTGGATAAGCAAATTAGATGGCCGACAGGGACAGCTAAATTGCAGTGTGTGGATGTGCATGTAGATCAACAGCTGAATGCATAACACCTTTTCTTTCAATTTCTTTCGTTTCTTTTAACTGAACGAGCAATATTTTACACACAGTCACACTCATGCTCGTGTGTATTTTACTTTTATCCCCTTTTGCTTTGTGTAATGTAAAGCCAATATAACCTTTTTGAACTGAAATCAAGGAAGTTGTTCCACTTGTGCAAAAATGTAGACAAATGTTTCATACAAAGCATTCTTTGATTTCAGATAGTAAAAGAGGTGGTTCATGTAACAAATCTTGCAATTTAAAAAACCATGGTATTGATAAAAGTATAACTATTTGGAGTTTTAAAAGCTCCACTTCTACCCTTACTTTAAACCATGTATTGGTTGACCCAAACTTCTAAAAAATCATGGTTCTATGATATATTGGTTCTGTGAAATTAGACAAATAGTTGAACTTGCAGCAAAAAAAAAAATCCCAAATGCTCATTTCGTTTGATCTTTCATGCAGTAGTTTGAAAAACTTTGAGATTCAAATACGGGTCAAAGACAAATGCACTTATCTTTATACCAATCTAATAATTCTCCTGAGGTCGTCAGCCCCTTATACGTCTAAAACCGTCGCCCCCAATGCCCTCTTTCAAATTAGGAAAGGAACCGGCCATAGTAACTGCTCCCTAATTAATCACGCATGAATTTAGGCCTGAGGCATGCATGCAGCGATCCGCAACCTCCTGACTCGCCCCCAATGACCAATTCACGCGGTCAAAAACGTAGTCCCCCGATCCTGATGCCCGACTGCCTCGCTACCTGTCCCCCGATCCCCGATAGTAGACACAGCTGATGCCGTCGCCCCCTGATGTCGTGTCCCCCGCCGATAAGCACGCCCCCAGCTAATGCCGTCGCCCCCTGATGATGTCGTTGCCACCCGTCGATAACACGCCCCCGCTGAAAACAGGTGCCCCGATCCCCAGCTAAAGCAACGTCGCTCGCTCTACACCGTCGCGGCAGCGGCAGCTGGAATCCTAAAACACAGCCTGATCTTTGGAAATCACGCTGCTGCTTCGTCTTCTACACTTATACCACATTCAATCTTCAATTACATCCGTAAGCAGATCGTCCTTGTTCTGGTTATATTTCTGGGTCATCATTGTTTCTTGTTTTTGTTTTTTTGCATGGATCTTCATTCGTTTTTTGCATGGATGATCTTCATTCTGCAGCAGGTCCGGGAACAATCAAATCAGGCATCGCCTTCTCTAGCCCTGTCTGAGTTCTTCACAAAGCTTGAGCGCGCAAGGGGCGAACTACGTCCCCGATGTTGGCAGCACGGACAACACAGGTATATATATATATATATATATATATATATATATATATATATATCCTCAATCCTCAACTCTTTTTCATTGTTCGTGGATCCTCATTTGCTGCACATTTGCTGGACAATTACTTTTGTTATGCCTGCATTATATAGTTATAATTGATTCATTGTTCCTATATCTTCGTTATTTTTCTTTTTCATTCTGCATCTGGATCCTCATTTGCTGCGCAGTTACAGATGTAATGCCTACATTATATTTGATTGATTCATTGTTCCTGGATCTTCATTCATTCCTATTTTATTTTGCACCAAACATGGATCCAGATTACCTGAAGAGTAAGTTGTGAACTGTACACTGGTATAAGGTTAGACTTGATTTTCTGTGTTGTTTTTGTACCGATATGATTGTTTTTCTTTTACCAAATTTGCATCCCTCTCCACAAGTTCATTACCAATATCACCTCAGGTTCAAACATGGATCGAGATCAGCTAAAGCTTAGACCAAAAGCCCCGTTTCGAGATGTCACCAACACCAAAATCAGTAAGAAAATACAGCTATACAATGCACCAAAATTTGGATCTCTACAAAATATAGCTCACTGCCTGAACCTGCTTTATCATCTTTCTGTTTCAGTTGTAAAAAAACAAAGGAGGAACAACAAGAAGCTAGGCGGAGGAGGGACAGGGCCAATTACGCTAAAAAAATCCTGTGGTGAAAAGGAGACGAAAGGATACGACAACATCGTTGTATGAAGGTATGTAGTATATGTTCCTTTAATTTCCAACCAAATCATTTTACATTATATGTTCCTTTAATTTCCAACCAAAACATTATCGATGCTTGTATCTTACGCAAGGTCCCGACAAGGAGAACATGCAAGGGACGGGCCAAATGGAGGTGCATAGTTTGCATGATATATCTCAGATAGACAATGCAGGCAAGTACATACATGGTTTTATTTATTAATACCAATTTGCAGGATTGCTTGTTTTACATGGTTTTATTTTTTAATATCAATTTGCAGGATTGCTTGTTTTACATGGTTTTATTTTTTAATATCAATTTGCAGGATTTTGCTTGTTTTACATGGTTGTATATATTAAGATCAATTTGCTTAAATGCCTATTTTACATGGTGCCTTTTTAAAGATATACTTGTAATATTGCATAATAGGACTGGTTGGACTTGAAATAACGAGGCAAGGAACTGGACAAGGGTTTATTGCTGCTGGTGAAATAGCCAATACACCACAGGATAGTCGCATTATCAGTCTGATCAATCCAGCTCCCGTCAACGTTGAATTTGGTAACCAATAATTGACCCTCTGTGTAAAATATTTTGTACCAATCCATTTTTTTTGTTTCGTCAATTCTGGTTTATTTTTTTTTATCCATAGGAGAATGTTGCATACGGGATCTTACACAGACGTTCCAGTTGATAAGTGAAAGTCAGTTTTTCTTGAGCCATTTTTTTTTCAAAACATGTATCATTTATATATAGTGTCATTACTTTGGTATTAACATACAGCGATGTTTTATTAGAGGAGCAAGATATTCCACCAGATGACCTTGGAAAAATTTGCATACTGCCACGTACACCTATGATCGATGAGCTTACGCATCAATCTGAAATAAGCTATGAAGGTTAGATTTCCGGTTTGACCTTGTATTTAGCAATTTTTGTACTTGTGAAAACATGATTGTTAATTTGATTGGGAATTATATGGTTTTATTTCTTTTTTCAAGGAACAAAAGCTTGTGATATAAAAATCCCTGCAACAGTAGAAGTTACACATCAATATGAGACGAACAATGAAGGTTATTTTTCCTCTTGACCTTATATTTAAAAAACCTGAGATGAGCCAGAGTTCCTATGTTAACTTTTAAAACTGATAATTTCTAAATTCTTGTTGCAGGATCAAAAGTTCATGACATAACTCAAGAAATAAGTAGTCTGGAGCTTACCCAACAATCTGATATAGTCAATGAAGGTCAGTGTTGTTGAGTCCTCTATATTACTTCATTTAGAATTATTTGAATGAGATGCATCTTCTACGCGTAGTACATCCAATCTTCATTCAGAATTATTTGATAACTAGCATGGCTATGTCCTCTCATCAGGGTCCAATGTACAACCAGGAAGCAACAATAAAAGAAAACAGAGTAAGATCCACAAAAAAAGTCAAAAGAATCGTGCCTATTATGCACGTCTGACCGATGAAGAACGAAGTATAAGACGGGCAAAACAGAATACTCCTGAATCAAGAAAAAAAGAAATTTGCGCCGCAAAATGAATAAAGAAACCATTTCCCCGGAGTCAATTGCAATGGAGAACCCAGATTGGGTACCTGAGATAGAGTTTCCGGAGAAACGTAAGGCTGCTCTTGAAGAGGCCATGAAAGATGATTCAATCTTGCAGCCTACATGGAGGCCTTTCCATCTACCTACGCAGTCCTTGCTTGATGAACCTGCTGACACGGCAGAAGATGTCGATAAGATGAACAAGATACGACACCGTAACGTTGCGAGCAGTGAGAGGCCAGCTTTGCGGAATCGTCGTAATGAGCTATTCCAACAGCGGTGTCGTATGAGGTCATCTCAACAAGATACCTGTGATGATGAGCAAGGTAATACATGATTGGCAAGATATATACCACAAGCTTGGTCATTTATGTTAGATTTCAACGAGATATGTTCTGGTGTCTTTTTTGTGCTGCATAGGTGAATTTTCTGAAAATGAAGATTCAACACCACGGCTGGCATCTTATGAGTCGGACTCTAATGGAGAAGCTGATGACACATGGGCGTATGAAGGTTGGCATTAAACATATGTTCTATTTTGTGTACTTTCAGTCAATCCATATTTCGTGTTTCGTGGTTGTTTACCAATATATTTATTAATTGTAGATGATGCTGAAGAACAAGACATGTATGTACATAGTGATATCAAGCCAGATCTTGTTGAGGCAGATCCTTATGATTTTGTGTATAGCAACCTTCCAAAAACTGAACATGTTATACCGGAAGCAAAAGACTGTGAGCATTGTGGTGCTAAAAAATTTCACAAGGAAGCACCTGGTTTTTGTTGTCGATCAGGACAGGTTGAATTGTGTCATATCGATACACCACCTGAAATGATGAGGCTATGGGAAAGTTCTGATGCTGATGCAAGACACTTTCGCGATCATGTGCGCTGGTTCAATGGTCATTTTTCTTTTTCCTCCCTTTGGTGCACTCTGGATAAGGAGACAACAAATCTGAAGAAGAGCAATGGCATATACACATTCAAGATAAATGGACAAATGCACCATTACATAAAAGGATTCAGTGAAAGTGGTTTAGATCCAAGTCATCTAGAGCTATATTTCTATGACAATGACCCAGGTCTACAACATCGTTACATATCATGCAGAGAAAAACAAAAACAGAAAGATAAAGAGATGATAAAAGAAATGAAATATACCAATGTGACAAAAGATTTTATATTACTTATACTATTTTCTTTATTAATTTTGCAGACTGATATAACCAACTTCAGAACCAAACTGGCAGCTATTTTGGTCACTTGCCCTGAAAACAACGTTGAAGAATGTCCATCGTTCAAGAAGCCGGTAACTGTTAAGGTTGAAGGTCTAGATGAGCTGGTCTGTTTGGGTACGGCAGCTGATTTGTTGAATACACCACAGTCAATTAACGACAATGCAGAATTGATTGCCGAAGAGCAAGTAGGTGATGAATCTGTCAACAAACAGAATATAAAAAGTGCTAAGCGATTTGATACCAATGATCTGAAGTTTGAGGTTGCCATGAGTGCAAAAAGTCTCGATACCCTACTTGAAGACGCCAATATGACAGAAAACAAAAATACAATGGTATTTCATAGTCAATTTGTTTTTTACCATTAATGATATTGTTAATAGATAATAGATTCTAAATGGTTACAACATTATTCTATGTTTCAGGAAGATAAAGAAAGTGAACAGACATCACCCAACAAAAGGAAGAGGAGCCCTTTAGTATGCGGTGTACACGGAGGTCACCGAGAAATGAAACCACAACTTATTGATGAAAAGGCCTCCGATGGTCCCGTACATGACAAGGTATATTCCTTATTGGCTATCTTTGACTGTTTTCGAATTTTTATGTGCTGAATTGGATTGAACTCTCTATGCTATCGTGTTGAAAAAAACTTGATTGTTTAATATACTAGCTTCAATGAAAGTTGTTTAAGTAGTGATTGAGTCACCATTGAAAATACCACTTCTCTAGATGTGTTTTTACTGAATTATTTCGAAAAAAATAAAAGAAAATATTTGTAGGAGTCAATGCTTTGCCATTGTGTTTCACGAAATTCATGATGCTTAACCAACCGAATGTGTTTTGTCACTGCCATGAAATTTTGTTTATCTAATGAACTTCTATGTGGTTATATTTATTATAGATAACCTGTCAATAAGTGAATGAGTGAAACACATGAGGCCATCTACTATCTCACTTTTTATACATTCAAACAACACTGTTCTATGTTTCAGGAAGCTAAAGATAGTGAACAAACATCACACAACAAAAGGAAGAGGAGCCCTTTACTATGTGATGTACAAGGAGGTCACGAAGAAGTGAAACCACAACTTGATGAAACGGCCTCCGATGATCCCATACATAACAAGGTATATTCTTTCTTGGCTGTCTTTTAATGTTTTAGATTTTTTTATGTGCTGAATTGGACTGAGCTCTCTATGCTATTGTGCTTAAAGGGACTATTTTATATAAGGTTTTTCTTTTATTCATCTTCTTGACCATAGGTTCAATAAAAGTAGTTTAAGTAGTGATTGACTCACCATGGGAATTAAAACTTTCTCCAGGTGTGTTTGTGCCGGGTATTTTGAAAAATAAAATAAAAAGAACATATTTGTATCAGTAAAAGCTTTGCTATTGTGTTTCAAGAAATTCAGGATTCTTACCAAACTTATAGCTAACCTACCAATAAGTGAATCGGTGAGATTGATGAGACCATTTACTATCCCACTTTTTCTTCATTCAATTGCTAATGTGAAACCAAATAAATTGCAGGATTCCGTGCATGATGTCGACTTAAGGTTCTTCTTTACACAGTATGAGATTGATAATTGGGATGATGTGTATCAGCATAACATAGAGGATGAAGCTCCTAAGCAAGAAGAGATAAAAGAAGTGCAACCCAAGTACAGACGACTACATTATGATGTTGTGCAACAAATTAGAGAATACAAATAAACCAAGTGCATCTAGAGTAAGACAAATTATTTATGTTTGTATAACCAAAAAGTATGTTTTTCTTTTGGCATAATATTTGGTGTGGTTTCTACAGGACAATGTGGTTTTTAAACAGTGATGAACCTCAAACAAAGTTCACAGTGAGGCAGCTCAAAAGTATTTTGCATGAAGATACACCCATGTCCATTGACTTCTTCCAGCTTGGAATTAGGATTATAGCAGACCGAAAACTAAGAAATTGTGGTGCTTCCATCAAAAGTCACTACATGGACCTGAAACTAAGCGTAAGTTATTGCTCTATTGTTAGTTATATACGAAACAGATATAAAATTGTAGCTCATAAATAATTTATATACAAGTTGTTGTTGTTCTTAAATGAATGTTTTTTTTAGAACATGTGTCCTTTTTGGTATCCCTCAGGAAAAAGAGTGCAACCTGATGAGATGAGTTTGATGAATGCTTTCAGAAGTTCGGCTGGTGTGAATGCATCCCAATGCACCTCGGTAAGAAACTCTTGTCACATTCACAATGTTTTAGCATTTTATATAATTTATTAGAGTCCTGATGTACAGTATATGTAGGTTATGATACCCATGCACAAGGGTGGACAATATTCTCTTATCATTTTTCAATTGGAGCGTAACAAAATGCTTTTGTTTGATCCTAACCCATTGCCACTTGTGGAGCCAAAATGTCAATTTCAAAAGATGGATCCAAAAGCTAGATGCTTTATTCCCAATATACCGATTTGCCATTGCTAAGCTTACCGGAAAGACTGTGAGAGATTATTGGTATTGGGAGACTTCGGTTATGGATGATGGATGGCAAGAAAGATTTAGGTACATGTTCCTATAACCATATACTAATTACGCTTTCGTAACAAAATATTTTCTCACTAAGACTCATCATCCACTATATAATTTGTAGCCCACCGTCAGGGTACCATGTATTGTCGGTCATTGATGGATGGAATGGTCAAGATGAAATTGTGGAGGCTAAGGTATAAGTTAAGCTAAAAAATATCATGTTTAATCAATCCATTAACAACTGATTCACTAGAGTCTTAATGCTAACTATAATAATCGAACGTGCAGGATGCCACAACATTAAGAAGGGAATTCTTGGTGAACATCCTAGCATCCGATCTAAATGAGGCAAAGGAGGTCCTACCTTGTGATGTGAACAATTGGCTTAACAACATAACGGCCAAACAGGAGTGATTTGTTATGATTTATTTTTCGAACTTTGTGGCATTATGGATTATTGTGTATGTCGAGCGATCGCACAAGACTATTGGCAAAATTATTTTGGTGACTTTGTGGTATCATTGGTTATTTTGTACGTCATGACAAGAGTATTTTGATACTATTGGTATAATTATGTTGGTGACATTGTGGTATTATTATGGTTATTCCCTTTCATGGTTTATATTTTTAGATGATTGGTAGAAATATTTTCTTGCTTGAACCTCAAACTCTTAGTTTTGATCTGTGATCTTCGTCTCTTTGGAAAATGAAGTGGCATAAATAGATTTGAATACAATGAGTTTTAGGCTCTTTCAAGTTTTATTCTCTCGTTGTTGATTTTTTAAAAAAAAACAGATTTTTTTAATTTGTTTCTTGCACGTATTTTCAGTAAATAACTATGTATTTATTATTTTCTACATATTTTTTATAATTTTAAACCCGTAGCAACGCACGTGCACACTGCTATATTTTTAGATGATTGGTAGAAATATTTTCTTGCTTGAACCTCAAACTCTTAGTTTTAATCTGTGATCTTCGTCTCTTTGGAAAATGAAGTGGCATAAATAGATTTGAATACAATGAGTTTTAGGCTCTTTCAAGTTTTATTCTCTGTTGTTGATTTTTTAAAAAACAGATTTTTTTAAATTTGTTTCTTGCACGCATTTTCAGTAAATAACTATGTATTTATTATTTTTTACACATTTGTTATAATTTTAAATCCGTAGCAACGCACGGGCACACTGCTAGTAAAATCTTATAAATGGTGAACATACAATATGTGTGACCCATTGAAACCGCGGCTGGTGGAAGTTGGAGCCTCGTCCATGTGGAGTGAAAATATTTTGCAGAAATTTTGTCATTACTATTTTGTAATTAGTCAAAGAAGATATGATGTGATTTCTTCTTGGAAGTTCTATCTTTCACACACGACATGTATTAAAAACGGTAGCTTGGTTTAATGATATATTTGGAGTGCGTCTTTGAGTGAATGATTGGGCATCCATAAAAAATATCAAATCCATCATTAACGTTGAACAATGGCTGATGAGTGATTACCAACCGAGCTATATCTAAATAAATGATACATTTCTTCCATTTCAAAATTAATGTCATCGTTGACTTTTTTTGTTATGTTTGATCATTCGTCTTATTCAAAGTATTAGTTCAAATGATAAAAATTATAGGTTAGATAAACCATATTTCAATAAAATATATGATATTTTTTAATTTTTATAATTGAATACAATGAATAGTCAAACGTAATCGAAAAAGACGATAAAAATTTTAGAACGGAGTATTGTAGTATTTTGTGCAATGCTAAAGAGTAGATCCAACTTCTTGCTTTTTAACGTGTTGAACAGATTTGCCATGATGACATCGTCAATGAATCATCACCATACCTTAGGAAACTTATAATCTATATAAAGCATGAGTCATGTTAGAACTTAGAATATTACAAGTTTACACTGTCAATTTGATATCTGCATTCACTTTCCTTAACATTCTCCCGTCATCAGTTTCAAGTGTAGTGAAGAACAAAAAATTTGAACTGGGGCATTCCGAGAATTGAACTCGGGACCTCTCGCACCCTAAGCGAGAATCATACCACTAGACCAAATGCCCATCTCGTTAATAATTTAATTTAGATGTTCTTAATTTATTGGTTTACAACCTTCGCGACCTCCCGTCTCCCGTTGTTGACGTCCCAACAGTCAGTATCAGTTCTCGCCGCCGGCGAGCCAGCCATTCTCCTGCACTGCATCCCTCATTCCGTCGCTTCAAATGTTTCGGCCTTGCGCTCCATCTGCAGAGAAAGTTCTTGGGCTTCTAGGAATTAGAGCTCGCGAGCTACCGTTTAGCTGGATCTGTGCGGAGCCTGCCAACATATGCCATGCGAAGAGGTGCCTTTTGATACGGGCATGGTCGCCTGTGACGCACAAGAGGTTCTGCCCGATACGATTTGGGTGGCAGCGCAGATGACCCAGCCCGCCGCCCTGCAAAGCATGGCGAGCTTTTTGCTGAACTCCATTAAATTCAGAAGGGAGGAACAAGAAGGCTCTTGTTCAACTTAATTCTGAATGTGCAAGTATGCAGTCTCATTACGTTCATCAATTAATTCAGTTTCAGATGGCCAAGAAATCCCTTTGCGGTGGATCTTTGTTGCAGATGAAATGCCAGCGCTGCTCCATGAGAGGTGGATACTTCATACTATCTTGAAAGTAGGTATCTGAAATTTTGAATCAGAATTAACTGTCCCTTGCATTAACAGTGTCAGTAGTGTGCACATTATTTCTTAGTATTATATATGTTATTGGAATCTTGCAAGCGTTCTTTCTACAGTACTGGACAGCAAATAGTAATTGAAACATGACAGCAAACTTTCTCTAAAGAATTCAGATGGCATGTGTCTTGGAACATGTTGGTTGCTTATGCTTGCCTTTTTTTTAAGAAACTTATGCTTGCACTTCATTGAACTAAAGATGAGCATCCAAGAGCAGCTAATGTTCCTGAGAGGAGGACAAACTTTCAGATGTTTCCGTCCTGTTAAAATTTCATCAAGCCCTTGCCTATTTAGAAATGCATCATCTAGAGAATGCTACAAAATAGCTTGCTTCTAGCAATGGAACTGCTTGCTGTACCTCTAAAAAGAGTTGTAATGCATTTTTCATTGATCATGCTGTAGGTAGAAGAAACATCCAGTAATGTTGCATGGGGATTGAGGTGCAGGTACAACTATCAGAGGTTGAATACTCAAATTGGCAAATCACCAGAAGGTAGCAGCTGTTCTTCTCTAAACACGTGCACCTTGCTCTGCATTTATTTTGTTTGTGCTAGCCAATCTTGATTCTAAATTAAGCTTCATACGTGTGGATTTTTGCCACCAATAGGCATCACATGTTTTTAAGCTCACTTATTGAGTTCTGTTGCTCTAACAATATGAGTCGCGATAGTCGTTTAAGGGGCCCTATAGGTCAGGTGCGGGTTTGCATATATGCAGGTGCAAGCATGACGCTTTTTGTCTGTGGGTTTGGGATCAAATCCACATCCACCTCATAGACAATAACCCGAGTTCAGTGAGGTAAATCATCTTCATTTCTTACAGGAGTCTAATATTCCCGTTCAAATTCGAGTACAGACAGTTTGCAGATCCTAGGCAACCAAATGAATTCTATTGTTTTGTGAGAAAGAATTATATTCCTCAAGGTAGTTAAATGTATATAGCTTATAAGATCCAAAGAAAGTATCGATCATATATATCACGTCAAAGATATCTTATTAAATGGACATGAGCATAGCACAAGCATTTTACGTCAAGGGAAGAAATATGAATGAGAACTTGAAATCTAAACATGCAATAATTGTGTGAACTAGACTTGTTTGTAACCAGGTGAACAATTAGTGAAACGGGCTATTGATAAATAGAAGGCTGACCATCAATCAATAACATGATATTTTCTTTCTTTGCCTCAAGTTATTAACAATAGCAGGATTTCCGTAGCACAGCCACAAAGCAATAGATAACCAGTCAATCATACATGATATTTTCTTTCTTTGTCTTCAGTTATTTATTGATTTGGAATCGTTAGAACATTAGCAATTTGTCTCGTGCATCAATGCTGCTAATATGAACAATAATATCCTGAAACAAATAATAGGAAGGAGTACATTTTGGGTTTGGTGAGGGATTGGTATACATATATACATGCACACACAAATATTTGTTGTAACCGTTAACATCTATGAGCGAGCTTGACATAGTTACCCTCTGCTGCAAACATGGTTGGTCACAAGTTGCCTTCCATGCTTTAACTCCATGTAGTTTACATGTAAACAAGACTACAAACAAAAAACATGTCGCCTATCAGGAACTATGAATGGAGATTTAGCGATAGGGTGAGTGTTAAAATGACGTTTTTGTTATACATCCATCTTTATTGCAGCAACCATATGTTTAGTTTTAGCGTTTTTGTTTCCTATGTGCTAGACGAAGTCTGAGCTAGAGTGAATATTTTGGAATAATTAAATGGCCAAGACACCTCCTGAAGCAGAGGATGGGATTCCTTCATTTGCTAGATGAAATAAAATTTTCGTCATCTAAAAAATTAGTTGAAGAGGAGTTTGACCACACATTTGTTTTACTTTTGAATTTCTGATTTTAGCGGAACTTAGAAGGCATAACTGAATGTTGTATTAATTCAGTTTATTTATTGTGGGTTATAAGAGACAACATTAGGGTTTATGTTTTCCTCCAAAGGCTGAAATATGTAGAATTTCAGTCTTTAAGACTGCTTCAAATCTCTCATTATGAAAATGAAATTCTCATTAGTTTTGGACAAACCGTGCATTGGTTTACGAATTCTTTCCAGCTATATGTTCTAACTGGCTTATTACTACTTGTTGAACTAGTCATGTTACCTCAAAGCTATTGTAAGATTACCATGAAGGCGTTTTCGCGTGATAACTGAAAACGATGAACTGGCCAGCTCCAGCTCAAGGCCATGTGGATGTGGTAGTAGGTAATCTAGTTCATAACGAACTATTACTATATATCAATAGATGTCCAGAAACAAGAGTTGACTAACATAACAACATGTCAAGAATAATTCAGATCTCTGCAATAGGAGACAGTGCATGGTAATCCTAAATATTTTATCTATTTCAGATCAAGTTCAAGCGTGATAATCCTCCCTTTGTAGTGGATCTTGTCGTAGGCGGCTGAAACCTGCCAGCGGTACAAGTGCTGAACACGGTTATGGAGGTTGAAAGTTGTACTCCCGCCATTAGCCAAATGCTATCGGTAGGACAGCATGGTTAGTTTAAATTTGTACTAATTTGTTCTCCTAACGACATCATTTCGCGAACGGAGTCAGTATGAAACAAAATTGTACCTATTTAATAGAGACATAGTAATCTCTTCCTGTCACTAGCAGGATCGTCGATTTTTTCACAAATGCCGTTTACATGTTTTTTCAAGTACCTTTCTGTATCGTACAAAAAAATTTGAACACCGCTGCAGTCCATTTTACGTAAAATAACTGAAAAGGAGGGTCAGCAAAGGCAATTATTAACATTATTTTAGTACCCTATAATGTCAAGTGTAAGCTGGAAAGTTTATTAAAAATAATAATAACATTAACAAGCAATTTCTGCAACCCACGTACGCCCTTATTTGATTTGAGCTTAAAAACGAGTTAAATATCAGCTGAGCTCTTGATTAAAAAATCGAAACAATATTGCTACGCGCTCTACTGAATCTGTGGCGGTTCGTGTAGCAGATATATGTGACAAGCCAACTACGTTGCACGAGGACTGAGAGCAGGTGCAACTGTAAGATGTTGGAGATTGTTGGAAGGTAGGATCAACTGGTCTTTCAACAATACGTCAGTTACAAGGTTTGCATTTCTTTTCTTTTTGCTCGAGATTTTGCTATCTGTTCAGTTGAGCACTCGTGAAAATACTTTTCACGATAACTGCCGTATACACCCTGTGCATTCCATTCACGCACATACGCTTTCAAAAATCCTGTGAGCGTAACATTCATCTTCGAATTTCATTTGGCATACTAAAAATTATTTTTATGTAGCGCCATATACTAACTTTTTCATAGACAGTTTCTGGGGTTAAAGAAATGTAAAATTTCTTACAGTTACATGTACCGTTGGCATATTGTGTTTGCTGAAGAAGACAGCCGATGCCAACTCTAACTGTCGGAAGTTGAGGGTCAAACTAATAGTGTTCGAACCTGAAGTCAGCTACTCAACAAATTCCCAACTTGCACCTGCCAGATTTCATTTACTTTTGTTTGTGGCTGTGGCCATCGCCATTTGCCAGGCTGGATTTTCTGTTACCCGCTCGTGCATGCGATCTTCTTGCCCTCCATTGCTGATACACCACATGCCGTTATGGTCACTTATTGATGTTTGTTATTACTTAAGCGCGGCCGATGATTACGCCGCCGCATGGAAGTTAGTCTGTAGTGGGATTAGCTGGAAGATAGTGGCTGGGAGTGACTTTGTCAATCCCATTCTACTTCCCGACTATAAATAAGAGGGCACCACACAAGCGTTGAACACAAACACAACCAAAGCAGACAACTCTTTCTTCAGTCCTCGTCCATCTCATACACAAGCATACACCCATCATACCATTCTCGACAAACATGGCTCGTCATCAAAGATCTGCAAGTTTGCCAACTTTACCTTACTCCATTACTGAATCCAAAGTGGAGGAAGAGCTGAAGATACTGAAAGCCTGCATCTCTTCACCTTCCGCGACCATTGACACGGCATGCGATGGCTTGAGGAGGCTTGGAGATGTCTACAGCTCTGTAGAGGATATGATGCGTTTGCCCAGCAACCAGGTCGGTTTCTCTTTGGCCCGGCAACGGAAAACAGTGGAGGAAGAACTGGACAGGTCCCTGGAGCTCATTGACCAGTGCAACGCCATTCAGCAGAGCTTGACAGAGCTGAAGATGTGTGCCCAGGATCTGCGACTAGTCCTCAAGAGGGGAGACGATGCCGCTGCTCAGCTCAGAATTGAGTCCTTCTTCCGCCTGGCGAAGAAGGCACAGAAGCCGTTGAAGAAGACGAGCAGCAAAGCTGATGTTGAAGGTTGCAGGGTGGTCAGGATAATGGCAGGAGCCAGAGAGACGGCTGTCTCCCTACTTGAAACCATGTCGCGTCTCTTGCCGAAGCAAATCGGCAGTCCCAGTGCAAGCAAATGGTCCCTTGTGTCCAAGAGGTTCCAGAGAAGGAAGGTTGTGTGCGAGGAGCTGCAGCTGCGAGCACTTGAGCGCAGCATGGGAGATCTTGAAGGTGGCCTTGAGTTTCTGTTCAGGAAATTGATTCAAAGCAGGGTTTCCCTGATGAACGTTCTTAGCTCGTAGATACTTCTGAGAACTCACGAACTCAGAATTGGTACATCATAAGGGACAAATGTATTGGCATAAATCGACTGATTGAAGACGGTTTTGATCACGTTTTTGGTACCATTGATCAATTTGTGCACGCATCATCTAACGATCGAAGCCTAATCAAACTGCCATTCTTCTAATAAGCTGAAAGGGATTTTTCTACATAGAAGCATGACAGAAAATGAGTCATGTAGAAAAGAGTCAAATTTTTTCGCAAGACCGAAAAAGAATCTAATTCATGTTCTTTCTCCAGAAACATATGGTGAATGCAAAAAGCTAAGCATAGAATGTCAATCAACATGCACTTTTTCTACACTTCCGTTATTTCAATATGATTTTCATTGATTTATGAGCCCTTAAAACACCTTCATATCATGTCATCAGCTGTTGTGACACAAGCACAATGGAGTGCAGTTTAGCTAGGAATAAACCCATCTGAGTTTAAAGTCTTTGGTACGGACGTCAATGATGAATTGGTGAAACAGATTGATCTTTTGAAGACGCTCATAAAGTTAGCTTATTTCATAGAACTAAGCACTTATATATGCTTCTGAGTGTCTATATTTGTACTGTGCTAAAAAACATCTGCTCAGCTAGACTTCACCAAATTCGTCAACTTTCTTCGTTGTTTTAACCCACGTGTGAAACCTAGCTGAAGTAAATTTTTGTATCTCTTTAATGAAAATGTGCTATGTACCTATGTTATTTCAGGGTTCACAAAATTGAAACAGTACCGATTTTTTTCTATATTAAAAACTGATCTATCTGCAATGGTTCAATTTTATTGAGAAACAGCACAAAAAAAAAACTGCAAGTTTTTTCTCCATTTTGTTGATTCTTAAATGTCATCACCATCCACTCTCAAGAAAAATAATTCTTCAACGGGACAATGGATACGGGAATCAAATTTTTGTGAAGATTTTAGGTATGTTTCTACAAAGCGGGAAGAGAGCACTTTAAATTTAGTTCAAATTTATTGGTGGACATCCTTCCTTTGTGGTTTTTGCTCTAGGACACTACTCAAATTGATCTTTGCTAAAAGACACTATTTAATTGTGACAATTAGCTAATAGACACTATGCATTAAAATATAAATTTCCTCTAGAGATGACTTTACAAATGACCAAAGTACCCTGTAGCAGTTTTAGCACACCTGACCAAATAACCATTTTTTATTAATTATACATGTCATGTCATTAGCATTGTTAAATCCTTTGCAAAAGTGACTGGTATTTTTAATAAGAACTATTATTTTTAAAATTGCAGTCATAAGAAAGCACATTATTAACAAAATATTCAGCCTTACATGAGTATCCCTGATATATTAATATCCACCATACATCAATATCTAGCCATACCACATCACGTTGCACGTCACATACATCAAAATAAGTTTTGTCCTAGCAAGTTCAAGAGGCAAACAAAATTTAATTACCTCTTAAAAATGCTTTGACCACTCATAGATAATGTAATTAATAATATTTATGAAAAATAATAGTTTTTATAAAAAATATTTTATATGATATATAATTAATATTAAAATTTTGATTATGTAGTTAAATATGCTAAAACTGATAGAAGGGCACTTTGGTCTTTATAAAATCCTCTTATCTCTATGCAAGACAAACCATATTCTAATGCCCAAAGTGTGTATTAGCTAATTGCCATAACTAAATAGTGTTTTTTTAGCAAAGATCAACTTGAGTAGTATCCTAGAGCAAAGAACACAAGGGTGTCGACCAGCAAATTTGGCCTTAAATTTACCATGCAAAGGAAACCAGAAACATCTTTTTTTTTAAACTTAAACTTTGCATAGCAGCAGTGCCATTTGATACATGACAGATCTTTGTTAAGGGAGCATTTAGATGGCGAACTGGCACCGACACCGAGGTTGGCATAAAGCTGAAGAACTGGTGTTTTACTTTTCAAAGTTGAGGATCATCTAACTCGATCTTGAATGTCAACTAGAGCAGATACTTAAGAAAGCTAGAGCATGATAGGCCCAGGCTTCACCAACTAACTCACAGGTTGTACCCATGCACCTTCATTTTGCAGCTCCCGAAACAACTGCTGTGATCTTGGTGTCTGCAGATCGATAACACCAAAAACCATGGGTGCCGGAGCTTCTGAACTGGACTGAGCCTTCCCATCATCACCACGTTTAGTCTCAGTGTTAACACCATTGACAGTGTCTGGCGATGGTTGGTCGTCATTCCGAATGTTATGCTTGGTAACAGGCTTCTCTCGATTCAGTGTGCCAACTTGCACCTCGTCTTGCTGAACTTTTCTTTTCTTTGCAGCCTGAGAGGCACTAGGCACCTCGTCTTGCTGAACTTTTCTTTTCGTTGCAACCTGAGATAGTGTGTCAACTTGCACCTTATCTTGTTGGTCTTTTGCTTTCTCGGCAGCCTGAGATATATAATCTTGGTTTTTCAACGGGAGGCCTCCTTTGCTCATAACCTTCCTCGTCCTGAACACTCCCCACAGATAGTGTTTCCCTTGGACAGCTACAAGATAATAGAGTAATTGAATAAAAAATTGTTTTCCGTCCAATACTACGGAAAAATAAACATTGTTAAAGTGTTTCCTGTGGAAAACATACAAGACAACGGAATAAATGGATGGAATATTGTTAATCATAGAGCAAGGCTAGCTGAACTTCAAACACAAATACTCCGGTGCAAGAATGTAATTTGTTTTCTAGCTGACAATGAAAGCAATTGTGCAAACTGGCATGCAAAATACAATAATAATATCATTAGTTTTATTATTCATGATTGGAAATGCAAATAAGGTGGAGTGATTACGTACATTGTTAGAAAAAATGTGGAGCTGATCACACTGGAATCATAAACGTG
Source organism: Chloris gayana (assembly GCA_031894775.1). NCBI lineage: Eukaryota > Viridiplantae > Streptophyta > Magnoliopsida > Poales > Poaceae > Chloris > Chloris gayana. Next base: position 28,370 of record JAUNZO010004807.1, on the reverse strand, counting down.
ATACTTACTTTGAAATTTCTTTGGTAGAAAAATAGAAGGGAAGATCAGCAGCTTGGCGCAGCCAATAACATATTTTAGAACTATGCTATGAGCTGTGACATGCTGCACTAGATCCAGGTCTTTATCTGGCCTAAAGAAACATAACGAACATTTAACCGAATATATCATATACCTGAAAAATAAATAAAATAAGCAAGTACAAAGAGTAGATCACCACACCTCATCTTATATGGAAAGAAATACAAAGCAATGCTTTCGGCAGTAGGGGCCGATTCCTCCCATCTGCTTGGCCAGGCTTTCAACTTTGAATGCTTCGTAACTTTCATCACTGGTGGTAACGATCTTGAAACTTCCAGCGCCTTCTTACACGCTTTATTTGACAGGTGCGCAGCCAATGAAATATAATCCTGGCCTATCTTCATGATTCCACTAGCAACATGAAAAATCAAAATGTTAGCAACCCAGGCAGAAAAACATTTAAAGGATACTTCAGAAAGAAATGAAGGGATCTAACATACGTCCAATATGGTTTATCAATCGGTTTTGTGGGAATATAGCACTGTTGATCATTACGTGCTGAAATGACTGGCATCCTAGAACAGTAGTCCTTGGCTACTACATCTTCTGATGCTAATTTTGTAGTACCATTCTGAGCGCACGAACCATTTGGAACCCCTGAAAGTGCATTTCCATCATCATTGGCCTGTTTGCTTTTCTGCCTCTTTCTGTTCTTGGATTTTAGATTCTGAGTAAGATCATTGGGTTTGTTTGGCTGGTTTTGTGGCTTTTCAGAGCTAATTACTTTTGCCTTGCATGAACCAACAGTTTCGGGAGGCAACACCTCATTGTTAACGTCCTCTGTTTGCAAGGCTTTCTTATGTGTCACATTTTTGGCAGCATGAACTGAAGTCTTCTGTTCACCATCTTGAAGGTTACTTCCGAGCTGGTTTCCCATCTGCGGCGATTTGGGATTTGAATTTTCATTGAGAACAGTTGAAATAACTTCACTCGTCAAGATATTTTGATGTGAAGTTACCTTCGATTGCCCTTGCTCCCTAATGTTTGTTGCATGCAACAAATGCTTATCTGATATATTTACTTCATCTGAGTCATCTGCATTAGAAACCAAACAGTCTTTTCCCATAGAGAGATTTGGTCCCTTGATATTATCAAATGCAGGGGCTATAAATTCTCTGTCTAACTCTAACACACATTTTGTACTATCGAGACCATCCTCGATGGTTGAGCCATCTTGTTCTTTTGAGAAACATGATGGGTCTATAGCTTTTGACATTGACCTTGAGTCCAAGAACATTTTGGAAGGGTTCAAAGGATCAGTTCCAATATTTCGATATGATTCTTGCACTGGCTGTGAGTAATTTGATGGGGACTCTGATCCTTGGATACTTGTGGGCATATAAACTGATGGGGGAATCACCTCTAGAGGATCAGGTTGCTTCCAGCTATCCAATGTAGAACAAGAGCCATCCACTTGCTCCTCACTTTGCATTGTAGGACTAGAACCGATAACAGATGAATGAGAACGGTCATCATCGTTTATTGAAGGAAATAAATCAGTCTTCATGCCTTGAGGGATAGAACCCACCGCAACATTCGACAAGCAAATGCAGCTATCCTTGTCCTTTGAAATGTCCAGGCACTCCATGGAGTTCGAAGTAGGTTCAAAACTGCTAAGTACAATTACAATACCAAGATTTCCTTTACTCTCTAAGGCAGGGTCCAAAGCTAAATGATCTGAACCATCATCTGGTTTAGCCGCTAAAGAAGGTTGTTCCACACTTTCCGCCATGTGATTAGAACCATCTGCTTGCTCCACACTTGGCAATATGGAATTCAAAGTAGGTTCAAAATTGCCCGTTGCATTTTCAAAGCAAAGATTTTCTTTATTATGTAAGGAAGTATCCAAAGCTGAATGGTCTGAACCATCTGGTTTAACCAACTCTAAAGGATGAGGCTGTTCCACAATTTCAGCTGTATGACTAGAACTATCTGCTTGCTCAATTGTTGGTAATACCAGAAAAGAATTGTCAGCGACACATCGACGGTACCTCTCAACATCATTGATAGAAGAAAATGAATCACCATTCGTTCCTTGAGGAAAAAGCCCTTCAACATGTTTCGTTGGAAAACAGTAGTCTTTTTCCTTTGATAGATCCATCCCCTCCATAGAGCTCATATCAAGTTCCAAATCAACCATTTTCCTTCGAACATCGATATGTTCTTTAGTTTCCGAAGTTGGGATGGAAGTTGAATGATTTGAACCATCAACACATTTTGTGGAATCAATCAAGTGGCTATTTGTACTCTGTGCTTCCTTCTCGATATCATTGTACTTCGATAACTTTCCATTTAACACTTTGGAGGAGTTGAATGTGCCTCCATTTAGAAAATGCTTACTAGTAGGTTTGTTTGCCATGCGTGATCGACATCTATGCCGTCCCCATGATGGCAATTCCTTTATCACCACCACTCTATCCGTAGATGATCCATTAATTATAGATGGATCCAACTGAATATGATATTGTTCACTTTGGTTAGAGAAGGCTTCTAATGATTCCATGGGTCCGATGTGTTTTGGTAGGCAATCATCACACAACCACTCAATTGAGAGTCCATAAACAATTGTATCCATACAATATCTACAAAACCACAAAAGCCATGCTAAGTAAGGATAGATCCTTTTCTATCATAGAAGGCATAGAGGTAATGTTGACTTATGACAAGTGCATACTTTGAATATTCGAGAATGTGCAAGAAAAGGTAAGAGAAAAAATATTTGTCATGCAAGAGTCTAGAACTATTCTTCATGGTAAAGTAAAGAAGAGTGTAAAAACTAGATATTTATCTATGGTAAGAAATACCTAGATATTAGATAAGGATGAGAATATTCTAGAACTAGATATTTTAGTTAGAAGAGTCTGCAACATTATAGTGACCATGTGTAAGTATAAATAGGGGTGCCCTCTACCCTCCAAGGTACCATGCCATGAAGTCATAGGTGCCAACGTATGTGGAGGCATGGCAAAGGTTGCCATGACTTAGAGTGCCATTTGAGTCCGTGTAGCATGGCAAGGTTGCCATGGTGTCCTAGTGGTTATGTGTGAGCCATAGGTAGCCACCCACAATAAGAGTGTACCATGTCACGTTTGTGTTGTGAATTAAGGTTGAGCTCTTTTGTAGACAGTTTGGTCTCCCAAGTTAGTAGAGTAAGGTGAAGGTCTCCTCGATATAGTGAGAAGGATGGGTTTGGGTTCACGTGAAAAAGTGATATAACACCGGTTTGGTACCTTCTCTATCAACTTTTTCTTTACTTTAACTACTCCCTCCGTTCAAATTTTTAGGACGTTCCGAGGTCATCCGTTTTCTCGAATAGAATATAAGACATTCTCGTTTACCAAGGTTGTTGTCCCCCTCCTTTAAGCACGCAACTTGGGATTTTACACATCCGCTCTTGTACTACTCTCCCTTCCCGTAGATATTGCTCATCCGCCCAATCTCTTTGCAGCCACCAAGCTCCACGGCTCCCTTCCCGACCGACGCTCCTCCCGCCGGCCGTCGCGGCTCTCCTTCCATGGCCGCAGCCTTCACGTCGTGGGGCTCTCCTTGAGGGATGCAGCAGCTTCGCCCTCGTCCTTGGATCTCTACGGCAAGCAATAAATGATTCGACGGCCATGGGGGAGCTTGAGGATAAGATTTTTCAAAGCCCGGAGCTCCGGAGACGCACCGCTATTGTGTGTGTCCGAGGAAGCCGCAGCTTTGGAGAGGACGGGTGAGCAACTTCGAGCAGCTATCGGCAGCCGTGTGGTGTGGCCCGTGTTGTGTGTCGTTGGTGTGCCTGGTTGGGCATTAATGCGCTGCACCCATTCTCTTTCTTGATATCCGCGTCATATTTATGAACAGAGGAAGTAGATGTTAACTCTTCATCTCCCCTCGCTACTCCGCTCCTTGTCTCGACGCATACGTGGGATGGGTGTGGCGATGTCCGGCTGCGTGTGGAGCCCGACAGCCCACGGCGTGAATCTAGGTGAGCCTCATCGCGGGGATGGGCGGTGGCGGCCCCATGAATCCAAGCGAATTCCGTTGCGTGGATGGGCTTCGGTGACGGCGGAGATCGAGGGAAAGAGAAAAGATGTACCATTCCATTATGCAATCACGTACACTTCACTCGAGTCGCTCGATTCCCTGCTCAAACATCCCTAGAGGCTTTCGCTTGTTGTTTTGTGTTCCCTCAATTGTAACATCCTGGCCATGGCTTAATAGGATTGATAGAATACTCATGTCAACAAGTTGCAACTTATTTTCCGAAGATTATCTCTAAAGAACTCCCGGGGTAAGTGTGCTTGGCCCGGAGCAATTCAAGGATGGATGACCAACCGGGAAGTGTTTCTCGGATGTGCATGAGTGAGGATAAAGTGCGTAGAAAAGACTAGTATTGGTCCGTGAGTTAAGTCTTGAGGGCCTATTAAGCCGTCAAGTGTAAGCGGGCCCGGCTCGAAATAGCGGACATTACAAATGGTATCAGAGCCGACTCTTGCGGTTTCATGGGCACATGTGTTACACGTGTGCGAGCATGGTGTGCATGTGGGCCGGGAATGGTCACATGGCATGGCACATGCGCCGCTAGTGAACACATGGACGTGGCCAAGAGACAAAGTTCCTAGCTTGGGATTGACCGACGGGACGTCGGTCTTCTAAGGGGGTGAGTGTGTAACATCCTGGCTCTAGAGCTTAATAGGATTTATAGAATACTCATGTCAACAAGTTGCAACTTCTTTTCCGGAAGCTTATCTCTAACGAACTTCCGGGTTAAGCGTGCTTGGTCCGGAGTAATTCATGGATGGGTGACCGCGAAGTGTTTCCTAAGTGTGCATGAGTGAGGACAAAGTACGCAGAAAAGACTAGTGTTGATTTGTGAGTTAAGTCTTGAGGGCCTATTAAGTTGCCAGGTGTAAGCGTGCCTGGCCCGAAGTAGCGGGACGTTACATCAATCACGCAAACGGGTTGTTGAACGGACAAAACATTGTCTCCATCCGTTCAAATCTCGTCCCGTTCAAGCCGTTGAACCTCGTTTCTTTTCCTTTTTAACCATATAAACATGTCAACCGTTTAATTTCTCGACTAGGGCCTAACCTACGTAATTAGGTGTTGTTCCTCGTTTAGACGGCCGTCTAGGACCGTTTAGGAAAATATCGATTCTATCAAAAGCATACATAATTTAATTATAATTTGAAACTTAGAAAACTCATATCAATTTCTTGAAAACCGCTCACTCTTACAAAGTTGTACTCTTCGTTGCGGGGTTAGTGTCTTAGCACTTACTCCCTCCGTTCGTAAATAAGTGTCATTCTAGCTTTGGGCACATGAATTAAGGAGAGTTGTAAAGGTGGGATGTACAGTAAAACTAGAGGAGAGAGGTAGAGATAGAGACGTATTGGGAAGCGAGAAAAGTGCATTGGGAAGTGAGTGACATGTATTGTGGAATAAAATTTGAATGCTAGAATGACACTTATTTTGGAACAGATCAGTAATCATATCGATATGTGTGCTTCGACCAAAAACAAGTCATTACAACAACAACGTAAGCATGGCAACAATTTCAAAGAGCACGACTAGTGGAGAGTTCAAACACAAGAAATTACCGGTGCCTAGTAGAATCCTTGCATCCGTTACATTGCACAAGAAGATGTTTGAAGCCAATAGCACCACACACTTCACACACAACATCCTACAAAACAATCGAAGTTGTAAATTTTTCGCCACGTTTAATATTAGAACAAAGAGGTAATAAGCATGCCCAAAATTGAATTAATGCCTTTTACAACTTTTAAGGCGTTCCATGGTAGTGTTAAAAACATTTTCCTCAAAGGAGCTTCTTGCATTTGTTAGCATGAAACAGAGTGTAGATACACAAAATCTTCAACAACATAGTGTAGAAATCACTAAAATGTTGGAACTAAAAAGATTAACAAACCTCTTCCTAATCAATACGATATTTGCCACATTTATGCAAGCTCATCTTTGTATTGTTTCTCGGACTTTCCACACACGACCTACTCATATTTCTATCATTGTGAAAGAGTAAATGATAGAGAGAATTCCATTTATACCACTAAAATTGTAGCTAGTTCCTTCTATGACATCAAATTTGTGAAAGTTCCTTCCATGCCATCAAAATTTTTTCTATGCCTTACGTGCCATTCGGTGAGATTTCCCATCTAACACCGTTAAGTGTCAATTGAAAAGACGAAAATACCCCTGGTATACTAAACATGCAAAATCATAATTATAAATACCAAAAATAGATGTAAATTTTTTTGTAATTATGATTTTCCATGAGAAATATCGGTGTATCTATTTGGGGAACTCAAGCAAAATTTTCATGTTTAGTATACCATGGGTATTTTCATCTTTTCAGTCGACACTTAACGGTGTTAGATGGGAAATCTCACCGTAATGGCACGCAAGGCATAGAAAAAAATTTAATGGCATGGAAGGAACTTTCACAAATTTGATGTCATAGAAGGAACTAGGTATAATTTTAGTGGCATAGAGGGAATTCTCTCTAAATGATATTGTATTCAATATCCACAAGGATTGAAAATATAGGCTATCGCTAAAATGAGGGCAATATAAGAGCACTAAAACTCTATTAAGCCAACAAAATATATTTTGACGATTATTTTTTTTTAACATAGAAAAACAAGAACTTTAGGCTAAAAGTTAAAAAAAATGCCTCGCAAAGAGACACAAAAGGTGATAGACACTACATTAAGTTATCAAGATCAACAAATACCAATAATAACATGTAACCAAAGTTCACTTATACTAATAAAGGCAAAATACTAAGGCTCCCTAGAGGTCAATCCTTACAATACATAACCTCATCACAAACGTTTGGCAATTGCATGTTTTCGAAAACTTGATAACAAGCATATTCCCTAGTAGAACCCGAGTATGTATCGTGGTAGGATTGATTCTAAAACGAGTCACAAAAGTGTTCATCAGAGTGAAAGAAGCGGCTAGGCAACCACACAAGGCCCTTTGGGAGCAACTTCAAGGATGTTTCTCAGTAACCCTAACCACTTTCATACTTCTGTGCAGTGCTAGTACCATCCATCCGTCCCTCCCTTTTATCCTTCTTTCATCACCTAGTACAACCTAACTGTGTTATCTCTGCACTGGAGCATTCTAATGAGAAAAAGAACTATCCCGAACCTGAATCAGCTCATGGTATTGAGCTGATGAAGGCATAAGGGAATACATTCCCTCAATGATTTTCTTATACTGTAGGCTGCCTAAACGGTACAAGCTCCCTTTATGAAGCTATCAGATTGCGATCGCGAAGCAAAATCTATTTACTGATGCTATAACCATCTAACCATAAGCAAAATCTATTTACTGTTCCCCTTGGTGCTGAACAAATTTACTCCTGAGCTAGAAGCCGAAGGAGCATTCGTTTATCTTCCCAAACACCAAACAGGGGTACATCTGCTAATTTTGCCATCGCACAGAATCCATCCTCTTAATCTGCGATCCCAATCTATTCCATGGAAACCAACCAAATAGTAGGGAACACAAAGGAACCTAGCGGAAAGAGGAGGGGAAGGAAGGATCCGTACCATGGCGCCGCACCTCCAGAAGCTTCTACAGCCTCCTCGATGTGGAACTCCGGAAACAGAACGGAAGGAATACAGGACGAGCTACTGAGACATCGCGCCCTTCTCCCCATGGCTGGAACAAGTAGAGAGGGATAAGCGCCGCCGCCGCCGCTGCTTCCAGTGAGATTGAGCTTCGGAGAGGGGAGAAAATGTGAGGGGAAGGCGAAACTGCTGCGCCGGACTGACGGCGTATTTACTGCAGGACTGAAGCGCCACGTCGCCTCCATGCGCGGAAATCCCGCGCCACGTTTGGTCTGTGATGAGCGGTGCCGAAAAGTCGGAACGCTGGCGGTGGAGGCGACATGCGGATCCAAAACAAACCGAAAACAAACCAATATAATCATATTATTTTATTTTATTTGGTTAAACTAAAATCAAGTAATTATGTTAACTAAAATGATCTAACTTCTTTCTATACTCAATAACTCAATAATATAAATTTGGTGAGATCATCTACGCCTCTAAAATCCGTCGTTTTTTGTCACAACAGATCTTTCGTTGCACGTTTTTCGTCGAAACAGAGTCACGTTCGCTCTCGTCTCCCTTTTCTCTGTATCCTGTCTCCCTCTTCTCCATATCCACGTTTTCCTTCCGTCACAGCAGTCTCGTTCGCTCCCGTTTCCCGCTTCTCCGTATTGTATTTGTATCCAAGTCGCAACCTTTTCCAAGTTCTTCTAGAGAGAAGCATATCATGAAGTTGTCGCAGCCAAGTTTTTCCGGAGAGAAACGCATCATCAAGTTGTTGAGAACATCCTAGAACTGCCAGATCGCAAATTGCTGAGAACATCCTTCAACTGCTAAAACAGTGGCCTCCTGTCTCTTCAAGTCCCAACCAAGTTCGCAAGCACATCATCAAGTTGCCGAGAACATTCTTGAACTAGGAAAACAGTGGGCTTGAGCTACTAGAGGACCGCTGCAAATTGCTACTGCAAACTGAAGAAGATTTCTAGAGACGAAGATCTCAAGCACATCGCCGCTGCTGCATGTGTGAACATTGTCCGTCTTCTAGGGTCAACAAACTCCTCTCGCCTATTTAGCGGTACTCACCATGGTTACAAATGTGACAAGAACAAAAAAAAAAACAAAGGAGGAATAACAAGAAGCTAGGCGAATAAGGAACATAGCTAACTACGCCAGAAAAAATCCTGTGGTGAAAAAGAAAAGAAAGGCAACAGTGACAGAGTTGTTTGAAGGTCTGAATAAAACACAAAACAACAATGAAGGCAAGAACAAATCTTTCTACCTATACTGATATTTTGAATTTTGTACTTATTTTATTACTACATTAACAGGTTTAGGTCAAAAGTTGTGCAATCTAAATATCACTCAAGCATTGAGAGGACCTAATGAGTCTATTAAGCATGTAATCTCCACCTTTTTTCATAAAAAAAACAACATAAATGACTTCTGGACAGAAAATTTGAATCTGAATGCAAGGCAATGTGATGATAAATATTGGTAAACTAACCTTTATTCCATAAGGGCTTTCCATGAAATTAAATTTGTATGTTTTTGTCTTGAACCTATAAAATGATCAGCCTTGTGGCAATAATTGCACACCAAGATTGCCCTTTTGACCCTGTATTTGACACACAAAACGATAATAAGGATAATTAGCTAAATAGAAAAATTAATCACAACTACGTTAGACATTTGTAACTTGCTATACTAATATTAGTAGTCATCCAGATACCATGCTTTTCGTCAGACAAAATGTATGGTTAACTCATAGGCCTATTGAATAGAACGTTGATAAAATTTTTTTCTAATTCAACCGAATTTAACAGCATTCCACGCTAAGGCACTTAATAATTAAATTCAGATCTGCATTAGTCCATCGTTCTCGTGCAGAAAACTGATGCCCACGAAAGAAGTCTTGACCTGTGTGTGTGGGGGGGTGGGGGGTTCCACTTCAGACGGACCATAAAAAGCGGACTTGTATGCCACCGACTTGGCTGACTGGGCAACGTGCACCTCCATGATGGCAATTTATTGGTCCAATTGGCAAAGAACGTGCAGAATGGGTGCAATTTGGACTTTGGACCTGGAAAATTAGTTTTTTGGGCGGAAAATCAAACCAAGAGTGAAATATGGTGTGGAATTTGTAATCAACCCTTTTTCAAAAAGTAGCGCTATTGTGTTTGGAGTTGGAACATGCGCATCAATTTTAACAAAAAAAGGAAAGAAAATATATGTTCTTGTTTGGACTTTCAGTTTACTAGTTGACAGACCCAGTGTTATAAGCTCCCACGCAAGGTGGATCTCGGATAGGATTATATGAGGCAAATATTACCCCTACAATAAATTATAGAGAGGTTGCATCGAATCCGGAAACACTTGGCACAAATGGGGTGACTTAACCATTGCACCAGGCAGGTCCTTCGAAATGTGTCACTAGTGGTTCTAGTAAAATTAAGGGGTCCCTAAAATTATAACAAAAACTATAAAGTTAAATGCTGAGAAATATTTGAATACTTTTCCCCACAAGACCGAGCTTTTTCCAGAAGAATATTCTTATCAAAAGTAGATGGTTTTCCTACTCAGTACAAAATGATGTATTATATTAAGTAGCTCATTCAAGCAATTCTATACTAAAAAAAGATAAAGGTGATTTTAATTTATTGTTTTTAAAATGTCAATGATTCAAAGCATGTATGTCATTTTGAAGCTGTGATCAGTGAAGATAATCAATGTGCAGACAACAAGAATGGACTTCCATGAAACCCCCACCCTTATCTGCTTCGAGTGTCAAATTTTAGACCGTGCTCCTTGTTCACTTAAATATACATTTCCATGCTATATTGTTGACCTAACTGTAAGAAACTATACAGTAATTACAGCAAATTCTGCCTATTCAAATTTCAATAGGGCTACGTAGGACTAAAATTAAACAAACCCCTATGGTCATGCAAGTAGCTTTTTTAACTGTAGCGTGCACAAAAATATATAACATATTACAATCTCAAGGAATATCGTTAGCGTTCTAAAAAGTTTCACTACCTCAATGCATGAAGGTATTAACTTTAAAACCTGAAATCATGATCAACTTCAAACCTTAGTACATTCAAATACGCATAAGCTCGGAGAACGGGAGAAGCAAGCGAAAATATTTCGGAGAACGGGAGAAGCAAGCGAAAATATTTCACAACATGCTTTTTTCCCTAGGAATAACATGTTAAAATTACACTAAGTACACCAAGTAATGTCCCTTTCGCCCTCTCATCTTTGTTAACATGTTATTAGATATGAAATAATCTAATTAGTTCTCATGTACAAACTTTCGCCATCATCATCAGATAAAAAGGAAATGATTGGCGCCAGGTCCAAATATAACATAGCAATTCTCAAGTGTATACAAGAGGGGCAGAATGATAACCCATGAGCATCAAACCATGTTGTGAAACACCACAAGATTAAGATTTATTTTCCATTTGCTGATGTAGTATTGTGTTTCTGTACCACCTGAATCATCTGACCAATTTGAACACTAGGTCTCCAACCACGAACTGTCTTGAGTAAGAACCCATCTATCAGCTTAGCTATAATAAGAGGGGTGCACCAAGGAGGCATTGCAAGCTCTTGAATCATCTCAGAAGACACCGAAAGACTAGTGTCCTTCTCCAAGTCAAATTGGAACCCGATGTTCTTATACTTACCTACAAGGGGCAAACATTATAAAAATAATGTCGTTAGCAAGAAAATTTGGTTCGATCCAAAGATAAAAATTGTTGGTGTGATTACCATCAGGATCAGGGAGTCTTAGCAGCAACGTGACAGGATTGGTGACATTCATATTTCCTTCAAGCTCAAGTTTATCCCTCTGAAGCACCAGGCTGCAAGATTCCTTCCCCTCATTTCTGCTATTCCATAGCATGGAAACAAAAATTGGTGTGGCATCAAGTTCTACATCCAAATTCTGTGGGAATGCTACCGGCTCGTGCATCGAATTAGAGTTTTTCTCTTTGATATCATCTTTCAGAATGAAAGAGCTATTCAGTAGCTCACTTGCTGGCAATCTATCGACTGCTGACGCTAGACAACTCTCTATGAAACTTCTTACTTCTGCATCTTTGACCTTGGTGAGGGCAGCAGGTTTTATGCCCTGCAATCGTCAGAGAAAAAATTACATAGCAGCATCCGTCAAAAAAAGGGGAGTATGAAATATTTGCTAACAAAATTATGAAGTAGGTAAGCACTTTTGATATGAAAGTCCACTTACTTCAGAAATCTTCTTGTATATTTGAACAAAGCCTTGACATTCACTGTAGGGACACTCGCCGGTCACCATTTCAAGCATGCACATCCCAAAAGAGTAAATATCCACTAGCTCGTTGTAATTTTCACCAAATAGCTCTGGTGCCATGAATTCTAAGGTGCCTGCATTTCAGAGCAAGTGTTACTTGCAAATCTAAACCTTGTATGCGAACAAACCGTCTAAAAGATAGTAAAACTGAGGTCAAGTCTATTCCTTCAAAATAAGCACATGCACGTTACATATCAGATTTTTGATTGAAAAATTGTAGGATTATATCTTAAAACTGTAATCATACCCTGTATGCTCTGTGCTTTCCTCTGCTGCATGACCATTGCCAAGCCAAAGTCTCCAATCTTCACCTTTCCATGGTTCCCATTAATGAAAATATTATCACACTTCAAGTCCCTGTGTATGATTGGTGGCTTCTGGCCGTGTAGATAGGCCAACCCGGTCAATATTTGTTTTGCCCATCGCCTCATTGCTTTCATGTCAACTTTCTTGTGCTTTGTACGGTATCTAATCATGATAACATCAAAGTACAGATCATAAGGGGGATGGAGAAGATGACCTGTTCTGTTCAACTATATACTCCAGAAGTAAAACAAGTATAAGAGTACCTTGTATCTTCTTAATGAAAACCCACAATAACCAGCTATTTGTGAAACAACAAACTTGATTCAGGGTATTTGAAACTAAGATTGCTATGAACTTATTAATATTTTCTCTTCACATTGATCATTAACTACACATTGTCCCTATCAGAAAAGATATAAACTAGAGGGCATTATCGGCAACAACAGTTAAACAAGCTCGATCAGTGAAATAAGAGGGGCTATAAATACTCACTCTCTCAAGTTGCCAGAGGTGAACAATTCAGTGACGATGTTGACAGTCCCCTTCTTCTTGTCAATCCACGAGGTGTAGAGCTTGAGAATGTGCTTGTGCTGGAGTGACCTAAGCAGCTGGATCTCCGTCTTGAGCCGCTGCAATTCTTTCGGGGATCCCATGATCCTGTCGGTTACCTCCACTTTGGCCCATGCCACCTCGATGCCGTCCACCGAATCGAATCCTTTGTATCTGCCACCAAATTAATCACGTTAAAGATAAATTAAAAGGTCTCTCGTGCAGGTTCGAATTTCCTATCTGAACCTCGACTGTGACAGGTGAAATACTAGTAGCAATTAGCAACTATAAAGAGAATTCCTTTTTGTTAAGAAAAATAAAGGGTACACTAAATCACTTCGAGGAAAAAATTACGAGAGAAGATATAGAAAACTACACTCTCTTGAAGGCCCCTGATCCCAGAACCTCCTTGTACTGCAATGCAAGCAACAAACCGATCAGAAAAGTTTCAGAAAGAAGCACGTTTCTTTTATTTTACTTCAGAATTCACCACGCGAAGACAGACACGCGAATTGGTAACGCAGCAGCTGATGATCGCGAACAAGAACGGAAGTAGCCGCTCATGGATCGCGAACCGAACACGAACACAGCAAGAGGCGGCGGCACGCTTACCCGGGAGTAGCGGCCGGTGGGGTCGACCTCCTCGACGTCGGGGTCGTCGTCGTCCTCGTCGGGCGGCTCCGGCTGCTCGCCGGCGGCCAACTCCGGATCCGAAGCCATCGCGGCGGCGCGCTTCTGGGCTGCTCCACGGCCTCTTCGCTCCGTGTGCGCGACGAGAATCGAAGCGCCGATTGGAAATTAGCTCTGGTCGATTGATTGATGGATTGCGGAACTTTCATCGGCGCATGCAGAGCAGAGGGCCAGGATTACGGGAGAGAATCATGGGAGGCTGTCGGTGGGGCCGGAGGTCTCTCGTGATTGAGTACGGGTACAAGTCATCGTATCGTAGACGAATCAAATTCAGATACTACATCCAGCAAATTTCAGATGAAATAAAGATACTCGATTTTAAAATTAAAAACACTCATCACATTATTATTTTTTAATTAAAAACACTGACATTATGATTGGGAGCTACTGTACTTACTTTGCAAATTGGAATTCTGGCGAGTTAAAGAAGTATTCCTTGTTAGACCGCACGAGGACATCTATCTAGAACACTTTCGAAAAAACAAAAGCTAGGGGAGGAACAGAGAAGAGAGCCGAATTGTTATGGTCGGCGAGGCGTGCGCCGCCCGGCACTAATGCGCACATAATGCACTTGCTAATGTTGGTATAACATCACGATTCACGACCGGGAGAACATGTGGCTCCTCTTAAGCAACAAGACAAGGCTGCTTAAAGAGAGGTCATGGAGATCCACCAGGAGCAGTGAAAAGAATGTTTACTGCCGGAACATCCAGTAATGCGCGTCACCTTCATGGGCACCAACAACCCATTACCAATGTAAAAAATTTGAATCCAGCGCAGGCAAAAACAGGAAGCCCACCAAGAAATGTGTCCTGACGCCGAACTCTCTCTCAGTTGCAGCGTGAATTTCCACGGCACGTACGTAAATCTTTTCTTCCTCACCAACCGAGGACACATCGCAAACTCGTTGCTTATATAATCGTAAACGAATAACCATTCATGATCATGACGCAAACCGTACCAAGTAATGAGCTAGCCACCATGGCATCACGAACAACTCGTGTCGTCGTTATCAACTTGTCGTACGTGGTGGCCATCGCCGTCACGTTGCTCTCGCCGCCGAGCTGCGGCGTCGCGTCGGCGAGACCATTTCTGGTCACCTCCCTTCCATTGCCGATGCACCGGACGGCAGTCCAGCGGCTGCCTCGGCGCCGGCGGTGGTGCTCGAGCCGCCAAGCGCAGCAGGTGCAGCTGCCTCGTCGCCGGCGATGCTTGTTAGTGAGGATCCCGGCGAGCACGTGAGCATCAAGCACCGGGACGACACGGAGAAGAAGGCGCAGCACCACCCGAAGGCGAAGGCGCCGCCCAAGCCCAAGCACCACAGCCATGGGCACCACCCGCCCGCGCAGCCGGACTTCTCGCCGCCGCAGGAGCCCAACGACAACTACTGGCCACCGGTTGCGCCGGCGGGGGCGAGAGCCCCGACGGCCACACCCCGGATGGCAAGTGGCCGCCGCTGCCTCCGTTCCCGTTCCACCTGCCGCCGTTACCGGACTGGCCGGGTCCTCCTGGTGACCAGTGGCCGCCGCAGCCGGGTCCCGGCAACTGGCCGCCGTTACCTCCGTTTCCGTTCCACCCACCGCCGTTGCCGGACTGGCCAGGCCCAGCTGGGGGTCAGTGGCCGCCCCTTCCGCCGTTCCCGCCGGGCGATAACTGGCCACCGCTGCCGCCGTTCCCGCCGGGCGACAAGTGGCCGCCGCTGCCGCCGTTCCCGCCGGGCGACCACTGGCCGCCGCTTCCGCCGTTCCCGGACTGGCCAGGCCCTGGAGACAAGTGGCCGCCGCTGCCGCCGTTCCCGCCGAGCGACAAGTGGCCGCCGCTGCCGCCGCTCCCGCCGAGCGACAAGTGGCCGCCGCTGCCGCCGTCCCCGCCGGGCGACAAATGTCCGCCGCTGCCGCCGTTTCCGGGCGACCACTGGCCGCCGCTGCCGCCGTTCCCGCCGGGCGACAAGTGGCCGCCGCTGCCGCCGTTCTCGCCGGGCGACAAGTGGCCGCCGCTGCCGCCGTTGTCACCGAGCGACAAGTGGCCACCGCTGCCGCCATTCCCGTTCCACCCGCCGCCGATGCCGGCGTGGCCATGGCCTCGTCCGGGAGACCAGTGGACGCCGGCACCTCCGTCGTTAGACGGCAGTGACGCCGCGACGCAGAGCCAAAAGAACTAGTGATACGCATGCGCCTGTCTGCCTGCCTCGAGGTGCAAGGGATCGGAACCGGTTACTGCTAGACTGATTACACGACAGGATGAATAAATTTGATTCAATAGAAATAGAGATCGATACAATACTGCTGTTACTGAGAATCTCTTTGATTTACGGTTGACCTTAAAAGGCCCAGATATCATGCCATCCACTCTACGATAAATATGCTTCAACGGAAGACTGGTAAACAATACTACAGATCGTAACAAATTCGTTATGAAGATTTTTTTTTAATGTACGTTATGAAGATTTTAAAGCTCTGTATCTGGATTCTGGAGAAGAAAATATAAATCATTTTACCATGCAAACGACAACCTGAAAAATCTTTTTAGCCAAACTTTTGCGCAACAGGAAGTGCCTGTTTCATGCATGACAGATCTAACTCGAGCGCATTTAGATGGCAAACTTGCACTTGCACCGATATTGAGGTCATACATAAAAAGGTCACATAAAGCTGGAGAACTAGCGTTTGCAATCAAACATCGTCCTACAGGGTTAAAGTCAACTAACAACACATGTTATTGCGGTTAGTTAGAGCTTGCCTTCGAAAAAAGGAAAAGGATAAAGATAAAAGAAAAGGAGGATGATAGGCGGCACAGGCTTTGCCAATTCCTCTTCCTCCACGGTAAATACTTGCACCTTCCTGTTTCAGCTTCCAAATACCCTATTTTATCCAGGTTTTAGTGGAAATAGATTCAATCTAATCAGTTCTTTTAGATTCAGTCTTAAGTCTCGCCGTGATCTTGGTGTCTTCGCATCGGCAAGGCCAGAAAGCATGACTGCTGGAGTTTCTAAACTCGACACGGCCTTCCCATCATCACCAGGTTTAGTTAACACTATTGACAGCGTCTGTGCAGAGTTAACATCATTGATAGTGTCTGGCATTGGTTGGTTGTCACTCGGAATGTGATGCTTGGAAACAGGCTTTTCTTGATCCAGTGTGTCAACTTTCACTTTCTCAGGATGGTTTTTCCGTTTATTCACAACCTGAGATTTACAATCCTGTTTTTTCACTGAAGGAACAGGCTTTTCTTGATCCAATGTGTCAGCTTGCGTCCTGTCTTCCGGGTCTTTTCTTTTCTTTGCAAACTGAGATGTACAATCTTGTTTTTTCACTAGAGGAACAGCCTTTTCTTGATCCCGTGTGTCAACTTGCACCTTGTGTTGTTTGTCTTTTCGTTTCTTCACAACCTGAGATGTACAATCTTGTTGTGTCGCTGGCAGGTCTCCTTTGCTCATAACCTTCTCATGCTTGAACACTCCCCACAAAAAGTGTTTCCCTTGGAACACTACAAGACAATAGAATAAATGGAAGGAACAATGTTAAGAGTTTCCCTTGGAACACTACACGACAACAGAATAAGTGCATGGAAAATTGTTAATCACATAAAATGCTTGCTAAACTGTAAAAGCATATATTCCAGTCCAGTGTAAGGATGCAAACCACCCTTTTCAAGCCAACAGTGAAAGCAATCATGCAAACTTGCATGCCATACAATACAATACTAAGGTCAATCAGGTTTACTATGCATGGTTGGAAATGCAAATAAGGTGGAATGATTAAACTGGAATCTCGAACGTGATACTTACTTCGAAATTTCTCCGGTAGAAAAATAGAATGGAAGATCAGCAGGTTAGCCAGACCCGCACCATATTTTAGAACTATGCTATGATTAGTGACATACTTCATTAGTCGATCCAGGTCTTTATTTGGCCTACAGAAGAATAATGATCATTTTACCAAATATATAATACACTTGAAAAAAAAAACAAGAAAGTACAAAGAGTAGATCAACACACCTCGTATTATCCGGAAAGAAATATAAAGAAATGCTTTCAGCAATAGGTTCCAATTCCTCCCAACTGCTTGGCCAGACTTTCAATTCTGGGTGCTCCATAACTATCATCACTGGTGGTAATGATCTTGCTAATTCCTGCACCTTCCTGCATGCTTTATTAGATAGGTGAGCAGTCAATGAAATGTACTCCGGGCCAATATTCATGAGTCCACTGTCAGTAAGAATAGTGAAAATGTTAGCACAGCAGACTCAAAACATTTAAAGGATTCTTCAGAAAGATACAAGGGGGATCTAACATACGTCCAACACGGTTGATCAATGGGTTGTGTGGTAATACAGCACTGTTGATCAATAGGTGCTGACATGACCGGCATGCTAGATATGCCCAACAAGTGCTTGTCTGATACATTTATTTCATCTGAATTATCTGCATTAGAAACCAAGCAGTCTTTTGCCAGAGAGAGATTTGATCCCTTTAAATTATCAGATGCAGGGGCTATTAAACCTTTGTCTAACACACATTTTGTCCTATCGGGACCATCCTTCTCAATGGTTGAACCTTCTTGTCCATTTGAGAAACATGATGGCTCTACAGCTTTTGACATTGACCTAGAGTCCAAGAACACTATGGAAGCGTTCGAGGGATCACTCCCAATATTTTGATACGAATCTTGCACTGTGGGCTGTGAGTAATTTGACACGGACTCTGATCCTTGGATACCCTTCGGCATATTAACTAATGGGGGAATCGCCTCCAGAGGATGAAGTTGCTTTGATCTATCCAATGTAGAACTGGAACCATCCACTTGCTCCTCACTTCGTATTGTAGGTCTAGAACCAAGGACAGAGGGATGAGATTGCTCATCATCGTTACCAACTGCTTGCTCCATATTTGTCAATATGGAATTCAAAGTAGGATCAAAATTGCCCGTTATGTTTTGAAAACAAATAGTTCCTTTACTCCCTATGGCAGTGTCCAGAGCTGAATGATCTGAACTATCTGGTTTAACCACCTCTACAGGATGAGGCTGTTCCACACTTTCCACCATATGACCAGAACTGCCAGCTGCTTGCTCCGAACTTGGCAACATGGAAAAAGAATTGTCGGTGGCACACTGATGGTATCTCTCAACATCATTGATCAGAGGAAACGAGTCAGAATTTGTTCCTTGAGGAAAAGGCTCTTCAATGTGTTTCGGTGGAAAACAGGAGTCATTTTCATTTGATAGGTCCAGATCCTCCATAGAATTCATAGATGGATACAGTTGAATATGATTTTGTTCTCTTTGGTTAGAGAAGCCTTCTAATGATTCCACGGGTTCGTTGCATTTTGGTAGGCAATCATCACATAACCACTCTATTGAGGGTCCATCATAAACAATGGTATCCATACAATATCTATTCTTCAAGGAAAATCCAAAGATAAAATTATGTGTTACCAAACTAAATAATTTTATTTATCAAAGTTATTGATGATAAGAGTTTTCTAAGTTTAAATAGAACCTTATCCAAAACGACATTTAAAGAATGAAGAGAATATAGAAAGAGCAATAAGGTCATTTGATCTATTTCTCAATACTACCTTGTACATGTCTAAACTCATAAAATTTTGGAATCAAGCAGACCATTTTCTTTGTGAATGTACATACTTTAGCGTCATGGGATGAGAGGAATGATAAATAACATCATTTAAACATGTTAATGGCTGTAGATAGGTCACTTGAGCAGTTGAGCAAGAAAGTGACCTGATCAACATCAAGTGCTGTGGAAGATGAGGAAACCTTTATATAATGGTTCTCAGGAGGGATGATCCTGTCTCACCAATTTCAGAGGCCAAGAGGGGTGATGGATCTAGGAATTGTTGGTCGAGTCAGGTGATAGTGGATCATGAAGCACCATCGGGTGTAACAAAGTGTCCAAGGATAACTTAGGAAGAAGGGAGGCATGAGTCCCAAGGAATTGTTGGTTGGTGCGGTAGGCAACCATGGTTCATGGCGTCGGCAGCAAGTCGGGGTGTGTTTGAAGAGAAAACGCTAAAGGAGAGATAATACAAGGAATGAGATAGGTTGAATCTGGACTACCAGCTAGATAGTGACTGTTGATCAATTGATAATGTTAAATCCACTCATCATGGAGGTAGGTGAGAAGCCACCCATTTAAACAATTAAACCTACCTCATTAATTTTGGAACAAGAAACCTGTTGTTTACACACTTACAATTAGCTCTATAAAACCACACATAATTTAAATATATGCATTTCAAACTTTAGAAGTTCATCATTAGTTTTGTCAAAATGCCTACTCTTAAAAAGTTGTATTCTTATTTGTAGGGTTAGTGTCTTAGTGATTCTTTATACAATGTTAATTTTCAGAGTCATGTCAATATGTGTGCATATCACTAATTGTTTCTGTTGGTTTTGGCTGGCCCTATAACCCACTATTTTATATGGCTATCTTGGGAGAGTATCACTTATATTTACAAGGCTTTATTATAACTCCACTATTTTACACATGAGAACAACAACACTTTGAGATGGCTACTCTACACTACCACACCCTTCTCCTTGCTGGACTCTACCTTCTTGGATGGGGGTTATCATGGCAAGGGAGGTGGCTGATCTATTTATAGGCATAGGTGAGCCATGGCACTATGAAAAGTGTCCAAGCTCTAGAACATTTCAAGTAAATATCCAGATTCTACACTAATCTAAAATTACCCTGGTACTAGCTCTAGAACACTCCTAGTTGGAACATCCTGCACATGAAGAAGAGAGAAGTTTCCAGAAGTTTGCATTGCTATATTCCAACAGTTTCCATAAAGTAGTTATTGTACTACAAATTATATAACAATGTAAACATGTCAACAATAAAAAATAGCCTGATAGTGAGAAATTCAAGCATAAGAAGTTACCGATGCCTAGTAGAATCCTTGCAGCTGTTACATTGCACAAAAAGATGTCTGAAGCCAACAGCACCACACACTTCACATAAAACATCCTACAAAACAATTCAAAGATGTAAATCTTTTGCCACTTTATGTCAGAATAGAAAGGTACAAATAAGCACATATAAAACTTATTTTATCTTTCTTACAACTTCTAAGGAGCTCCCCAGTGGTGTTAATCACATTTTCTTCAAAGGAGCTTCTCACATTTATTAGCACGAAACAGTAGTAGATACACAAAATCTAAAAGAACAGAGTGTAGATATCACTAAGAAGATGGAGAAAGTATGAAGATTATCAAACCTCTACCTGATCAGTACAGTATATATGACATATTTTGGCAAGCTGATTCGCTGTAGTGTTTCACAAATTTTCCACGCACAAGCTACTGACATTTCTATCACTGTGAAACAGTAGAAGATATGGTATTCAACATATAAAAGGATGGAAAATGTAGCCTATCATTAAAATGAGGGCAGTATAAAGACACCAAAACTATATTTAGTAAACACGTTATATTTTGATGATTATCCTCTCACCAGGAAAAATATATATATTAGGCAAACAGTATCTTAGCTGGCTAGCTCTGATTTTAATATATAATATAATCAAGGCACTGAACAGACATATTTCTCTGCAATGCAAATAAAAATTACAAACCGTTGAAGGAAAATCTTCAACGTGCCAGGCAAAGACATAAAAGGTGATAGGCAGCAATACACTGCACTAGGATATTAAGATTAACAAATATTAATGCCAACATGGAACAGAAGTTTGCATCTACATATACAGAGGGGGGGACACTAAGGTTCCTAAGAGGTCACTCCTTTCAATACATATTTTTGCAAACTTATGCATATCCCCTAGCAGAATCTGAGTGTGTCCTGGTAGGATTTATTCTGAAAAACAAGTGATGGAATCATCCATAAAGATATAGCCAGGGAACGTCTAGGCAATGTAAGCAACAACACAAGGCCCTTGAGAGCAACTTAAGGATGTTTCTCAGTAACCTGTTTTCTACCTTTGTGCAGCAGTGGCACTGTTGGAAATTTCTTTCCATCTATACCTCCCTCCCTTTCATTATTCTATTGTCACCTAGTACAAGCTAACTTTTGTTATCTCTGCACTGGAGCGTTCCAATGAAACAAAAGAATTGTACCAAATCACCAACCAAGCAGTGACAAAGGTTTAACAAAACTGCCAAATGTTAGTGTGGTGCGCCCTGGCAGAGAACCAAGCGAGTCCGTACAAGCTCCCTAATTAAGATGCAAGAGGACTCACAAATAAACAATTCCTAATCGAAAATCGATCACAGATATCAGACCGCAATCATGAAATAAAATCTATTTACTGTTACATTTTTCTCTAGAAAGAATTCTCTATTTATTCCCTATTTTTGTGAGGGTATTTATTCCCTATTTGACCCTAATAAAAATAATGTTGCCATCCTTGGCCCGAAACAGAATGAAATAACCTATATGACTCAGATTCCAATTTTGTTCCTTAAGTTTGGTCGCTTAATGGTGCTAAGTGGGTGATGAAAAAGCCATTTTACCCCTAGATGTAAAATTAACTAATACAGTTTATATTTGTTCTTGTTAACATTATAAGGTCATTGTGAACATTATGATGAACGCATACAAACAACTCTATTAATTTTATATTTAGGGGTAAAATGGTCTTTTCATTATCCACTTAACACCAATAAGCAACCATCATTATCCACTTAACACCTTTAAGTAGTTAAATTGACGCAAATGCCATTTAAGGAACGGAAATCAGAACATGGGTCATACTGGGAACTTCAATCCATTTCAGACCAACGAAGGTATTTTTATTAGGGTCAAATAGGAAATGGATTCCCCTCGCTGCTGAACAAATTTATTCCTCTGTTAGCTAGAAGAAGAGGGAACGATTGAGTGTTGACTACCTTCCGAAACACCAAAATAGCAGCGGAACGTTTACTAACTTTGCCCTAGCACAGAACCCGTCCTCTTAATAGGCTGCCTAGAGCTCTAGCATGGAAACCAATCAAATAGTGGGAAATAGAAAGAAACCTTGCGCGAGGAGGAGGGGAAGAGAGGATCCATACCATCGCGCAGCACCTCCAGAAGCTTCTCCAGCCTCCGCGATGTCGAACCCTGGCAGCAGGCCAGAGGAATACAGATTGCGCTACTGCTGAGATGTAATGCCCTTCTGGCCTTCTCCCCAGTGCTGGGTGGCTGAAAGAAGTAAAGCGACGCCACTGCTGTAAGTAAAGAGTTTGGTGGAGCCGATGCCGTAAATACGGAAGAGAAGCATTTTTTTAGGAACATAGAAGCATTTTTCTTGACATTGATTCGTTAATTGATTTTTGGAAAACTTGTTTATAAGTAATTAGTATTTTCAAACTACAGAGGATTTTTGGATATATCGTAAAAGAGAGTACCCCACTATATCTCTCATCTCTCAGTTATTAAAATTTTAGATCATGAGTTGTTACTTGTTAGGTCCTGTTTTAACTCTAAATTTAAAGAATCCGAACAAACAAACTAACGAGGTTAATAATTTATAGTAAATAAATGAAATAATAGTTTTTATGACAAAAATTATACTCTCACAGAAATTATTTTATTTGATCCATAAATAAAATGATAGTCAATTTACTCATCTAAACAATTCATATTTGTGCAAACTTCTATTGGATGTTGTTTTATCTATTTTTTCAACATATAAATTAAATTTAAAGTTCAAATTTTGCATTTTGCATGGTATATATGAGATACAATAAACTATGTTAACATAATTATAGTGTATTTCATTTATAGCTTTTTATCGACTCTTAAAAAGAGATTGGTAAATACTTTAGATCGAATCAAGGGGAAATAACTTCGATGAGATCAATCTCGTAGGGTCCTACCGGTTCAGGCCTCCTGAAAGATAAAAATCAGGCGTTGAGTTGGTTGTGTATCACGAAGGACATGCATATTGCTATTGTTTACAATGCACGTTGGGTGTTCTCATCGGGAAACTTACATATTTATATTTATAGCCGAGGAACCGACTCATAGAGTTTGGTAAGATTTTGACTATATATCTACCCAAAACTATTTTTTTAATCTATAATCACCCTTGTATGGCAAGTATAACCCGGTGGAGCCCTAATAAGCATAACCGAGCTCTAAGATTCTCTATATGAGTCTAAACTTCGGCGGGTCTCTATAGATTGGAGAATATCGAGGGATGGACACTTTTTCATAGGTTTTTGTGGTGATTCTACAATTTGAGCTCAAAATTCAACTTGTCTTTTGAGAAATGATCAATTGCAATAAGCATATTGTACTAGCAAGTTAAATTGTCTAGAATAGTAAATTAAATCAATATTTTATTCGGAGGTTAAACAAATAGATTCAATTGTTCATATGAGTAAACTAGAGATTTTTTTCTTTTATTTTTATGTTCATCCTCACATGTACTACTTATCAACTCAATCGCGGTTGTTTCGCCTATTACTCTTCCTGTCTCCACGTTAACTCAATCGAGGTTGTTTCGGCTATTTACTCTTCCTATCTCGATGTCGTAACTCTGGTTGCCCCACCTCATAACACGTCACCATGCTTGCCTCCCCACATTGCGCTCCTATGTCGTCATGACACCAACTTTTATATATATGGATATGGATGATGGAGGTCAACATGATCACATCAACATCGTCTGCTTTCTAGGATGACTTCTCCCAATATGATCACGATGCCTCGACATGAAGTTCTTCTCATAGGTCTAATAATAGACTTGGGGTACTCTTGCTGATTACTCCTAAGTTAATACTCCTAAGTTAATATCTTTAATATGCGTAGCACATGGTGAAACACTCGTAGAAATGACGTGTGTCATGCCGCTTGCTCGAGTTTTGAAGCCTAAATATCACATATTATAAACTACTCATAGTTTACAAAATCACAAAAATAGAAAAATGCATGGTAACCACAAAACCGCGGGTAAACCAGTCCCTGCAATTTATACACGTGGATCTGAGAAGCTTCATCAAGATCATGACATTAATGGTGACAGCCTATTCGAGCTTGAAAAGCAGGGGCATTCTTGTCAAGTGAAAAATTAAAATGGCACACTAAGGATTAAAATTTAGTAGCAATGGTGAATATGGGATACAAGATTTTTAGGTGGTGAAGCAGGGATTACGGTTTAAGTCAATGGCATGGTGAGAATTTTCACCATATACTACTGCACTTATTTGTTGTGGCGCGTGTATAACGTGGGTGTCTACTCTTTGCATTGCTGAAAGGCGAGATCGAGCAAAAATGGCTGCCTGCCTAACTCTTCAGTAATGCGTGTCACCTTCATGCTTCCTAGGCAGAACAAACCCATTATTACCAATGTAAAAAAAAATGATCCCAGCAGGCAAAAGGATATGATACTCGAAATGTGTGCTCGTACCAAATCAAGTTGTAGCTTGAACTCCAGGCGCAATTATTTTCTCTTAACCCTATTACACTATATATAAGCATAGCCAAACCAGCCACAATACAAACCAAAGTGATCAGCCAGCATGGCACCATCAAGAACAGCTTGTGTGCTTGTCAAGGCGTCATACGCTGTGGCCATTACCGTCGCGTTGCTCTCGCCATGCTGCGACGCCTCGTCGAGATCGCAGATGGTCTCGCCCTTCTTCACCGCTGCACCGGAAGGCGGTCAAGCGGCGGCCAACAAAGCGCCGTCGTCGCTGCCCGAGCCACCGAGTGCCGCTACAGTCTCGCCGGTGCAACCTACCCAGCCGGCAACCGCCGCTGCCGCGCCGCACGTGTTGGAGCGCGACGAACGCTTCAAGTTCAACTTCAAGCATCACCACCATCACCACCACCATGACCACGGTCACCACGCCCCGCCGGCACCTGACCTTCCGCCACCCCGCCGCCGCCGCCGCCGTCGCCACCGCGCGGCGGGCAGCCACCGGTCGCGCCCGGACCCGAGAGCCCGCCGTGGCCGTTCCCATGGCCGTGCCCCGGCGACCACTGGCCGCCGTTCCCGTTCCACCCGCCTCCGTTCCCCGCGTGGCCACCTCCAGCGGACAAGTGGCCGCCGTTGCCTCCGTTCCCGTTCCATCCGCCGCCGTTTCCGGCGTGGCCGCAGCCCGGTCCCGGCAAGTGGCCGCCGCTGCCTCCGTTCCCGGCGTGGCCGCGCCCGGGAGGCCAGTGGCCAGCGTTCCCGTTCCACCCGCCGCCGATGCCGGCGTGGCCGTGGCCTAATCCGGGCAACCAATGGCCGCCGGCTCCGCCCACCTTGCACGGCAACGGCGTCCCGTCAACGACGACGCAGGCGAACGCCAACGAACGAAACTGATCCGTGATGTGTGATTGCTACTCTGTAAGACGGCATTTGTCAGAGACGATTCGTGCCGATTGATCTGAAAATTCGGCCGGCCTGAGGAACCATGCACGACACCAAAGAATAAAATGACCGGTCATTCAATTCAAAGTCATGTGACTGGCGAATTGCTCTCGCCTGTCACACTGGTGTAGTTGTGTTTGACTGTTTGTGACTGTGCATTCGGTGAAAGGAAAGCAACGCAAGCCAAGAATTTCAGAAAGGATTGCCGTGTGCGATCCAAATCCAATTCCTCTTTCTTTTTGTTTGAAATGGAATGCAAGGTACCGAACTCAACATGTCCACGACGATGCGGCAACCACATCTTTTCCCATCAACTTAAGTTATTAGATGCAGTTGATTGATGCATAATGAATTAACATGGTATTAAGATAGAGAGAACCTTGTTAGAGTCTAAGTACTCTTGAAGTTTGTTGCCTGTGGCCTAGCGCCTGAATGCTTGTAATTTCGCTGTGTACACCTTCGAGTGTAGAGGCGGGAACCTTGTTCCTTTATCTAAAAAATTAAGATAGAGAGAGGTTTTGAGTTCAAGTCAGTCGCTCGAGCATTGGCTCGCAAGGAGGCACTTGTGGAAAGCTCGTAGAGCACCCTTGGCAGTTCAAATGTTCATCAAGCCGGAAGCTCCCTCTACGGTTGAGATTGAATCTTATAGGTCATACTAATTCTTACGTACACCTTTTGACCAAAAACTTGTTCGAGAAAATATAAACCAAAAATTGTCATGCACATGACGTGGTTCTCAAAGTCCTCGGAGCTGTCGGTTCTTAATCCTAGTAGTGTTTCGTCAGTCACGCATATCATCCAATATGGACTAAAACATAGCATTTGACATCGGGTGTACTCCTCTTTTACTAAATTGTTGTCGCCATTGACTTTTTTTCGTGATGTTTGACTCATTCGTCTTATTCAAAAAATTTCTTTAAATACAAAAAGTTATATGCTATATTTCAAGTTTCTTTAGTGATAAAATATATTCTAAGAAAAAATATCATATTTTTTAAACTTTATTTGAATAAGACAAATGGTCAAACTTAAGAAAAAGTCAACGGCGACAATAATTTAGTAAGGGAGTAGTACATCTTTTTCAGATAGAAAAACACTTTTCAGGCCTACTTACCAAATTAAAGGCCCGTATCATCGTTCGAAGAAAGTTTTTTCGGGTATTAACAAACATATTATTCAGTACGCTCTAGTCAGCAAACAGAAAACAGAGGTGAGGTCAGGCAACTGCATTTCTCTGCCCCTGATCGTAAGAAACCCCATATAACCACGGCGTCACGTAAGTCAAGATAACCCATTCGACTCACACGGCGTTGTCAGTTGTCACCAGAAAAGTCAGATCTTTACCAATTTTCAATAATCTGATCCAGTCATCCAGCGCCAGTTTCAGTAACAAACGTTCCCGTTGCTACACGAAATTTGACTCCTTGTATAGGACCGAATAGAAGAACCTGACTTGAAGAAGCAGAGAGCGCTACGCACAATGAACTGGTAGTCTGCAGCGCATTCAGCTGCAGAACAAACCAGGAGTGGCGTGCTACTGTCAATCCATCCAACTGTCTTTGGATTTTCAGTTTTATTTTCTAGTTTTTTTTTAAATAAACTTGTATAGTGTTTGGGAGAAGCACAAAAGAAGCAGAGCGCGACGCATGCACAATGCATTGGCCACGAGCTGCTGCATCGTGCGCATGAACTGGGTAGTCTGCAGCTGATTCAACTGCAGTCTGCAAAACAAACGTGGAGTTGAGTGCTACTACTGTCAATTGATCCAACTGTCTTTGGATTTTCAGTTTTAGTTTCTGTTAAAACTTTTTTTCAAAGGAGTTTTTTTAAAGCTTGTGTACAGTGTTTGAAGGACGAGGGTAACAACAAATAACTGCAACTTCATAGGAAGTGGTGCAAATTGCTGGTTACAGGGCTCAAAACCAAAGGAGGCAGATACACAGCATAATGCGCAGTGGTGGTCAGTGTTTCAATTCGCCGCTGTGCATTAACCGGTCCTCTTTACAACATGAAAATCCTGATTACCAATAGCAACAAGGTGAGTAGAATCTAATCGAGGAAGAGCAAAGAGGTCACTGACGTGGACGTGTGGATAAGGACGGCCGAGAAATTCCTCGCGAAGAGACAAGGCAGGGGCGACGAAGCGGTTGATCTTGAAAGCGTAATCCCTCTGGTGGTGTGTGCCCGTGTCTACCCCTGTAACAGTAAACTGCAACACCAATAGATCAAATAAAATACTGTTAGCCTCTAAATCCTGCTTACATACAACAATCTAATGATAAAAACATGGTATGTTACTGGCTAGAATATAGTTTATTAAATGAGAAATGACATGACACTACCAGTATTTCAGTATACTAGTACTCGTACTACGATGGAAGCACGCGTTCCAGTGGTCTGATGAACAGAGCTCACCTGGCTGACACGTGGGCATGTTACTTGTGCCTTTCGGCGTCGTGCAACCGCTAGCTGCTGATGCCGGCGGTGGGGCCCACCGGCTCCCGCAGCAACCGGCAAG